>VYZX01004966.1:89080-110412 GCA_013401335.1 Brachypteracias leptosomus | reverse complement strand
GTATGCACATGTCCAACATACATATACACATAAAATATTTCTTTGTAGATTCTATTCACATTATCAGCAAAATCACTGATCAACTCTCCCAGGAAATGTTTTCTTTCCTGTGTTGCTAGGTAGGATTAGACTGCAAGGGAAGAAGTAGTCTGGGGGGTCCTTGCAAAAGGCATCAGGAAAGATGAATGAATAGGTAAGGCTTAACTAAGTTTGTTTTAAACACTTACATAAAAGCCAGTAATTACATTTCTTTTCTGCTTTCTTGAGAAAGCTGAGGAATTCACTACTAGAAATTACACATCTCAGTCATGTGTTGGAACAGCTTTGGTGCACAAGCACTTGGAAGCCAAGGAATATGTGGTATGCATCACTGTAATACCATGCACCTGCTTACTAGACTGAAGAGCTCACTTACTCTCTCCATGGGGTAAGAGACTTGGTGAAAAGCAGCCTTGCACAGGGCTGAAACACTAAGCCAGTCCTCTGAGACAGTTAGCAGTAAAGCATTCTAGTCTTCCAGACGTTCAAGGAAAGTTGCCAATTTCATAAAACTTCCAAGGATTATTAAATCATGCTAATGTTTGATTTTAATTCACCATATTAAAAAACCAAACCCATAGGAAAACACCCTAAAATGCACAATAACAAAAAAATACTTAAATCTCTCCACTATGTGTCAAAGCAGGGAGGAAGAGTCAGTCCTTTCCCACAGCCTATTACTCCTAACAGGTGCCAGACAATGCTAGAGCCTGAATTCTTTCAGCTACAAGACAGGTATGAACCATGGCAGTTCAGCTCATGGCAATCATCGTATTGTCCAACCGGTACATCTCAATCCTGGTCTTGAGCAATCCCCTTTGGAAGGTATCTCAGACTGCATGGCTCAGGCTGCTCTTCTCTCTGGTGAAAACGACACCAGGCATTCCTATTATTGCCAACTAAGGCACGGGCATGACTACTAAAAAGAAGATAAGAATGTAGTCTGCAGTAGGCTTAAGTAGGAGGCAGCAACAGAAAAATACCTGCACATAAACAGATACACAAATCTATGCAACTCATAATTCCTTATATTGCCCCTGTTCAACCACCTCTACTGCTTCTAATTTTCAAATAAATTTGTTTGTTACAGAGCTTCTCCCCTCCCCCTTCGGCCATTCCAGATACGCTGCCATGACTTCAGAACAATTTTTAAGAGCCACTCGCAGAAGTCTTAGGAAGAAAGCAAGCAGCATCTAATTTCATCAGAACAATCACAGAAATATTCCTGCTTATCCTGCAACTAGCAGCAGCAGTATCACTTGTTCTTTCAAGGGGCACAAAGGGTCCTACAAGTTCCTCTCTTCTAGGAGACACTGTTAGAAAACATGAGAAGCTAATCCTGCAGTACTTGAACATTTGGAGACTCTGAATTCTCACAGCATTAACATGCTGGTTTACTACTGTCCGTTTTTTCACACTGACCTCCAAGTCAAGATTTTCCTGGCAACTGGTCATTTTAATCAGTGCACACTCATTGAACTAGCTACTTAGGAAAGTGAGAGGCTCCTTTTTTCCAGTCTGTTCCTCTAAGTAGATCTCTTGATTGACTCCTAGGCCCAGATGCCTGTATTTTTTGCAAAGGGTACATACAATTGAGCTTCAGAACAGAGACAAGTTTTGCTCCAGAGATGAATTTATTTGCAGTTGTCAGAAGAGGAAGAAAGGATTTCCTAAAATCTAGCATTATTATGAAGAGCAAGCAAAGTTCAAAGCATAAATGTGTTTCTCTGTACTTAAGAATAAACTGGTGTTAACTGCCTTGAAAGTGCACCTAGATTTAATGTTTGAAATTTCAGCATTATCAAAAGATTTGAAGCCCTGCAGGAGGACAGGAACTTGGGTTTCCCATTTCATAGAAGTATGGGAATCAGAAAAGACATGCACAGAAACAATACCACTACTTCATCTTTTCTCATGATGTTTTAGAGTGTCCTCTCCAGATAGGCACCACACTTGGAAAAAGATTCCAGTTTTGACTTTTTAACTGCTTACCTACGGACCCATAACATCTTCACTCCCACTTCCTAGAATCAGTCTGGAGGAGCAGACCTTGGCCTGTTCAGGAATTTACTTAGAAAAATCCCATGTGATACAGTCTTGGTGAGTAGGAGCCAGAAGAGCTGGCTGATTTTCAAGGATCACCTCCTGAAAGTTCATGCCAAGCAAATGTGGCAGGAAAGCCTGCATGGGTGAACATGGGACTTCATACAAAACTCGTATCAAGAAAGCACATATAGGGCAGAAGTAGGGTGACCAAGATGATGCAGGAGGAATACAGACACACCATACAATCACACAGGAACTAGGTTAGGAAAGCCTGACTCTACCTGGAGTTGAATCTGGGGAGGGATGTGAAAGGAAACAAGAAGGGCTTCTGCAAGTGTATCAGCCACAAAGGAAAACTAGGGAAAACTTCAGCCTTCTGCTGAATGAGATGGTGAGCCTGTCGACAAAGGACATGAAAAAAGCTGAGGTACCCAAAGTCTTCTTCACCTTGGTCTTTATTGACAAGATTCAATTTCCTCATCAGGAACCCCAGGCCATTGAGACTTGTAGAAAAACTACAACTTTCCCTTGGAGGAAGAGAAGCAGGTTAAGGAACATTTAAACAAATTGAACATACTCAAGCTATGGGGACTTATGGGATGCATTCACAGGTGCTGAGGGAGTTGGTTCGTGTCATTGCAAGGACAGTCTTCATTATCTTTGAAAGGTCATGGAGACTGGGGGTTGGAATGGTGTGCTGAGGTCTGGTGGGGAAGAAATAAAAAAAAAAAATTAAAAAAAAAAAGCAAAGCAAACATCGCTTCTGTCTTCAAGAAGAAAAAGAAGGAGGATTTGGAGAACCACAGACCAGGGAAGGTGACAGCGCGAATAATCCTAGAAGCCATTTCCAAGGTGCTGGTGAAGTAGTCAGTATGGATTTACAGAAGGAAAATGATGCCTAACCAATCTGACAGTCTTTGATGAAGTGATTGGTTTGGTGGATGAAGCAGTAGATATTGTTTGCTTTGACCTTAACAAGGAGTTCAGCACCATCTCTTATCATATATTCATTGACAAATCAATCAAGTACAGATTAGACAAGCGAACAGTGAAGTGGACTGAAAACTGGCAGAACTACCAGGCTGAAAGGGTTATGATCAGCAGTGCAATGTCCAGCTGGAGGCCAGTCACTGCTGGTGTGCGCAAGGGCTCAGCACTGGGGCCAACGCTGTTTCACACCTTCATTAATGACCTGGATGATGGGACAGAGTGCACCCTCAGCAAGTTTGCAGAAGATACAAAACTGGGAGGAGCAGCTGCTACTCCAGAACATGGAAAATAGTTCACAGAGGTTGTGGAGTGACCATTCCTGGAGATATTCAAAATCTGACAGGATAAAGTCCTGGGCAACCTGCTCCAGCTGATCCTGCTTTGAGCAGGGGAGTTGAGAGGGACTTCTGGAGGTTATCTTGTCCAACTCCAAGTGTTCATAAGCATTGTGACATCCAAACTCAAAGTTTCTTTCTGATCTCATTCTAGAAGAATTAGCTTCTTATTATATTGTAGAAACTTAATAATTAGTATTCTATAATGCCGTTGCATAACTAGATCATCAGTGTCTGTTCAACACTTTAATAACTGCTATGGCAAATTCTCTATACTAAAGCACCACTAATCTTTCAAAATAAATTACAGCACTCATTTGTACTACCAAACAACCAAGCAAACACTGGCAGAAAGTTATTTCAGATTAATATTTTTGTTCATTTACTTGCTAGCTTTCAAGATCTGAGCATTAATGTGAACTGGTGATATTCTTTGTATTAAATTTTCTTTCAAATCAATTAACAGCAAATGGAAGTATATTTGTGATGTTATATGTCAGCATTTACTACAAAACCCAATTAAGAATAAAAAGACTGAAACTGTTATTCCCTAAACACTAATGAAAGTGTAATGCACAAACTGAGGTGGTCTACATTCATCACATGGGCTACTGAACATTTTTTATATCACATAAAACCAGTCATATTACTTACTGGTCTGATTTTATTTGGGGAAATGTGTATCTTTAACAACATAAGATAAGCAATATATAGAAATGCAGTGTGATATACAAGTAATCGCATCTATTCCATTTCAATCATAAATACAGATCATAACAGTACATAGTCAATAATATAGATCCATTTCATCACAACACCAAATGAAGACAAGAGACAGATTTTATTAAACACAATAATTTAGGACTATGTCAGCTAAATCCTACTGAAATGTCCCTTCATTCTTTAAGGCACAAGTATAAGTGCCTTGTTGCTGAATACTTGGAAGCTAGGTGACCTCAAGAGAGTCCCTGTGGAAGTGCTATATTAATATTTTTTAAAAAATAGGGGGAAATCTAAATTTTCCATAGGTAAACTATTTCAGATTTCATTAGTTCAAAAACTAGTACTCTAAACAAACTTGCCAGAAAGAGCAGCAGCTTTTTTTGGAAGCAAAAACAACACACTGTGGTTCAACTTTGGGAATTTTTCTCCCTGTACGCATTTTGAAGTGTTTAGTTCAGAATTAAGTTTTCTATTTTCAGTTCAAAAAAGCAGACCTAAATTATGCCAGCATAGCAGTGCACACATTTATTACAGGTCCAGCTTGCATTTAAAGTGATACTTGCATACAGTGATCAGAATCAACAATTGCTTTATTCTGCATGGAAGAAAAAACCTGTTCAAACCAAAACTGCAGGTGTTGGCAGACCTACACTAAGCTGCAGATTCAAGTTTAGCCTGAGTCAGTTGCACTATCTACAAGAGGGGGAAAAGGTGACAGTTCTGATCCTCCCCTTATACTCTATAACCAGTTATCTAGCTCTCAGTCTAAACCACACCACTGGGAAACAGGACACTTGTGTTGCCATTCCCATACCAGTTTTTAACTGTAACAGAATAACCTGAAGAGAAAATGGATTTGTTTCCTCACAGGCTATACCTATAACCTATTTCTTCAGATGGTGGAAACCCTTCTTTAACCTCAACCTCTGAATTAGGCAGGGAAAGATTTGAACCAGAATTTTCCACACTGAAAACAAGCATCTTAAATCAGGAATCAAGATATAACAGTTGAGTCCATACTCACCACCTTTGTAACTCAGCTCTGTACTTTTCAATAGACAAAACAAAAATCCCTCACTAGAGTAAAACAGTCAATTTATTTGTCCTTCCTCCCCAGATTTTGCCACCAATCCCAGGGAAGAATATCTTTGGATTTGGATTAATTCTGAAACCACCTATTTTTTTGAGTTTGGTAACTGAAGAAAACCATTATTTTCACATTTCAGAATGCAAATCAGCTTCACATCCAAATTGGTGATCTCCATACCCACTTGCACTCACAGATCATCAATTCAGCACAGCTTCATACCCCACTTTTAAAGTTAAAACCTTATGTTTTCTAATAATGTATATGATATAGTATCAGTGCATTAATTATCTTTCTTTTTTAGCTCCTGTATAGGAGCTTTGCACTTTAGATAAAGTGAGAATGTGAGAAGTCCTGAACTGGACATAGGAACAAGAGATTTCTCCCCATCTGAAGGTGAATCTTAGCTACCAGGCTACAGAGACTAGCTTTCAGCTTGTTTCCTTTCATTTTGACCTCACAAATCTCAAGGTCCCACAAAGTGACAAAGCTACTAAAAGGGAAGGGAATGGACAGAATTAGGAGCTAGAAGTCTTCTACAGGATTTAGACATTAGCATTTACACAATGAGAGCCTTGATGACACCTGTAACAGCAAAGCTCCATATCATTTTTCCTCTGCAAACAACAAAATAATCATAACTTAATAATCTGAACATTAAACCATTTTAACTTATCTTTTGCATGACACAAGCCGTAACACTTCATTACCTTATTTTTGCTGTGTGTCCAACAGTAACAGTTGTCTAAACATTTCCTGGAGAGTCACAGAGCAATATTCAGTCAGGACTCCACACAGTCATATTTTTACTGAACATCAGGGTTGAAGCCTGCAGAAAACTACTCAGCAGAACAGACCCTCTGACATGAGGCTGCCTGTGTGACAAAGCAGCACAGCTGGTTCTGCAATCTCCACTTTGAATGAGACTAGCATTTACATTTCCACAAAAGGTTTCAAGTAACTTTTAGAAGACAGGTTCCATTTGTACTTACAGAAGCCGCACCTGGTACCCCCTTCAAAGATGAATCCGTTTGGGACCGCTCCATACCGACGCAGATCTGAGAGCTTCCACTGCCCCATGACACTAGGAGGAAGGTCTTTTACAAGGACGAGAATGTCATTGCAGAAATGCAGGGTAGCAGGCCCGCTCTCTAGTTTAGTGCCAGGTGCTACAAAAACTTGAAATCTATGAACTACCAGATAAGGAAGAAAAAGAAATTACTATAGAAAATAGAAGTAAAGTACCATGACTCAGCTGTGGCATGTGGACTGACCCCTGCCCACATCACAAAGCTCTAGCATAAAGATTCTAAGCGGAGCTAAGACAGCCCTATGTGAGTAGCTATAAACTCATTATTCTCTACTATGCCAGTTTAGGATTGGGGAAAAAAAATATATCTTGGCTTAAAGCCACAAACTCTTAAATTGTAACGCTACATTAATTTATCCTCAGTCTTCCAGGCTACTCCCAATCTCCATTTAGTCAATTATCCAGCCCACAGTTCAGTTACCTCTTCTATCCTTGCAACACTACATGAGTTTGTCTCCTTCTTAAAGCAGCCTGTGCCTCTCTTTTCCTACATGCAGACACACACACACACAAAATCCAGTGCCCATG
The DNA here is from genome assembly GCA_013401335.1 of Brachypteracias leptosomus. Lineage (NCBI taxonomy): Eukaryota > Metazoa > Chordata > Aves > Coraciiformes > Brachypteraciidae > Brachypteracias > Brachypteracias leptosomus. Next base: position 103,574 of record VYZX01004966.1, on the reverse strand, counting down.
AAGCCCAAAAACCAAGGCTTGAAGAAGTAGGTAAGTTCTAACCAGAGCTGCCACTGACTCATTTGCAACCTTTACTTTTATTAAACTGCTTTACTCCTTCTGTAAAAGCAAAATGAGGAAAATTACATTTTCGCACCTTTGTGAATCTTTTGGGAGTTGGTGATGGTAAATGCCCATCATTTAAAATTACTAAGAAATAAAGCAATTCATAGGGAATAAACACTCTTAGATGCCAGTTAGTTCTTCATATTTCACAGCATAAATTTCAAAAGAATGGGGGAAAAAAAGGAAGCACCTGTCTCATTCAAGTTCACAAAATTCAGGTTAAAATCCCAGCTCCAGTATCCTCTGTATTGCAAGGGTCCTTACCTAAAGCAGCAGCTGTTCTAGACTGTCTCTCACCTCCTCCTTCAGAGCTGTTGCCTTTTGAAAAATAGGCTACTGGGAGCACTTTAAGGGCTCAAATCTCAGTGTTTCAAAAGTAGCAATGTAAGCGAGCAAGCATCTAATTCTCGAACAACTGTTTTGACCTCCACTACTCCTCTAGTTTCTTTTATCTTGTGATTATACAAGAGGGGAAAAAAAATAAATAAAAATAATCTGTCTTGACACAAAGAAGTATCAGGGCTGTTACATTTCCAGTCAGAGGTTTTCAGTGGAGCATTTATCAAGAAGCACATAGATTTAGCCTTTGGTTATCCATGAAGCATCACACAAACAGCTACCTGCTTACAAAATCTACAGGGTAACTTCCAGGTAGTCTCACTTCTTACAACCACTCTTCCCTGTATCTCACCTAAGCTCCTTCAAGCATCATGAGTTTCAGCTAGGTCTGAGTCCTGCTTCTCATCTAAATACTTGCTATATTCTTAGTTACCATCTTAGCTGTAAGTCAACTCCTCATCTATGACGTGCATTTTCTAAGTTCCCTAAGGCTCCAGCAGAATTAGCCACAAAGTCATTCAAGTGAAATGTGCAAGGAGACAGAGATAGATCTAACTAACTACAGCTCTACTTACAGCTTTGCCAGTAGTACTGCTAGGGAGCAAATCAATAGTCACACAATGTCCCCTTTTGGGCACAGAGTTGTTCACAACCTGCTTAAACATAACCTATGAAAAAGATACCAAAACCATCTTGATGAATAATGTTCAGGAAGGAATCTTTGATACCATTTGAACCCCTCTGCACAGTTAACTCTGCCCAGTACTTTGCTGACAATTAAAACAGGGGAGGAGAAACCTCAGAGTTCTTTCTGCTCATAAATGGGGAATGAAGCACACTCTTCACACATCAGTTGCAAGTTACAACAGCTGCCAAAAACAAAGAGCTGCAGCTCAGATTCTAGATCACTGTTAAAAGAACAGCATATCCAAATCTGAACAAAGCCAAAGTAGAGAAAAAAACAGATGTGGACATAAAGCTTTTGCCATATGCTGCTTTCTTGGTAAATTGGAAATTTTTTCAAAACTCTTCCCCAGCCATCTACTTCTACTCTGAAAAAAAATGGATAATAATACAGAGCTGAATATACCCACAAACAAAAGTTCCTAATTTCCTTTAGCTGATCTTTCCTTCTTCACAGCTATTCACTGACCTACAGTATGCTAACTTTCTCAGAATGAGCTGTGGGTTTGAGCACTCTGCTCACACCTGACCTACAACTCAACTCACTTAATTCCACTGTTTTCTCTAATCCTGGTTCTTTTCTTCCAGCAATCACATCCACCTCATCTACTAAAAACAGAGAGAAAACACTGGGAACTCCAGTGTAAAAGCCTCCATTCTGTGGTCCTCATTCAAGAACATCTTTTTTTTTTTTTTTTTTTTTTTTTTTGGCTTCCCAGACTCTGAGGTCATCGATCCATCTATTTTTATTATCCAGGCACCTTACACCTAAGGCACACAAAGGCACCCTTAATATGCTTTAAAAAAAAAAACACAAAACATGTCACTATCCTCTCTTCATCTAAGTCTCCACTATTTTCTATTTCTGTCTACTCAGACTAGATGCACTTTAATTTAACTTCTTTCTCCTAACTGACCCGGCACTGAAAGACAAAATCCTAAAAAAATTTTCTATACTCTGGTCTATCCTCCTATCCCTAAGCTTTTTGGCAATTAACATTCTACTGCCAGTTCAATCAATTACACTTGTTTTCCTACTTCATTTCTTCATGTCCACACACATTCTCTCCTGCTCCATCTTTACTCCATGGCTGCACATATCATCATCCAATAGCCTCTATTCCTACCTCACTCATAGTGTTCCTTTAAAAAAAAAACAAACTCTGCTGCTTCTGCATTCCCCCCTATCACAACCATAACCCTCACATCCAGACAGATTAAATACTCTCTCCATCCTAGTAATGCATCAGTGCAAATCATGAAAACCAGACCTACCCTGTCAAATTCAAACTCTCCTTCAGGTTTTTCGACAAGTCTATGCTGCACATAGATCTCAAACCTAATAAAGAAATGGAACCAAAACACAGTCCAGCTACATCAAAGTGGACCAACTATTCCAGCTACTCATGCCTGTATTGTTCAGAAACTCCTTCTAACCTTTCCCCTTATGCAAGGCTTCATATTTGATAGCTCCAAGTGGTACATCCATACATCCCTCTTCTGACACTTCTACATTTTATTACTGTAAAATTCCCAGGCCATCTTTCTATGTATGTACTGCAAAGGAATGAGTCCACAAATGCAACAGATGGCAAAGCATATGTAACAGATGATTAAGATGGCTAATGTGTGTCTCCTACACACCTACCCTCCTTCCCTAGTTATGACTAAACAAACATAAGACAGATACTATGGATTACCAAAATTATCACTCTTTGTTCACTGCTGTACACTTTAGAGCTGCTAATCAAGAAAATAAAATAAAAGGATGCATAAGAGTGAAGTTAGCTGGAATGACTGTGTCTGATGACACTCCTTGTAAGATGCCTCTTCATGAAAGAGGACACTAACAGCAATAAACTTCAGCACCTAGTAGGTAGCTAAGAAAACTGGGATTGAACAGCCAAGTTTTACTCGGGATTCTGCTTCTCCAATTCAGGTTCCCTCTTAGTCCTGTTGTCAAAAATCCCCAAGCAAACTGCAGGACCAGAAGTAGAAGTCTGATCGCTTTACTTCAAAGCTACAGTCTTTCAGTGCCAAAAATCAAAACCTAAGTTAAGAGCTCTCATAGTTAACTGCCAGTCCTGGGCAGTATTGTCATCAAAATCTATCATAAGGGACACCTGCTTTTAGATGTAAGAGGCAGACCAGTCTCCTCACTGTCTGATGAGTGACAGTCTTTTCCTTCACTCTACTTTGTGATTTGCATTTTAGCATAAAAATTTCCTTTGGGGGGGAAAAAAAAAAAAAAGTGTGAAAAGACAAAGGTTACCTTCTCCCAAACTGTAGCGGATTCTTACATCCCACGCATACATTGTTTCCTTGTTCTCAAATCCCAGCATCACAACTTGAGAAAGACAGATGATTGCAAGCGTGTGATTCAAGCCCTCATAGGAGAGCCCAGGATCCAAGCCACAGATGTCTTCTAAGGTCATGCTGCTCCTCTCCTTATGCCCTTTTGCTCGTTCAGATTTATCCTTGTACACCAGCATGAGCAAACAGTCTAAAAGAAGCAAAACTGTCAGAAATGATGAGGCAGAATGTAGAACATAACACATTTCTCAGTACTCTGCTTCAATTCTGCTTCTGCTTTTAACATCTTCATCAATGATTTGGATGAGGGGATAGAGTGCACTCTTAGTAAGTTTGCAGATAACACCAACCTGGGTGGAAGTGTCAATCTGCTTGAGGGTAGGGAAGCTCTACAGAGGGATCTAAATAGGCTGGATCGCTGGGCCAAGGCCAATTTCATGAGTTTCAATAAGGCCAAGTGCCAGGTCCTGCACTTCAGCCACAACAACCCCCAGCAGCGCTACAGGCTTGGGGAGGAGTGGCTGGAGAGCTGCCAGGCAGAGAGGGACTTGGGGGTGTTGACTGACAGCTGGCTGAACATGAGCCAGAAGTGTGCCCAGGTGGCCAAGAAGGCCAACAGCATCCTGGCCTGTATCAGGAACAGTGTTGTCAGCAGGAGCAGGGAGGTGATCACTTCTCTGTACTCAGCTTTGGTGAGGCCACACCTTGAATACTGTGTGCAGTTTTGGACCCCTCTCTACAAAAAGGACACTGAGGTGCTGGAGAGGGTACAGAGGTGGGCTACCAAGCCAATAAAGGATTTGGAGCATGTCCCATATGAGGAACGGCTGAGAGATCTGGCGCTGTTTAGCCTGGAGAAAAGAAGGCTGAGGGGAGACCTTATTGCTCTCAACAACTACGTAGTGACAAGTGACAGAACAAGAGGAAATGGCCTGAAGTTGCACCAGGAGAGATTCAGGCTGGATATTAGGAAGAATTTCTTTGCTGAAAGGGTTGTCAGGCATTGGAACAGCTTGCCCAGGGAGGTGGTGGAGTCACCATCCCTGGAGGTGTTTAAGAGATGGGTAGATGTTGCACTTAGGGACATGGTTTAGTGGTGTTCATAGGGCTAGGACTAAGGTTAGACTCGATGATCTTGAAGATCTCTTCCAGCCAAAACTATTCTATGATTCTAATGCAAAGGTGCTTTAAAGAACTGCAGGGTCAGTCTGATCAAGTCAATATAAGAACTGTTTCCTTTTCCCATGCCCAGGTAGTTTGCAATCCCTGTTTTCAGGGAGCAAACACTGAAGGCATATTTCAAAGGTAATTTGCAGGCTGAGAAATAAGGAGGCAAGTAAAAAGTCTTCCCTATTTTACTTTTCAAAAATCCAGTGTTTTTTTCAGATGCTCTCACGGGTCTGGAAGGGACTAACTCATTAATACTGAACATGAGGAGTTACACTATGATAGCTCTTCACATTACAGACACTAAGGACTGAGAGGCTATTGTCATCTGTATTTCCATTAGAACATACTGAACCACAAATGAAATTCTTACAGTAGTTCACAGATTACTCAACGACTAAATGGCGAGCAGACTGCACTGCCAGATTGTTAATGCCAGCTCAGGTTTCCCAGTTAAATGTTACACAGTAGCCATTGCTAAATAATCATTATGTGCCATACCTTTTTTAAAAAAAAAAAATATTTGCTTGTGTCACCATTTGTTTTTAACCCCTTCCTAGAGGTGTTTATTACTCAGCAACTATGCAACGGAAAAAAGTGATTCAAGTGCCACAGTCCCACGGGAAAAGCAATTTTCACATGCAAACCCAAAAGGCAAGAAAAAGGGGAGAGACCTCTCCCACATTTTGCATTTATAACAAGAGCACTTCTCTTCCCCTAGGTTCCCCTCCTGTCACATAGCACTCAGGTGTAAATGGAATTAGTGGTCAAAGCCACAACATCCACAGCTTAAGCTGGCCCTCCTATCACAAAGGAGAAAGCCCCAATGCATCATGTTATGAATGTTGGGGTGTGGTGCTCTGCACCCTGGCAAGGTGCCCTGTGGCTCTCAGCTGGGCAAAGGGCTGACAAGTCTCCAAAGAGGTGAAAAATGACTGAAACATCTGCTAACTAAGCTGAGCTTTGCATGGACTTCCAATTGTTTTCACACACCTGTTAGCAAAAACAGCTGCAGCTGGGATATTTACACATTCTGCAATACAGTTGTGTGCCTTGAGAGAGAACAACTGTGTGACCGAAGACAGAAAGAAGCAAATCACTCGGGGCTTTTTCTGGTAAACCTGGCAAATTTAGCTATAATAAAAATATTATTTTTGAGGAATGAGCTACATTATCAGTTAGTTTTCAAAGCAAGCTCCCTCATCTTTTCCCTTCAAAGCTGGCTTACTCACATTAGATATCCAGGCCTATATTGACATGTCTAGATACTGGCTCTAGGATCAGGAGATGCCCATTCACACAGTTTAACATATTTAGCTGAGATAGAGGCATTTAAGACACCAAAACATAACCATAAGAATTCAAGCAACAGAGTTAGGTCTGAAAAGCTTCAATTACTAAGAAACCTTCAGTCTGCTCGCAACATCTCAGAAAAGATGCCATCATCCATTCTGCAGCAATGCAGACACAGATTTTCAAAGTGCGGGCCACGTTTAGCCCTGGAATGATACACTTTGGGGCCCAAATGTTTTCCCTGTTAGGAATAGTTGGGGAAACCTGAAACCTCCTTCTCCCTCTGCAGCAGTAAAACATCAACTCTGAATAACATTTTCAATTTCCCCTACAGAGGCATGGAAACGATTTTTTTTTCCTAACTCAAAATGTCATTTTATTTTTAAATTGAAGAGATATTTTATGTCAAAACACTGCTCAAAAATAACTACCGCGCTTACAATGCCAGCTCTTTTTACAGCCACCAATCACCCTGAAGAAATAATAATAATTTTGAAGAAAAAACAAATTTAAAAACTGTACTTTATAACGGTAACTAAAACCAAGTAACTGTGCCTTGAATTTCAGTCAGCGCCTGACATGAACTACTTTAAACCTCCGCTCCGACGCCAGGCACGACACCGGGGCACCGGTGGCAGCCGGACGGGCAGACGTTACACCGGCACCAGCCCGAGGGCCGCAGCCCCTGAGGGGAGAGCGGGTCCGCAGCCACCCCCGCCCGCGGCCTCCGCGGAGGGAAGAGCGGCCGCGGGCCGTTAACGGCCGCAGCTACAGGCCGTGAGACGCGAACCCCGCGGCTCTGCGGGGGTCTCCGGCACCAGCCGCCTCCTAGTTCTGACCGCCTGATAATTTATTCCCCACTCCCCCTATTAAAAAATAAAAGAGGAAAGAGTAGCAACGGCTTCAGGAGAGCCCCGCTGACCTCCAGTGGCGCTAACCTGGAGGGGAGCCCTGTAACTCCCTGCCCCCGGGGCCTCCAACCCCGGTCCCCCGCCGCCGGCCTGCCCCCCGTGCAGGACGGGCACCCTCTTACCTGCCACCGGGGAGGGCTTGCGCAGCACCAGCCACCTACTCTTCCACTGCAACGAGAGGCAAAAGGAGAGGGTTAGCCAGGGCCGGAGGAAGGGAGAGCGGCCTCTCGCCCCTCCTGGGGAGGGGGGCGCCGGTCGGGGACCCCCGGCCCACCGCGGGGCCGGGCCGAAGGGGTGCCGGGAGCAGGGACCTTTTTTCCATCTCTCAACTTGACGTGACCCTCCACCACCACGGAATCCGTCATCTTCAGTCATGATTCCGGACAGCTGCGCCCGGCTCGCTGCGCCCTCCCCGCGCTCTGCCCGAGGGGTCACTTTCAAAATAGCTTTATTAGGTCCCCGCACAGGCACAGGGAGCGACGCGGGCGAGCGGCCAGCGCGGCCCGGCCCTGCCCGGCGNCTGTTGGCTGAGGGTAGAGGGGGTCCTGGGTTGCATCTCACTGGTTCTTTATTCACGTATTTTATTGTGGGGTTGGGATCCTGGGGTGGGGTTTTTGCTACTGTTGTTTTGTTGTCGTTTGAGTTATTTCCTCCACGGTTTCGGGAGCGCGCCGGCCACCCCAGCGGGTCTCCCCTCCCCCGGGTGCGACCCCACGCAGGGCGNCCAGGCAGGCGCCGAGCGCCGCCCCCCGCCCTGATCCCGCTCCGGGCTTTGCAGGGAACCGCTGAGGCAGCCCTGAGGCCGGAGGTGGCCCGAAAGCCCGGACCGGATTCCCTTCGCCCTCCGTCTCCGCGGAGCGGGGTCTGGCGCCGGCGGGCCGAAACACCTCTTCCCCCCCCAGACACCGGCCTCCTCATAACTCCCGCATTTCTCTTTCAAAAAGTGTAATTACTGCTCCCCTTGGCTCCCAGAAGACATGCAGCCAACTACCCCCTTTAAAAATACTCTTCTTCTTCTTTGCAATGCAACTGTCACGAGATAACAACCCACTTACACCAAACCCTGAGCAGCTACAATTAATAGAATAAGATGTGTTAACGATGTCCTCAGATTTATTTCAATGGGAAATGGACTAATTAGAGTCCATTATTCTAAAAATACTCCTACTGCATCTTCTTTGATGATAATTAGTTCTTCAGCTTTTTTTAAACAGCACCACAGCACATTTTTCTTTCAATAGTATAATAGATGGGGGTTTAGATGTTTGCATTTACTTCTCTTTGAATCGGACAGTTTGCATGGAATAACATATAATTTAATAAAACCATCTTTGAATGTGTTTCATAATGAATTAGGGACCTGCTTGTTCAACTGGCCTTGCATTCTAACTCAATTTCAATATAAATGGTAGGAAAAATATCAGATAAAACTTTCAGTAGTTGGATTTTCATTTTAACCAAAGCAATGAGCACATTAAAGGAGGAGAAAAATGTGGTGGACAAGTTTCCATGGAGTAATGCTAAACAGAAAGGCAGTGCCCCTTAGAAACATGGGCAGTGTTAAGGGTGTGAGAGTTCAGGACCTCTCACTTAACCCGGACATTTCCTTGCCACCCCTAGTCTGGGTTTGTGGATTTAGTACAGTGCTAGTCACCATATAGCAGAGGCTCAAATAATTAAACTTGGTTCCACCAAATCAATGCAGTAATAGTGGACGAACAGGCTGCTTTGAAAGCCACACATTAATTTTAATGCATTCGAAGTATGATGATATCGACTGAAGATGTGTCATTTAGATCTCTGAGGGCAGCAAATAGACCATTTCATTTATGAACATTCAAACATTATGAACATTATGAACATTTAAAAAAAAATGTTTTATTGATTGTATTGGTGTTGCTATATACTGATACGTCACATAGATTTAGAAAACAGTTCAGCAAAAAAGCTCTACACAAATCATCAGAAACACTAGTCTAATACCTTTCCCATCAAACAGCTACCTTCTTTACAGAAGGTGAGAGTGTATATATATATATATCACAAAGCTACCAGATTAAAAGCATACACAGTGTGGATGGATATTAATTTCAAAGTGAGACTGAAGTCACAGAACTTACATGGACATTCAGAATGGCATCAGCTTTGTGTGGAAACCTGTTCCAAAGGAATCCCTTCCAAAGAAAAGTAAATATTTCCTTCATGCTGAGATTTAGTACTTGTATTTCAGCAGCAGGTACAGTCAGTCTTGTTACACAGTCACGTTCATTTCATAGAGTCAAGCAAGCCAGACTCTTACTGCAAATGGCCAGGAAGGCCATGCCAAACAAGTCTTCAGCTTGTCTTGGAATCAAGACCCCAGAGATGGATTTCAGTTTCAAGCTAGTGTTTGCACTTCAGTAAAACAAACTAAAGACTTTGATCTTAGTATTCACAGTATTCATAGCTGAAAATCATGACTAAGCACTTAACATCTGTCTACTGGAAATTTGTGCAACACTTGCATAAAACTGGAAGTAACACCAGCTGAAATTGATCCTTATGCAGAGCTTGTCAGATGTCTTCCAGCACAGAAAAGTGGTATTTCATTTTTCTACCAGCTCTCAACCTGTTGAACAACCTGCTGAGGGATTCAAAGATTTAATTGTAACTGTATACATGACAGATTAAGTCCAAAGACACAGAGGATAAACATTTTTATTAAACAGTTCACATCATTTATCAAGATGAGCATTGTTATGTATTTGTACTTACACAAATTCAGGTTTTGGTTATTTTTCTTTACAAAGTTTCTTTTAACTGCAGAAGTCATTCACCACAACTAAGAAACCCATGAAGATACTGCCAGTACTATAAAACAAAACACCTATCTGAGTATCAAGGCACCACTTTAAAATTCTGTATCTTAAAGCACAGCTTTGCTTGAAACACTTAAGAGTATTCAAAACTGTTCACTATCAGAGAAGAAATATGTTTCACATCAACAGTTCCAAATATATGCATCTGACATAGCTAAAAGTTCCCTGTATTAAAAAAAAGTTGTAATTTTCTGTTCTTCATCAGATTATTTTTTGTTCTTGAATCATTTTCTGCTTTTTCTTGCTAACACAGCTGAGTCCACAGCCTCTAAATAGCTATATATTGTAATAATTTCTTTGATTTTTCCCATAACAATTCCACAGACCATGACAACAAAGCCTGTGGTTTATGATATCACCAAATCCCCAGGGGAAATGTCAAGCTGCTCCCCCAGCCATCCAGTTTAAAAATCTGTTAAGAGAAACCTCCTTTCTGAATTATCTAAACAGTTGAACAACTTGTTAGTAGAAAATCTAAGACATCTTCAAAACACTGTCAAATTTAAGAAACATTTAGGTATTTATCATCAAGGTGAAGTATTTCCACTGCTATCCTCAGGGTGAGGAGCAGTTCACAGCCTGCAAAAGGTCCTAACTGCATCGTCCTGGAATCAGGCACTCTGATTTCCAGCATTTTTCAGCAAAAAAACTTTGTGCTCTCAGGAGGACTTGCATTAACCTTGCTGGAAAATTGCACACCAGATTCAGCAGAGCTCAGAAGCATGTTCCTGATTTTATCCCAGTGGAACATAAAAATACTCTTACATGTTTGGTTGAATCAAAACCTAAACCCACTGGATTTCCCCAAAATTGGTTTGTTGCAGTTAGCTGAGAGCAGCTTCACCTGTACTGCTCTATTGGTATTTCTCAACATGAACTTGAAGAGATCACTTCTGAGAGGGAGGGAATTTTGGTTCTGGTGCTCCTCCTGTTTATTTTTTTATCTGAGAATACAAGGCCAATGTTGTTAGGGGTTGGTTTGGGGGATAACAGCTCCACCAGAAACTGCACAAACATTCAAATCACTTTTTCTGTAATCCACCTAGCAGACAAACAGTTGTAGATTTTGGTGCACTGTCTCAGCATGTTTGTTTTATTAAGACAAACAATGACAGTCATATATTGGGAAATCCACAGCCTTAAAATTGTAGATCAAGGATGCTGACGTCAGATGGAGTAGGCCTGCTTTTGAGATCTGGTTTGGAATTGCTGAGAATTACCATGACAGTTTTCATACTAGCTTATAGTAAAATATTTATGCCACTTTATTGAAACCAAAAGACTCCTGAACCCTGCTTCAAATGTTGGCACATTTAACTGTTCAGCTAGTTTTTTGAGGGGATATTTTCTCATTAATCCAGTTTACATAGTTTGTCACTCGTGTATATACTCCAGGTCTGTTGACTCTGCCACAGCCATCTCCCCAGCTGATAATTCCATAGAGATAAGAGATTTCATCTTCCTCACAAGCCAGAGGTCCACCAGAATCTCCCTGTGTTAAAAGTAAACGAGGATTATCTAATTTGACAGAAAGCAGTCAGAAAAGGATTAGTTAAGGAAAGTCCTAAATTAAGAGCATTTGCATGTGGGATTTAAGCACAGGGAGCAAGAACCAGCTATAATGATGTGTCTTGTATATACACTTGGAGGGCAAGGCAAAGAAAACTAAGCAACCAAGGTAGTTTCTAGTTCTCTGACTGGTACGAACACTTACAACCAATAACTACAAACAGGTCTCAACTCTGGCCTGGGAACCACTGCTGGCTGCTGCCAATTCACTCTTGACACCTTTCTTTGGACACTTTCATGATCTCTATAGGGGTTCCAGCACATAGTATACATTATATTCCTTGCTCTACTTAATCCCACTGCCAACTATTAGTTTTGTGCCACCTGTTCCCAAATTTATGCTAGTAGAGCATAACCCTCCTCCAAATGAAATGAAAATAATATCTGAAGGTTTATGTAAGGAATAATCTGATCCTTCATTTTTTAAAAAAAAAAAAAGTCTCACCACAATTCTGCATCCTTATTCATAGCCAAGATGTGACATAATTCAAAAAGAGATGCAAAGTAGCAAAAGCATGAGGTCATTCCATGAAGGACTGAAGTAATGAAACACAGTTTCTAACTGACTGATATTCTACACCATTAAATCCCATCCACTATAATAACCTCAGCTCCTTCCTCCCCCAAACCTCGCCACTGCTCCCCAGCTCCTATCCAATGTAAACTCAGCCAGGAGCTAAAGCAACTCAACCTTCAGTGCATAACCACTGCCTTTTATGAAGGTGGGAGAAATATAACACCTTGGAGGTTTTTTGCCCTTCTGTAGAACTTAATTGACATTGAACAGGTTAAAAAATGCAGGTGGAAGCAAACAGTGCAGTCACGTGAGTTTCTTTTCTCTAAGAACCTTTCTTTTCTTTAGGAACATTGTAATGTCAAGCACTATAATGCTGCAACATTTCTGGCAGCAATATACATTTGTATTCTCTGCCTAAAGATGACTCACAACCTTACCTGACAAGCATCAGATATGCTGTCAAAGTAGCCAGCACAGAACATATTTTCAGTGATTTCTGTTCCATAAATTTCAGGACTTCTGCACTTCTCTTCAGGAATAATTGGAATCAGTGTTTCTTGCAGGACATTTGAATAACCAGATATATCTTTTTAAATTCCCAAAGAGGAAAAGAAAGTCATTTTTATAGAATGTGAAGTGAGTAACATGGAAACACAATGTGCAATATGACATATAAACACACTTAACACCTCTCAGTCATATTCATGTTGTGAATCTCTTTGAAAGATAATAATTTCCCCAGTGATAAGATCGCTTTTTACTCCTTCAATTAGATTCTATGTCATTTAAAATAATGGTATGTCATGTCCAGACATTAATCCACTTTTGGTTCTCTCATTTCCTAGAGACTCAGGAACAGTCTCCCAGCACTTCTGTCCTCCTGATGTGGTATTAAGTCAATTTATCAAAGTTTCCATTACCTCTTTTCACCTTTAGACTACACATTTAGAACAGAACGACATTTGTTTATACTAATTCTCTTAGCAAAATAAGACAGCCAGCTCCCCCATCTTTCTCTATCTATATAGAAATTCCTCAGCTGAAGGAATGGGATGGATTTTTCCACCTTTCTCAAGCTGGATGTAAACACTTCTTAGCCCAAAGTCTATCTGGCCCTCTCCTGGAGATATTTCCAAAGTTTCTCCCTGGTGAAGGCAAAGATCTCCTCCATCACAGACTAGTAAGTTGATTGTGTTTGATTTGCAGTCTTTGATACCTACCTTGAGAAACCAGGGGTAGGATTCACTAGACTAAGGTGTCAAGTTGTTGACACCTACAACTAAGCTACTTGCTCCCCTCCCAGTCCACGGAGATCTAGCTAGCTCATAGCTCATCCCATTCTAAAACAGATGCAAACATTTGGTCAAGGGAACCACACTCCAAATTCCAAGGAATATAAAGGAAGTTCAGGATGACTATGTCAGATGTAAGTGTAAACACCTAAAGGTAGGTACAAGGAATCCCGCTAGAAGTTCCTTGGAAAATATTTTACAAAACTATCAGTTGTATAACATATATTTGAGCATTGTGTTTTAATTATAATCAGTTTTTTTCTACAGACGCCAACTCTCTTTGTACTCACTCTCATGCCTGTGTCCCCACCCAGAAATCTGACATTTGAACTGGTCAGGGAAAACGGTGTTACTTTCTGGCAAGCAGATGGGCTGAACAAACTGGGACTTGACAGCACAACGTTGGCCATTCTTCTTCAGCTTAATCAAAGCTACAGAACAGAAAATACAGGAGTGAATAAAGTGACTGTTCCCTTTCTTTAATGGGATTGGCAGCAATGGGTCTCAGATATAACTTTAATTATACCCTAAGCCTCTCTTAATTAAGATATTTCAATCAAAGACAGACAGACTCATCTCAACAGCACCTGATTTCACAGCAAATTGAAGACTGAAACATTCAGCTACTCCCCTTGTGGGAATATTTATTTTATGCTGCACTCACTGAGCAGATTTTGCTTCACTGCCTTTGTAGAGAGGGAGGAAGACAGAAAATACATATGTCTCTTCCCACTTTAAGTTAAATAACAGTGACATATCCACAATTTTCAGCTGAAATAAGTGGGATGTGCAAGTGCTCGCTGCTTTTGAAAGTCTGGCCACCTGCCTAATTCTGATTTGATTTAAAAAATTAGTTACTGCAAGACCTGGTATATTTCGTGCTTTGTTGTCACTGAATTCGGCAAAATTCAAGATCTTGAAAATAAAGGAATAAAAAAAATCAGGATATTTCAAAACCAAGCTTCTGAAAGCTACAAAGAGAAAGCAAGCTACACAACCTACACAACATTTATTGTCCCCTCATGGGGCTGAAGATAGTGTGAATACAAAGCTGTGCAGCATTGTGAGTTTGAGATTAAAAGATGTCAACAGTAACAGAGATGTTGGTTCCTTGTAGCAAACACCCTGTGTTTGCCTATAGAGCAACAGAGGAGACTTTGTGCTTGGTGTAACAAGGGCAGCATACTGGGTTTGGGTGCACTACTCAAAGAGGACAGAGCTGAGGTAATGTGGACACACCTATTGAAGCTTCACATCATGCTGTTTGGAAGCTCCAGGTTTTCTGAGCACAGCTGTGTGGGAAGCAAGAGATCCCACTGGATATTCTTACTTCTCTACTGACTACATTTTTTGGCCTTTGTGAAACATGTAAAGAGTATCTCACAGGCTGCGAAGCCCACACAAACCACGCTCCAACACTCAGCAGCTTGCTCTTCCTTGCCTTCC
>VYZX01004966.1:32536-85056 GCA_013401335.1 Brachypteracias leptosomus | reverse complement strand
TAACAAAGGAAAGTACAAAGTTTAATTTTTTGTGACTGGAAAAGAAGAAGATAATAAAATATTCCTTGATCAATATGTAAGGCAAGGATTTTCTCAGTGTCCTTGCAGTGGTAAACCAACCACCTAGAAAATCAGATTTTGAGCCTGTAAGACAGAGTGGAGGTTCTGAATAATAATTAGAATAGATTTTAAAGGCACTGAATTGTCCTTCTATGACTTACAGGTGGTTCATTCAGGAAAAGAAATAACACATAGGGGGGTTATGGAAAAGGGGGAAAACTGAAAAAAACCCAGTTAGCTGCACAGGTATCTATTGTCGCCTAGTGGAAAACAGTTGAAATTGTGGCTAACAGAGGTACTAAACATATGGAAGGATGCATATTACAATGCAGCAATTATGGAAAATCTGTATGTACCAAATCACCAGCTGGAAGTGGGTGGAAATGTCCTGAATAGCTGCCAAAGTTAGTAGCTATTTCACAACATTTGAAAAACAAATGTGTTGTGGCTCGAGCTCCAAATGCTTCAGCACAGCATTCACAATGGTATTATTAGGTCTACAAGCTATCGGTGTATGTATTCTGGCACTCGGTTTTGTCTCTCTTGGCTTCTTTACTATGCAAAGGAATAATGGGTATGAAATGATGTAATATCTTTNAGGTGACTATGAAGAGGAGAGGACCTACTGTCATAATAATGGGTGAATTTACCTATTAGCAAAGCAGTGTGCTGCTGACACAACCCAGCAAGTCTGAATAAGGCTTCCACCACAGAAGCTCTCTCCAATATATATAGCTGCTGTCCAGGGATGAGATCCAGGCAGAGATGAAGATCCCCCAACAATCCTAGGTCTCACAAAGCTTCTTTTTTTGTGTCTTCGCCCACATGGTCTTTTTGTAACTGCATAAGTATCTATGTTGTCTGGAACTGGTGGCCTCCTTTCCCTGCTTGCTAAGATACAAAGGGATATGGCGTCAGACTATAAATGCTTGTGATTTCTAAGGACTGGAACTTTTATAGGAGTCTTTAAAAGAAAGGTTCATTAAACAATCATTAAACATTCACATACAATTTAATCTCATTCAGTTCCTCAGGAGACTTACAAGACTAAAAGCTGTGCCTATGCCCAACACTGGCTACATGTATACTAGTGTAAATTATATGCACCTGTGAACATTCTCAGACCCTGTTTAATTTACCAGTACAAACATGACCTTCACTACTGGAGGAGGCACAACAGAATGCATGACACATCACATCTTCATTTTTAGATTCTGGACAGAGCTCTACCGTTGCAATTGCAAGGACTAGGACACTTGTGTTAATATCATCTATTAAATGTATTAGAACCAAAAAAAGGCAAATAAAAGAATCACTCTTCAGATTACAACTCTCTTCTAAAGGTCAGCTTCAATATTAGCAACAGTTAAATATTAATTTAGGGGAAGAGCAAAATCTTTAGTTTTGGGAATTAAAAACTGTCTCATACATCTTCACAATCCATCCTCCATTTGCTCACAGAGGTCCACTCACTTCTCTGGGCCCATAGTTCCCTCAGTGATGACAATTTGTACCAAAGCATCAATCATTTCTGACATCTTGTATATTCTAGCAAAAAATTTGGTGATATTGAGATGATTGTGACTGAAAGCAGTAGTGTGAGAACACTGTTATTTCAGGACAAAAACTACAGATTGTATCACAACTCCAAAAAATGTAAAAGAAGCCTGTTGTTGTCAGTTGATTTACTGCAAACAGTGAAATATTCAACACTCCTGGGAACAGTAGAACAGTTGCAATTATACAATGAAAGCTTGTTCTAGAATCAATAATCCTTCATTCATTCATAACACAGATTTTCAGAGAGCCTTTACATACCACAAGATGGAACGTCACAATACTCCCAAGACAAACTGTTGTCCTTCATGATGTAACACCATGGCTTATCATCATCGTCTGGATTTCTAATTAATTAGGAGGGAGAGTGAATTACAAGCATTAACCACAGTGTTGTTCCAAGCTTCCCAGAGGTTTTCTGATTTTTTCTCTTGCACCACACAGAGGACTGCCAGGACTCTAAGGTTTTGAGCCATCTAACAAAGTACTGAAGCACCTGCTAACCCCTAAACAGATGAGCATCCTTTCAGTAGAATTCTTCATGCTTAAAGCTAACCAATTCTAAGGTTCTCTAGGACCTGAAATACAGACACATGACTAAACATCTGTAAAATTTGCCTGCAGTATTTGGATGCATGAGCATGTTCACATGGTTTAAATGCAGCCCACACTGAAGTGCTTTAACAGCTATCAGCTCAGCTATTTTCAGAACTAAATCCCATGGGAGAGATTCCCTTTTTAGATGATTTTATTAAGCAAGGAAATTCCAACACAGGTAGATTCATAGAAAATCCACAACAATATCTAGCAAAAAAGAATTTGAGAAGCTGAGGTTCACATTCCCTGGAGACTCTGAGGAAATGAAAGACTACCTCAAGAAAATATTGTATTCCTCAAAAGGGAGGGGAAAAAAAAGGAGTATTCGAAACAGTTTAGCCCTCTGTTACCTTGGTGTTAAACAGGTTTTGGTTTGATTCCATTAGGGTTTCTTCATGGTACAGCCTACTTTTCTTTATCAATGCCTTTTAAGTAAGCAGAAATTTGCCCAGTTTACTCCTCCAAGAATACAGGGAAACTTTGAAGATCCAGAAAGATCTTCAGTAGGCCAAGAATAATAGACAAAGTAAATCAGGGCTCCAGATAAACAGTAATTCTATTTCAGTTGGATTTATCAGAAGCACTATCTATTATTGTAAGGTTCTTCAATTTTTTTTTCTTCTTAATCTGACTGCTCTTCAGAAAAAGATTAAAGCACTTTCAAATTCTCAGAACTGAAGAAGCAACATAGGTTGAGTCATCTTCCGCCAACAGTGTTTCTAAATTAGACTATTTGAAGAAGAAGGTATCTACAGGATTATATAGTGTAGCAGAGATATCCCCAGAAATTGTAACAAGCTGACAAAAAAAGTGAAAAGCTTTTTTCTCAGCTCTACAGAACATGAACACCTCAGCTCCTACACCATTTTGTTCTTCACATTTCAAATCTGCAAGTGAATATTGTGCTTAAATTATGCCAATTGAAGGGATTGAGTTTTATCAAAGCACAAAATATGTGCCAAATAAATTGCCATACTGCGCTGGGACACCGTAAATCTCATACTTAAGTGCTTGAATCGGGATCAAGCCTTGGAAAGCAAGCTGATCTGGGTAAAGGGAGGTTGTAGAAACTGCTGATTGTTAGATCCTGTTAGATAGAAAAGAAGAGCTACTTTCAACATGTATGCATGCTTTTTATCATCAAATTAGGAAGTGCAGTACATTCTGGTTTTCCTGAAACACTGGTCTAACTTCCATGGAAAACAAAACAAAATGAAAAAAAGCAACCAAAACCTAGACATCAAACAGCAATTTATGAAGAATCATATAAATTTTACTGTTTCTAGCATTTGCTCCTCTCTAGGATTCTCTCTAAATGGAAGCATTTCCTTTATTCATGGATAACCATTGATCTCATGAAGACTTCAGAGGCAGGAGGGACATAAAGTGACTGAGGAGAAAATACAAACCTACACAGGCTATTTCCATTACAGCTGAACAGAAAACTGTAGCAGAAATGTTGTTTATTGATACGTGGTTCAACCAAAATTGAAACACTGTGAAATGTTATTTGTCAGTAGTTTTGCTTTGGAAGAAATCCAGGAAAGAAATTTGACATCCATTGCAACATTATTGAAATATAGTGCTTTGATTTTTCCTCTTCAAATAACTTTTTACTTTTGAAAATATTTTCCTTTATGTTATGCATTTCACAGTTTAGAAATAAAAAGTTAAGCATTTCAACTTGGCTACTGCATTTCTTTCTCCTTTTGGATGGTCATTTATAAACAATTTGAAAAGTTTTGCACTATGGTCTCATTTGAAAAATAATAACCCAGAAAAAAAGGACTTGGAAATTCCAACATTATTTTGTGTCTGAGCTTCCCTTGGCTGACCCAGTTATGGGGTTAGCTTATCTACCAGATCTTGTCTTCTGTACACTTACATCCCTCATGTCAGTCTAGGTTTTCTGAGAGAGGGATAACACTTGCTTTGAGATTCCTGGCCATTCTCCCACAATACATCCGTCTCTTGATTTACAAATACAGGGCAAACGAGAACTTTTCTCACCTGCAGTAAGAGAACGGCCCCAGTCCAAGCTGTACTGCTTTCTCAACACTGTCCACATGAAGCTCTTGGTAAAGTAAGTCTGAATCCCAAGGCAAGCAGCTGTGTCCAGAAAGGGTTGTCTTTGCCGTACCTCTGTACTCTGTGCCATTGCCAACATAGCACTGCTGGCTGGGAACTGGCAAAGCATAAGACACTGGTCAGGAATCAGTACTAATTACATGTGAAATACTTCACAGATGAGGTCCCAGAACAGATCCAGGAGGCCCAATTCTGTATAGTGCCTTTCACAGGAATTGAATGCATCAAGTGAGGACTTTTAAAACAAACAAACAACAAAAAAAGCCACAAAACACACACACAAAAAAACCCAAAAACCAAACCGACCAAACAAAAAAAGAACCCAAGCAGTTAAAACTTCTTTTTAAAATTAGTGCTGAGCCTTATTTTACACATGCACAGATAACTATTCAACAGGCAGTACGGCAGAAAATTAGACCCAAAATTTGTGCTGCGTATGGAAGATTTTAGTCAGCAATCTGCAGCAAAGTCAGCAATATGGCTGAGATTCCTCCTGTCTGATTTTAGACACCACTGAGCTCATGATGGGAGACTCCCTTTTTAGTCAATTAAGAGAAACAGGCATTTCTAGCACCAAACTGATTCAGCATGTCTAAGATCACTTTTTTAAGATGAAATGAATCTTGCTGTACACTCTTGACTACATTGGCTGAATCTCCATTGACAGTGAAGGAATCTTAAATCGGATGGAGGTATCTGTGTTGTAAAGTAGAGAAAATCCTGCCCTGCCAGCAAGTGCTTAAAAGGCCTAATTTGGGAAAATACTTCTTTTTATGGTCTCATATATACCCATATATATACACACTATACACAGATATATATATGCTATACAACATAGTATTATGTTATTTATTATGTATTATTAATATATACATGTAGCTACATACTGCAAATATATCAATTTTGCAAAATTTTAACTAGTAGGTTGAATTTTCTTATTCAAAACCAATTTCTTTATCACCTGCACATGAGTTATTTCTTCAGATAGGTCTGACATACATATTCTATGACCTGTATACTCAGCTGCCAAGATCTATCAACAGCACATACCAGCATTGTGGCTGAAAAACATATGTGGATGCATTTATATACAAATAGCTACACTGAGCAGAAAGTCTACACTTCAAAACACAGCTCTGAGTATCCCAAAGGAAACACAAAACTACCTAATGTTCAAAGAGGATTAATTGTGACCGAGCCTCAGAGGGTTTCTTATCCCATCCATGTCAGTGAGGCTTATACTTGACATCTGCAAGACTGGTG
The DNA here is from genome assembly GCA_013401335.1 of Brachypteracias leptosomus. Lineage (NCBI taxonomy): Eukaryota > Metazoa > Chordata > Aves > Coraciiformes > Brachypteraciidae > Brachypteracias > Brachypteracias leptosomus. Next base: position 79,491 of record VYZX01004966.1, on the reverse strand, counting down.
GAATCTTCTTCTAAACATAAAAACATACTTAAATATATAACATCATGATATTACCTGACTGTTGAAAATATGAGCATGATCTATCACACCACATAGTGTGAACAGCTACTGCCAAAGATCCATTTATTGTGACAGAATAAGGTAACACATGAACCAGGGCATAAAACCGGTGCTGAAATAGTGAATCACAGCACTGGACTGCTGATGTCAATTATCCTTCCAAGTCCATAGCAACAGGCCTGAAAACCACAAGCATGCATATGGCATAAATTTGGAAGCTGGAGGTCAAGAAGTTTGGTTGCAAGAACTTCAGTGTGAGTTAGCATACAAATACTAAGCAAAATTCACTTTCTAGCTTGGCCTGGCAGACACTTCTGTGATGATCAGACAACATTTTCTCCCACCTGCACCCTGAATCAAATTCCCTTTATTTCAGTAACTATGAATATAACATTAAATCAGACTCATATTTTAACAACCATAATCTGAGCGCTCACAGAAAATAATTTTCCTATCATTTCTACTGCTAGCAATAATAACCATTTCTTGGCAACCTTGCCATTTATTTTCTGGGCAAATTGCAAGTTATGCTGCTTTGTTTGCCTGAAACAGTGTCAGGAAAATACCACCATCATGGTGCATGCTAAATTCTTTCATTTATCTAGGTACTGGTTTTACTTGTACTGCATTGATTACATTCAGAAATGATTGACTACTTTTATGAGGATGAAACAAGACATTCTGTTTCAGTGAAGAACCAGGGCCATATTTGCAATACCAATGGTTTGGACATCTTGCAGATGGTGTTTACAATTTGTGCTCATTCTTGTCAAGCTTAAAATCCAATGCATCTCTGTTTCATCAGGTCTGCCAGTCATTGCTAAAGCCGCCAGATTATGATTGGAATAATTTAGCCCCTTTCTAAATCATCCCTCATGTTCTCCTTCTGTAACTAAGAGTTCAGATTGCTTATTGCACTTGTTGAGAAGAACATTAATATCTCTCAGACACTTTTTTGTTTCTTTTTGGATTTATAAGGAGCATTTTGGGCACAGGAGTAAAGTGGCTTAATCTCGTATCTTGTGGAGCAGCATCTAGGTTAACACAGTAGTTTCATTAGTAGCTTTCCGTCAGTCTGTTCTTCACTCCAGCAACCTTTATTCGACTGGCTCGCAGTAGCACCACAGTACCCACGTCACTCATTAAAGGGCACTTCATTGAATATCTAAGGCCACTAAGAAGTATATGCAAAGCCTAATACTTTTTCTTACTTATAATTCAGGACTAACAGTTTTCAAAAAAGGCCTCTGCAACTATTGCAGCTGTATAGATCTTTTCCTTCTAATACTCTTTTTTGAACTGTTACAGCACTGAAAAAACTCTTTTTCCCTCTTTGTCAGAAACAGTGTGTAGGTGGTCTGCTTTCAGCAGTTCTTAATGGATTGCTCTGACTGGGAATTGTTAGTTCTCAGTTCCTTATACCTTCTGCAACTTCTCATGACTCTGAAACATATTTATTTTCTTACATGGAAGAAAGTAATATAGGGCATAATATATGTATTTTTCTTGTTCATTCACTTCCCTGTAGTACTGCCAATCACTAAGTTAAGAGTAGAAATAGCCTAAACTTCCAGATGCTGAAAGTTTTTTGTTGAAAGTTACTCTGCAGACCTATGCCACTATCACCACTGTTCGTTTCTTTTCAGAAACAAATTAAAACTAGAAATAATTTCCTGTTATGTCTTATTTTTTAAATCCCAGAGGTTTAAATAGCTCACAAAAAACATTCTAGGTGTGTTAGGATGGCATATTTTATCAGCATATCACACCAATTCTTTGCCTTTTAATTTTTCAATAAAAAGCAGTTTGGGGTCTTAAAATTAAAAGCAACCTGAAATAGCAGTTAGCCAACCAGTTCTAATTGCTAACTTCCTGAAAACTTTCACAAGATTTTTTTTGTCACTAGATCTTGTTTCAGGTTCTGTAGTTACATACCTGAACATTTTCATGAGTTTCTTTTGGAAGTCTTTCTGTAGAAAACAATGTACCTTTTAGATTTTCTTTCCCCCTAAACATCTCATGAGCAATATTCCTAATGTTTTTGAGCTTTGACTGTATTTTCCTTCCAGATATACATAAGCTGTTTCATTCTGTTAATAAAAATATTTTTTCCCCCGATGGTCCTAATCCTGGAACAGGATAGTTTTAAGTAACCCTTTCATTCAGTAATGCTTTGTTTTCTCCCAGAGCAACCTGCAATGCTTTTATTAAATACAATGTTATATTAATTTGGTTTTTTGTGTTGCTCTATATCAGCTGATGGCAGGAAGGGAGAAGGGGGAAGAGAACGTAAGGCCCAACTCTGTTTACAATTGCCTTTACAATAAATCTTCTCCAGTGTTTTAATTATCAATAATCCCTATGGAATAGTTCTTTAGAAAATCATAAACTAAAGCAAAGCCTTGGTGGAATCTTCCATCCAGGCCTTTCCTGGACCACATGTCCATTCCTGTTGCAGTGCCTCAGGAAGCTCCAGAGGCTTGAGTACTTGCCCTACATCCCCTGCACTGGTCAGAGAGAGCACTTCAGCACTCATCACAGAGCAGCTGGTTTGCAAGACAGAGCATTCCTATCTCTCTGGAGCCTTTCTAAGGTCTATCAACGTATGTTTCCACCTGATCCTGTTTCACCTATTAACAATGAAGATGAATAGCAATGAACAGTGAAATTTTATGCCACTGCATAAGCTTATTGCTTACACTGCCTGAGCACTGCAGGATGTGTTGCGCTCCAAGCCATCCTTTACAAGGGTATAAGTCAAGATTCCTTCCTATGTGAGCTCATCAGATGCCCACAGAAGGGCCAGTTTAATCTTGATTCACCTAGAAGTTCCCTGATCTCCTTTCCTGGATAGCCATGAGAACCCCTCAGAGATGAAGAGTGTGAAAGTCTTTGATTTCAGGGAGCTGCACTTCCCCAGCTGCAAGTGCAGCCAGCCACTAATCTGAGCTGGCAACAAACATGTGACTCAAGGGAGCCTCCAATATTTGTAGAGATTGCTTTTACAGGCATCTCACTTCATTGGACAAAGCACTGAAAACTCCCCAGGTATTCTGAAAGCAGTAAGGCAGATACTCCTGCACAAAATTAAACAAAAAACACACAAAGAGCTTTGAAGGACATCCACATTAACCTAGCACTGCTTCCAGGTGAATATTTGGTTTATCTTTCACTGACTCCCTGTGCCTCTTAAAACTCTCTGTAAATATCTAGGAATGTGGCCAGGTGGGCATAGACTGTACTGAAGAAAGCAGTTGACATCTTTTACACTCTTTAATGATAAGAATGTGAAGTCTCATGAGTAGGAACAGGAGATTGAAAGACAGCAGCCCCAGGACTGGGCTGTTCCTGGCATGAAGCAAATTGCTTCACATTTTCATGCACTAATACCTGTCTCTGAAAGTGAGAATAACAGCACCCACTCTAGCTTTCAGAGTTTGCAAATTGATGAATATAAGCCACAACTGAAGTATAAGAGAAGCTATCATATATATATATATAAAGAGAGAGAGAGCTATATTTCTATATAACTCAATCATACATGTGTAATATTTATCTAGATTTCTGTTTGAGTTTATGATGTTATGATACAACAACAGATAATGCATATCACTAATTTATAACAAATAATTGGTTCTAATAGTTGTGCTGCTTTCTGATTTGTTGAACAGCAATAAAACCTCTGGACTGACAGCACCTAACACTGAAATAAACCCCTGCTGAAATCACAACCTGATTATGAAACACTCAAACAATCTGTCTGAGCCAAAAACTAGGGAGAAATGTGAAAGAATTGGTGTTCTTCTATAATGAATTAAATCTAATAGGAACTTGCCCTGTAAATCAAGGATGGATTTAGGACTGGGAAAAGGAAGTGATTTATATTGCACAAAATATCTCTAAGTTGCATCTTAACATAAGGATGAGACATTCCATTCGCTGAAGATAAACTTGTTGATATATTTTATGTTTCCCCTTCAAAGTATCTTTGTACTTTTGCACTTGCAAGTACTTAAGTCAATTGCCTTAAATTGAAGAGATTTATGTTTGTTATAAAAACTAACTTACAATTCTACCTTCTGAGTGAATTGAATGTCAACTTGGTGCCATCTGCAAACTTCCTGAGGGTGCACTCAATCCCTTCATCCAGACCAGTGGTAAAGGTAATAAAGAGAAGTGGCCCCAATACCAAACCCTGGGGAACACCGCTTGTGACCAGCCTCCAGATGGTTTTAATTCCATTCACCACCACTCTCTTTTTTATCCAGTGAAGTGTACACCCACCCAAGCCATGAGCAGCCAGTGTTTCCATGAGAATGCTGTAGTATATGGTGTCAAGAGCTTTACTAAAGTCTAGGTAGACAACATGCACAGCCTTTCCCTCATCCACTAAGTGGGTCACCTTGTCACACAAGGAGATCAGGTTAGTTAAGCAGAACCTGCCTCTCATCAACCCATGCTGACTGGGCCTGATCACCTGGCTGTCCTGTACGTGCCATGTGATGGCACTCAGGATGATCTGCTTCACCACCTTCCCTGGCACCAATGTCAGACTGACAGGCCTGTAGTTCCCCAGATCCTCCTTCTGGCCCTTCTTGTAGATGGGCATCGCTTTTGCTAACCTGCAGTCAACTGGGACCCAACCAGTTAGCCAGGGACGGCTGGCAAATATTGAAAATGGCTTGGTGAGCACTTCCACCATCTTCCTCAGGACCCTTAGGTGGATCCTATCTGGCCCCATTGACTTGTGTGTCTAAGTGGCATAGTAGGTCACTGACCTTTTCCCCTTGGATTATGGAGGCTTCATTCTGCTCCTCATCCCTGTTGTCCAGCTCAGGGACTCAGAGAACAACTGGTCTTACTATTAAACACTGAGGCAAAGAAGGTGTTAAGTACCTCAGCCTTTTCTTCATCCTTGGTCACTATGTTTCCTCCTGCATCTGATGAAGGATGGAGAGTCTCCTTAGCCCTCCTTTTGTGCTAATATATTTATAGAAACATTATTTATTTTCTTTTAGAGCAATATCCAGTTTAAGTTCTAGTTGGGCTTTGGCCTGTCTAATTTTGTCCCTACAGACAAATCTCCTGACAAATATGTTGTCAATAGGTAGAGGAAAGACATTCCAGCAGCAACAAGCAAATCCCAGTGCTATATCACTTTTACAGGAAAAATAGCTGTTGCAGGGACTACGTCACAAGTAGTGTGCTAATTCATAGTCAAAGCTTTCATTTTTTTTTAATATCCCTGTAGGTCCTTATGTGCTAAGAGTATGACCAAGGAGAAGTCTCTGGACAGAAAAAGAATCATAGAATCAGTCACAGAATCACAGAATGGTTTGGGTTGCAAGGGACCTTAAAGGTCACCTAGTTCCAACCTTTCTGCCATTTATTGTTGTGGGCAATAGTCTACTAGACTGAGGTTTTTCTCCATGTAACTCCAGCATTATTTGAATTATATTGAAATAGTTCCAAATCTGATAAAAATCCACCCTGCCCTTTCTATTTCTACAACAGTGTCCTAGGCTTTCTCTTCATTAACCTTGCCCTGTTAACACTTGCTCTGCCCTCATGCTATCTCCCAGGGGGTCCATAAAACTTTACCCCTGCAAACCATGTAGTCCCCTCTTGAAGATATAATGATGCTTTATCTGCTATTCTGTGCATTCTTCCACAACCATGGAGGAATACTAGCCTTATTCTTTTCCATCCTAGTTTTATTACTAATTCCAGTGCTCCTTACATGCAAACAACAAGCAGCATCCCAGCCCCACTTACAAATCCTCTTCATCTCTAGTAGCAGACCTACTTGCCCAAGCTCAGTGTGGGACTGACTGGTTTAACACCCACATATCCTTGTCAGCCAACTGAAATTATTATGTTTTACCCTATTTCTTTCTCCCCCACCTAGGATCCTAGAAAATAAAACAGTAAACACTAATCCAAAAGCATTCTAGTAGATTATAGAATAACCTTGGTAAACATAAAAGAAAAAGTTAAGATTCATTCTCTTCTTCTCACTGTCTTCTTCAGAAAAGATTTAAAACTTTCCCTCCAGCCTCCAGAACTGAATTTCCTTTACTAAAGTACCTTTTTTAGTAGAAAACTTCAAACACCTCATTTCAGTAAAACAACCACTAAAAAGGTGGGTTTGGCAGACATTTTTACTTCTTTTGTTACTTCAAACTCCCCCAGTTTAACCCCCAAATATGTGGCCAAGAGTTTTTTTCCTGTATGTAATTATATATTCTGCTATTCTGTCATCTTCCTTTTCTAAAAACCTTCTACCTACTTCTGACATACAACAACACATCTCCTTATATAACCATAAACCTTCCACAATTAGCATTCCAACTCATACTTTCTTTAAAGCTATGGTAGCCCTCAAATTCCATTATCCCACAGCATTCTGCTGGAGAAGCTGGCGGCTCATGGCTTAGACAGGTGGACTCTTTGCTGGGTTAGAAACTGGCTGGATGGCTGAGCCCAGAGACTTCTGGTAAATGGAGTTGGCGGCCGGTCACAAGAGATGTCCCTCAGGGTTCAGTTTTGGACCAGTCTTGTTTAATATCTTTATTAATGACCTGGATGAGGGGATCAAATGCACCCTCTGTAAATTTGTAGATGACATGAAATTAAGTGGGAATGTCGATCTGTTTGAGGGTAGGAAGGCTCTGCAGAGGGGTTGGGACAGGCTGGAGCAATGGGCTGAGGTCAATTGTATGAGGTTTAACAAGAGCAAGTGCCAGGTCCTGCACTTCGGTCACAACAACCCCCAGCAGCACTATAGGCTTGGGGAAGAGTGGCTGGAGAGCTGCCAGGCAGAAAAGGACCTGGGGGGGTTGGTTGACAGCCGACTGAACATGGGCCAGGTGCCCAGGTGATCAAGAGGGTCAACGGCATCCTGGCCACTATCAGAAATGGTGTGACCAGCAGGAGTAGGGAGGTGATCGTGTCCCTGTACTCAGCACTTGTGAGACTGCCCCTTGAGCTCTGTGTCCAGTTTTGGGCACCACAGGATAAGAAGGACATTGAGGTGCTGGAGCAGGTGCAGAGAAGGGCAACGAGGCTGGTGAGAGGTCTAGAAAACAGGGCTTATGAAGAGCGACTGAGGGAACTGGAGTTGTTTAGTCTAGAGAAGAGGAGACTGAGAGGAGACCTTATTGCTCTCTACAACTACCTTAAAGGAGGTTGTAGTGAGGCTGGTGTTGGTCTCTTCTCCCAGATCACTAATGATAGGATGAGAGGAAATGGCCTCAAGTTGCATCAGGGGAGATTTAGATTGAATATTAGGAAGAAATTCTTTACTGAGAGAGTGATCAGGCACTGGAACAGGCTTCCCAGGGAGGTGGTGGAGTCACCATCCCTGGAGGTGTTTAAAAAACGAGTAGATGTAGCACTTGAGGCTATGGTCTAGTGGTTAGGTAGAGGTTGGGATAAAAGTTGGACTTGATGATCCTAGAGGTCCTTTCCAACCATAATGATTCTATGATTCTAAGAAGTTTTTTACTGAAAGAGTGATCAGGCACTGGAAAAGGCTGCCCAGAGAGGTGGTGAAGTCACTATCCCTGGAGGCGTTCAAAAAATGAGTCAATGTGGCACTTCAAGACATGGTCTAGGGGTCAGGGAGATGTTGGACAAAGGTTGGACTTGATGGTCCTAGAGGTCCTTTCCAACCTAAATGATTCTATGATTCTATGATATATAGCCTAACCAGGGGAAAAAAAGCACTAGAAAACATAAAAGATTTTTTAAAATACCTTTAACAACATCGTACTTCATTATGATCAAAATACTAGCAAAAACATTATTGCTACCTAAACCTTAATCTAAAGAAAACTCAGAAGATATAATCCTCTGTGCTGTCCTCTCAGTACTGTAGCCCACAACCACAATGACACAAATCCAACAGCTTTTCCAAGTGCTGCTTTCTACCTCTTCATTAGTTTAATCATGTAAAGCACCAAAATCTGCTACAATTCACCCACCTCACTGATTTATTTTATTACACATCTACCTTATTCTCATAAACAGTTCCACAAGAGCGCACCCTGAGCTATTGCTGAGTCCTAATACAAGAAACAAGCCAGGAATAAATCCAGGCCAGCCATCCAGAACCACCCAATGATAAAGGTAATTCTAGAGCCTAAAAATCCAGTTGAAAACCGACGAACCATTGAAGTACTTGGTGTTAAACCCCACCTCAGTTAGTCACATATGACTACCAGCTATTCCTCTGATCAACAGTAGCACAACAAAGCCACCTATATAGACTAAATGTTTCAGGAAAAGGCTTGGCAACTGATTAAAAAGAATAAAGACATGGAAACACCCACTAACTAACATACCCTCAAGAATTAACCTAAATATAGAAATAAGACCTCCAAATTAACTAGCAACCCACACCCCAAAACAGGACCAAAGCAAGAACTCCATGATAAGGAGATGGAGGTGCTTTTACCCAGGAAATGGGGCAGAGTATGTATCTGTTTCCATTTGCACTTCAGCTAAGGACTACAGTGTGATTACAATGGTGGGTTTTCAGTCACAGAAACCTAAAGGCACTGATCTCAAAAAAAATTCTACATAACCTTCCTCCACCCTCCAACTTCCTTTAACATCTGAAAAATGCTTGTTATAATGAATTATCCATCCTCTGGCCAAATAGTTCCTCCTCTGTCTTTAGCTATGTATTCAGCCAACGTCTCTACCATGGCTCCTGTCTGTCTGTTCAATGCTCCACAGAGTTGCTTTCAATTCCTTCATCCCCCAGCCTGTATTGATATGGGGGCCTGCCCTGATGCAGGTGCAGGACCTTGCACTTGGCCTTGTTGAACCTCAGGAGGTTCACATGGGCCCACTTCTCCAGCTTGTCCAGGACCCTCTGGATGGCATCCTGTCCCTCAGGTGTATCAGCCAGCTTGGTGTCATCTGCAGACTTGCTGAGGGTGCTCTCAATCCTGCTATGTCATTGATGAAGATATTAAGCAGCACTGGTCCCAGTACAGACCCCTGAGGGACACCACTTGTCACCAGTCTCCATCTGGACATCGATTAGGTTTCACTTCTTCCTCAAATTTATCACTGCCAAAGTGGCTGGATCTAGGCCCTTTTCATACCTTTTTCTGTACAATAAGACAACTATTGCCACTCAGGGTTGCGTTATGAGTTCTGAATTTTCATCTAGATTCAGAGCCGAAAATTCAGAACTCTCTCAGCAAAAACTCTGTCTCCCACAAGAATGCAGTTACTCTCTTAATAGAAAATCCTTATTTCTAAAAATAAGTGCATATTTAAGTGCAATTATTATGAATTAAACTTAATTAAAGCTGCATCCTTGAATAAATATCATCTGTTTGGGGCTGGATTTGTTGGGGATTTACCTAATTTCTTTTGGAATTAAACTTCACTGAAAACTTATGCAGAAACTGTGTTAGAACTTTTTTTTTTTTCAAATGGCAGTTCTTTCTTTAGTACTGAAGGTTTTTTCTTTAAGGGCTAGAAAATAATGTATTACCACAAAGAATAGGAATCTATATTAGAAACTGTCTTTTGTACATTGATCTCCTTTGGTATAGATATCTCCTATGTTACGTTTATCACCTCCTTTTTTTTTTTTTTTTTTTTTAAATCAGCTCATAATTTGCCAGTAACTGCATGGCCATTATGATAATGCCTTGGCAATATATATATACATCTATATAATGACTATTTGCAAGAGAATTTTAAGAATAGTGAAAAGATGATTTTTGAGTCCTGACAGGGACCCTGTAATCCAAAAAAAGAAAGAACTAACAGACAGATAAATAGATATCTGTAAAATCACAAAAGTCATGATTATTCGCTGGTACTCACTGTTCAAAGGGGAAAATGAAATTATCAGGCAGTAGGTTTTAAGCTAACAATAGAAAATACTGTTTCTCATCACGTCTATTTCAATTCTGGAACTTCTTGACATGGCATGCTGGGGAAGGGAAAAGCGTAAAGGAGTTTTAAAGAGTTTAGAAAATTTCATGGAAAACGGGTAAAAGTCTATCAAATATGATGGTCAGCCATCTGCTAAGAAAATCCTCAACCAGGACAAGAATTTCTCAGTAATTTCCTGCTACTTACATTACTCATTAGTCATCTTCTACTATGCCAGTGCTTGAGTCATAGTAATGTTTACATTTGTGATCTGACCCAGGATGGCACTTCATTTATTGATATTTGTGTGTATAACGTCAAGATAAATTAGCTGGTTTTCCATTAAAAACATAACAAGTATGATTATTCTTTATAGAAGTCAAGAGCAGGGGACATCAGAGAGACCTTAAACACATCACAGCCAAATAACACTTTGGGGTACTTACTGTTTATAAAATTGATTGTTTTGTTTTTTAAAAAGAAGACATTTTTTGCATCCCAACTTGGGTTTGAGGTTACCACTATAAATGAATAATTTAGAATAAAGTACATTTTGGAGACACTGTAACTTTCTTTGAATCAAGCCTTATAATCATAAACTATTCAGACTGAAGGGTAACCTCACAATTCGGTCCTGTTAGGCAAGGGAAACTATAGAAGACAGTAAAAAGGGAAACAAAGAAAAAATGCCAGTTGTGTTCACAGCATCGAATTGGAGGATTGAAGAAAAAATTAATCCAACATATATTTAAAATCCTTTCTATGGGCTCTGAGAGCACAAGTTCCCAGTGCTTTCACCAGAATGCCATTGCCCTCATGCGATGGTGCTACCAGATCTATAGACCCCAATGCTAATTTATTTGCATCAATTTAAAATTACTAAATCCCGGCAAAGAGGTTTGGTGGGGTTTTTTTCATTTTTAAGCTTGTTAGCAAGGCCCTGATACATAAACACAATCCTTCAGTTCCTGTTTTGTGTGGGGGTGTTAGGCAGCTGACTGCAGATGAATTGTAAGCATCTAAAGCCATTTGTTTAGCAAACCAAACGTCTGGTTTATTATTTTCAAGTAATCAAACACCTGCTTATTTCTTGTTCTAAGCCAGTCAGACAGAAACCAGTATTACAGCTATAACCCTGTCATCCTGATATTTATAATCCAGGCTGTGCTGGGTGGATGTTTACGCACAGCGTTGCCGCTCTGGTCAAGGGAAGCTGATAATGGAAAAGGAATTTGAAAAGCAGTTTTGTGTGAAGATGAGCAGCACACAGTCCTCCCGGGGACACCAGCTCACACGTGCACTGTGCACACACAGCCCCTCACCCCAATCTGTGCAGCAGCTTTCGCAGAGCCTGGGACAAATCTCCCCAGGGCAACTCAAGGGCAACAAAAACAGAGCTACAGTATCGCTCCTTATGAAGGACTTAAAAGAGTCACAAGCCCGTTTCACACGATTCATTGCGTACCTGATGAGTGAAGGTTCAGGACCGGGTCATATGCCATTCAATTTGTCAGTTCTCTCCTGCTGTTTGTTTTTCCAGCTGTACTGCTGGTCTCCCAAATGGACTTTTTTTTCCCAGCTTGAATAGATGGTTACGTCATTTGTTAACCATCAGAATAAAGTAAAATAATACCAGATACCAATTTCAGTGCTCATTACCATGTCTTTTTACTCCACCACCCGTTCACACCAACTAGGTGTCCACTATAGCTACCAGGAGTGTCTTCAATTTTGATGAGCCCTAGGATATTCAGAAATATATAGCCAATCATTTGATGGGATCATAGGCTGGCATGACTGAAGATCTATTGTAATTTATGCCTAAATTCTGCTGTTTTTTAAAAGTAGCCACTAAATAACTTGAGGATTTAGCATGCAGGTAAGCTTTAGAAGTAGATTTAACACCTACAGTGAGAAATGTTAAATCTTCTGGGAGAAAATTACATCAAAAACTATGTAGCATCTAATAGGAAGCAACACAGAACTAACACATAAGCACCAAAAATCAGATTTCTCTGCCCTGACCCAAGTAAGGGTCAGTAAGTAAGCACAAGTAAGAATTTTTAGGTGAGCTGTACTAGGCTAAATGTGCTATTAATTTAAAGTACAAGGCAATCCAAACAAAGAATGTGCATTTTATACTTGTCTACTTCCCGCAATAATCTAGTGCTACCAAATGCAGGCAGCTGCTAGATTTTGTCAGAACATACATCCCTGCTTAACCAAGGGATGCATGGACCTGTGGGGAGGCATTTGCACTAGAGTACAGCTCTGTGACTGATCCTGCAGAATGGAAGCATGCGCTTATTTTATGGGCATGAGTAGTTTGATTCAAATTTCTGTACTTAATTTTCCATAAAGTTAAGGACATGAACAAGTATTTTTAGAATCAGGGTCTCAGTGGTGAAGAGTGTGTTATGTTTTACACTGGAGAAATGCATTACAAACTTGTTCTGTGTGACTCTTCAGTTATTATAAGAAAAGTCAGCAAAGGCAGAATAAACATAGAGGCAAAACCCACCAGCTTCATACCCAGATGGAAACTCAAAATTCCCTGCCCACTGGTAGGTTGTTATACTTACCAATATTGCAATACTTCCCTGCAAAATTTCCTTTGCAATCACATACTATTTTCCCACTGAAGGTAATCATTTTACATTCTCCACCATTCATGCAAGGGTCATGAACACAACCTACAAGCAGAAATCAAAGATAAACCAAATGTACTATTGAAGAGAATCAGTCCATTTGAACTTGCTTAATACTTTCTCCATTCAGATGCATTTTGGGGAAGTTCTTTCTTTTTTACTCATCTCAGACCTACACTTTATATAAATTAAAGAAAAGGAAACTCTGCTGATTTCTGCCCACTGAGGTCTGTCTCATTGTTTTTCTCATCCACTTTTATTGGATAATGTCAGCCTAGCTATTGAAAAATATTATCAATGAACAATAGGTAAAGTGGGGGTGGTGATTATTATTACTAGTGGTGATGGTGATGGCATTAGCACTTCTTTCTGTACAGAGGGTTCTGCCAATTCCAAGTTTGCCACTGAGATGCATTAAAATTTATAATAACATATCTAGCAGGAAGCTCAATTAAGTATTTAGAATCTATGACTGGGCAGTATTAAATCCTATTAAAGTCCCCACCTCTCCGATGGGCTCCCAATGCCCTAGAAAGCCGCCGACCCTCCATGCTTTAGTTTTCAATTGTGTAAGGTGAGAAGAAAAGCACCTAACTATTTCAAGTGGATTTTATGAAGCTTACTCAATAATCAAAGTTACTTGGGAGTCTGAGTAGAATAAAAATCAGCTGGACTGAGTAACAGAATAGCCATACCAGAGCACATGTGTAGGTGGGGCATAGTTTGCTCCCCACCATCTCCCCTTCCAAAAGAGAGGTGCTGTGCTGGCTTTATCAGATAAACAGCAACCTGAAGCACATGCTCTGCAGCAAGTTGGCCAGCTGTGTTGAGCACTTGGCAGCCCCAAAACAAGGAGGAGGCTTCATAAGATAAGCCTCATCCCAGCCAGGATGGATATGCCAGGCCAAAAATCACAGGGACTATGGGTTCAATGCAGGGCATATGGGATCCTGGAGGCAGGTAGAATTTACATGCTGGCCCCTCAAGGAGGGATAGGCTTGGAAAGAAAACCCACAGGTGAAAGAGCAATATAATGTGACTGTAGGTGTGCAGAGGAAGAGTAGAGGAGGGTATGCCTCTCAGACATGTTACAGTTTTGGAGGAGAAATTTTACCACTTCTACTACATAATCTGTTGCATATTCTTACATACTGCAGTTCAGGATTGCATCCTTCTCAAAGAAAACATAGAGGTTTATCCCTAAAATTCAGCTTAATGCGTATAATTGCTTCCTCAAATAAGGATGGACACATTGATTTCCTGGGTCAGTGTTACTGCTCACACATGGAAAGGAAAGCTATAATACTCTCAGGGGGCACATGATCTGCAAGAGCAGCATTACTATGTGTAACACCACTCTGGCTTTGCTATCCTTACTGTCCTTTATCCCCACTCCATGCAGGCCAACAGCTGTGATACAAAATAGTGCCTTACTTGTGTGTTCGACACTCCGACATTGCATCTCGCCATTCACACACATGCACTGCTCCACAGCTCCTTGTTGGACTCTTGACCAGCTCATGCCCACATCAAAGAACTCATAGAGACTGTTGTCAAAACATTTCTCTGAAACACAATTTAAAAAAAAAAAGCTTTCTGAGGTTATTTCTTTCAAGGAATGGCACCACAATTGCCATCATTCCCTGCTCATCCCTTTTCTCCGGTTGAGTAGATGCACGTTTGTTGACAGTTCTTCTCAAGCAAGACTCTCTAAACCTCTACAGCAGTAGCTCTAAGGACCTCGAGGCAGAGGTGGCTTTCTCCTAAAGCCCTATGAGTATGACAGTATCACCATTACTTAAGCCCCTCCAAAAGTTCATTGAGCAAACACAAAACCTCAAATCAGTGGTATATACTTGTGTCTGTCCCACTTTACTGCATCACCCACAGATGATGGGCTGTGCTAGAGACAGTGAAGCACCAGGACTGAAAACAGCTTCTTTGTTTATTGTTGGGAGAGCAGTCTACAGCTGCAGGCAACACGGTTTAGTGAACTTGGCAGTGTTAGGTTAATGGTTGAACTCAATGATCTCAAGGGTCTTTTCCAAGCTAAATGATTCTATGAAAAGCCTTCATTAAACAACAACAAGCACAACTGAAAACCCTCAGTGTAAAAGCCTAATTCCTTGTTTGACATACAGTAAAATGAGAATGACATCACCATAAAACTGGAAAAAAAAACAGGCAAAACCTTTTGGCCTGACTCTCCTCCTTTGAAAATGGCTACCCTAAAGGTGGAGTAGCTGCCCAGGTGCAAAGCTGACATCACAGGAAAAGTCATAATAGACCCATATGTGGGATAAGGCATCACCTGAAATTTTGTGGCTACAAAGATGATTAAGGGAGTGGAGCATCTCCCTTATGAGGAACGGCTGAGGGAGCTGTGTCTTTTTAGCTTGCAAAAGAGGAGACTAAGGGGAGACCTCATTAATGTTTATAAATATATAAAGGGGGAGTGTCACGAAGATGGAGCCAGGCTCTTCTCAGTGACAAACAATGATAAGACAAGGGGTAACGGGTACAAACTGGAACACAGGAGGTTCCACTTAAATATGAGAAGAAACTTCTTCTCAGTGAGGGTAACAGGACACTGGAACGGGCTGCCCAGGGAGGTTGTGGAGTCTCCTTCTCTGGAGACATTCAAAACCCGTCTGGACATGTTCCTGTGTAACCTCATCTAGGTGATCCTGCTCCGGCAGGGGGATTGGACTAGATGATCTTTTGAGGTCCCTTCCAATCCCTGACATTCTGTGATTCTGTGATTCTGTGATTCATGTCTCTCTGTCCTTGCCACTAGATGATATTAGTACTTTCCAAACATGTAAGATATATTTAAACCTTAAAAACAGCAAAGGGAGGGCAAGAGGCTCTTTGTGTTTCCCCTAGCTTAATACTTCACTGCTTCAGAGCATGCTTGGATTTATAACTGTATAATCAAGCTATTTTCAGCTGTCCTGTCAGTAATGGATTGTCTGTCATAACTATTTGGAAATCTGCCCACATAAACATCCATGCTGCAGTGGTCTCTCCCATCACAACAGCACTACCTTTTCATTAAGCAAACATTAATGAGTGCTACTTGCTGTTCACATTTCATGTTGTAACACTCATGAAAGAAGATACTTACTCATCTGACAGTTCTCCCCCATGAATTCCTCAGGACAGGTACAGTGGTACATCCTATGGCCATGAGTGAGAGAACAGGTCCCTCCATTTTGGCAAGGGTTGTTTGCACAGTAATCTAGACAGGCCACATAAGAAGTCCTTGTTAATAGGTACAAGATAAGCTGTGCTTTATTGTTAGGCACTGACTTGGTTACGTGAACCATTTTGGTTCAATGCACAGTGATCTTAATACTATCTATTAACCTAAACCAAAGTTTATCCAACCAATTTACATTAGTTTTGTTTCCAGCTGTATAGCAGATGTGTTTATCCAGCTTTTAAAAACCGCATAGAAATCACCGAGCCGAACCTTTTCCCCTCGATAACTTGTCCAAAGGTGGTAGATCCAGGCACACACGTAGTTGTGGTGAGGAAGAAGATGGGACAAATGCCCACAAGATGGAGCTGTGCCTTTACACTGAGGAGGGAAGGCTGCAGCTCTGCCTCTGCCCGGATTACTGCCCTGCATGCTTCGCATTTCAACAGCAATTACCGGGATTATGCATCTCTCTTTCAAATTACACAAAGGACAACCCTCGGCAGAAGAATTTGCTATGGATTTTTGGATTATGTCTAAAACTAATGGACAGCTGGAACAAAGGAAAAAATTTTAAAGCAGACAAGGGCACATCCAAGTAAATCAGGACAAGCAAGATTAAACTAGACCAGTCTATTTTACCTCTGTTTTGTAAGGAATTTTCTAAATCATGGGAAAATATGAGGAGAGGAGAGAATGTACCAGGACAACCCTCTAAATCCTGTGATAGAAGCTGTACTCGGCAATGTGCAATACAAAAGTTGTAAGAGTCTTGCTGGCCAGGCAACGTTCCTGATTTCAAGCAGTGTTGAGAGATATATCTCCCCTGAAGTTAACTTGCTGCAGAGTTGGCCCAACAGCTTGTCTGCATTTGGATCTTCTTTTTTAATGCTCACCAAACTCTGAAATAGCAACTGCAGTTATTCAGTCCAGGCACTCCTGATAGTGTGTGATCCTAAGCACGGGATGCAACATATAGAACACAGGCATCCACATGCAAGGCTGAAGCAAAGCTAAAGAGGTACATCCTGAAGTTTGCTACAGTGGTGTAAATGTGAGGTTCCCCTGCACGTATCAAAATATTTACTTCAGAGTGGTGCAATTGATATCAGATAGCAGGTCTGGGTGTATTCATTGGTAGTTTCACTCCAGGATAACATCAAGGGAAAACAAGTAAAGGCAGTGATGTTCCTCCTGTTCCTGCTGTTTTATAGTTATGAAACTTTCTGTGGTGTAATGTTTCCTCAAAGGAAAATCCTGTATTTCTATCACATTCAAACCATGACTTTATCTCCAAGCCATCTTCTTGTACAGGAGTGCTCAGGTCATTTTTTGTAACTCCATTAAATCTGCAAAAAGCACTTCCAGTCCTCCATTTCTTTCCCAGTCAGATTACCTCACTACATACCACCCACCACTCCAGTCTGACTTCCCTGGGGTTTTCTGCATCCCACCACACCTTTCCTGGAGTCCCGGAACAGCTTCTACTTATAAACACAGTTCCCTGTACAGAATTCTTTCCCCCATTAACTATCCAATAACCAGGGAATGCCAAGTCCCAGCCTTCTCAGACAAAGTCTAAAGCCACCCAGCAGTATCTCCTCACCCTCTGAGTAAAACACCTCGTGCTTGCTAGCAATTACTTTGACATCTGCTTCACCTCTCTTAGGCTTCACTGAAAGAGCATTGTCTTGCCTTTCTACCCATATCTTCCCACAAAAACTTTCTCTTTCTGCCACCCACCTTGCACAGAACTGGGACTGCTCTGCCCCAGAGCCCCTCCTGGGATGGTGCCTCTTCCTCCTGCCTGTACAGCCTACACCACTCTACTTCTTCTTTCCATATCAGTCCAAACATCTCTTGAAAAAACCTCACTGTCTGGCACTTCTGTCCCAGGTCTGGGCCTCCCTGGGGTTTTGGCCATATGTCCAAGATTTCCAGACATTCAGAGCAGGAGTCCTAACAGACTGGCCAAGATCAGGAAGTCCAACACATTTCACTTGTGCGCGAATATTTGTACACATATCTGAGCTACACATTCAGAGCCCAGTTGGCCCATGTATATGAACAGGTCACATCAAGTAGATACTACACACGGTCTCCAGAGAGATCCCCTTGGCAGGAGTGAGGATCCTCTGGAAATGTGAAGGCAGCAATAAAGCTCCCACTGATTTCAGGGGGCTTTGAACAAGTGCTTTGGGCGTTATGTGTCTGGTTCTATACATTGCAGTACTAACATCTCCCTCCAGCAGAGCCTTCATACCCAAAGCTTTGCTTCATCCTGAAGCTAAACACTTTTCAGTTAAACTTTCTCTCAAAGTTGGCTGATGTATTTTTCTGGATGAATGCCTCCAACACTTGCTTAACACTGGTTTGTAAGCAGCTCAAATGGCTTCAAGTAGACTCCCCATGTACACATGGTATTCTTGGCCTGGAGAGAGTCTGTGCTTCAGCTTTTGCTTTCAAACAGCTGCTTCCCCATCCCAGTTCACACACTCCTCATTAATCTCTCATTGTCAAAGGATACTCTCTCCCCTCCCCTCCCCTCCCCCCCCAAATTTCATTTTTTCTTGTTTATCAAGTGTCCATAAAGTAGTTGAGACTCCCCACAAAATTCAGTATGTTAGTGGAGTTTTTTTACAACAAAATCATCCCCAGCAGATGAACTTTCCTCCCATTTGCTTGAAATTCCCTTCAGCCATGATGCCACTCCTTCCTTTCAACTTCACCATAAATCTTTTCTCTTTAAGCTATGGCTAGCAATCTCTTGTTAAACATTTTCCAAGTCCAAATACAGTGCTTACTGCTTAAAAACCTAAGTAGACTTATGTTTATAAATAAATTAACAGCTAAAGAACTTTTATTTAATTTTATGAAATTCTTAATGCTTCCAGAAAGAAAGTCTTTTCTTTGCAACAGCCAGCAGTGATCTCTTCCAGCAACCCCATCCTTCTTTCTCTTTCCTTTACTCTCTCATGCATATAACTCTTTTTTATCCTGGAGAAAAAACAGTAGCCAGGGCAAGCCCTCACTGGCCTTAAGATCTATAGACAGATACCCTTCAGCAAGGGGCAGGCAGACAGGGTGGCTTTCCTGTTGCAAACCATCCTACCCAATGCTGTGGTGGATAATGGGCAAAAATAAGCCAGCAAGCTCAAAAAGTCTTGAAGCAGCCAGCTCACTGCGGAGATGACTGCCTGTGGAGCTGTCAGGGCAATGGTGGTGAGCAGATTGAGGGGCAGAGGTGGCACAAGGCACCCCCAGAAACACTAGTCTTGGAGATGTCCTTCTTCAGTTACTGGAAAAGCTTCTTTGAGTCATCCAGACACCACTGTGACAGTGTTTCACTGGAGGATTAAAGCAGTCACGAGTCACAGCTTCCAACAATTTATTTTCTGGGAGGCCACCCATGAATAAGTAAGTGCAGCCTTCATAACCTGGCTCTTTTAAGGATGAACCGTCTATAAAGTCTATGTTCGTGTCTGACATACTTGCATTACAAAGGCACATACATTGCTGCTTGTTTTGGGGTTAGGTCACTTGTCTCTGATCTACTGTTAATCTACTTTAAAGCCAGGCTGGAAAATAAAGTTGTTAAGTTTCAAATGATGATGCTGTGCACTGCTTAATTTTAGGCTGTCAGCATGATTCAGCTAAGATTGGCTTTTCAAGCACTCTGGTAGATTGCAGTCAGCTTGGCAATGAGACTACTGACACAGCGGAGAATTCCCTGCAAGGGGATCATGGAAAATGCCCTTCATTTAAAAGTGGGAAGCGAACATCTAAGGACATCTGGTTGCATCCTGCAGACTAAACAAGACAGGTCACATTTGAAATTAACAAGGTGGAGAAAAGAAGGAATATGATGAGCGTTTAGACACAGATCCAAAAAAACCCTCAGGGGCATCAAGTCCAATCAGTGCAACAACTGATTTTTCAGTGCTGGTCTGTTGATGTATAAAATGACATTTAGATATCTATATATTCCTTATAAAATGAGATTCCCCAGCATCCAGCTCATGAAACATGGAGCTGGGGAGACAGAGACAAGCAAGGGCCAGCTGTGGAGGTACTGCTGAGAAGAGGGATGCATGTTCCCCACTGAACTGTTTGGGACACGGTGCTTTCACCCAGTGTGTCAGTTGAAGTGACTTACATAGAAAGGAGAGTTTGCCGCAGACCTTGGTTTCCTGTTTTAGACAGACTTTTGCGATGAGATAATTGGAGCACTGGAGTGTGTTGACCACATGAAGCCATAGCACTACTCAGCTCAGTAACCCTTTCATTGTCCCTCAGTACTCCTGCAACAAGTGCATCTGTCCTCTTGTCTTCTCTGAGGCAGCCCAAAGTCCAAGTAAGCCTGTTTTATAAGCTCTGCTCTTTACCCTGAGATCTTGAATAAGGACAGCTGGAAGTGGTGGCTATGTGTTCTGCAGTGTGTGAAATGTTTCTCTACCTTCCGAAAAATTAACTGGTCAAACAGGTAGAAATTGTAGCTGGTTAAATGAAGGGAAAACTGAAAGGCATATCCAAGCCATGAGAGAGAAGATGCACACCTCTGTCCTCAGGTCCAGCAGGAGTTCAGATTTCCCTGTTGGCATTACCATAATTTCTCTCTATGACTTCAAATTAGTCAAGAGATAGTGAATTAAAGACTATGTGATATTCACAGTTTAGTGCTATGGTCATGCAGAGTCACAAAGAGATCCCAGAAGCAGATAATGTGAAGGCTTGCTCTGTGTGCACCAAATAAAAGTAGCACTGAAGGCACTGTCCCTCCTTATTGCAGATGGCAAAGTAGGAGCCAGGTATCTGGAGCAACTCAGTAATGGCTCACCTTACCTGAGCGGTCCTGGGGCAATGAAGCACAGTGTCCCCATCTCCTGTCCCGGTCATAGTTATGTGTTGTTGAACACCTGAAAAGAATTAAAGGTGCAATTTAGTGCAGCTTTAAACAACCTGGATGTTTGCACTGAAACTTCACACTATGGCAACCTGGACTTTCATACTTTTTTTCTCATTAGCATCTGTTTCATTCAAACTCTCTTAACACCAGAGGAAAAATATGCTTTCTTTTATTAAAGATGCTCTGCCCCATTTCTCTCAAACAAAATGCAGATTGAGATGTGGAAGCATGACCTGAGATGTCCAATGAATCCTTCCGAGAAACTCAACCTTTCTGTTTCTAAGATTAGAAAATGAAAAGCAGAAATAAAAAACAAAACCAAAACAAATAAATTATGTGTCCTTTATTCATTACCAAACAAGCAAAACAGGACCCAACCCATTTTTTATGCCTGTCAGTTACTTTAATAATCTGTGAAGTCAGAAGACTGTCCACAAAGGGACTTTTTCCTGGCTTTCAGTGGCAAATGTGTTCTGCACCCAGTTCCTTTAAAGTATTTCTGATTTTTAACTTGCCAGGCAAAATAAGGAAATAACTGACACTGGTGATTTCCAAATGCACAAATAAAACCTCTCCTTTTGCAGAGCAGTGGTCTGAATTCTGCACTCCATGCTGCCCATGGGAATCCTACTGAGACAAAGTTTGACAACTCTTTTATCCACACACGTTCCTTGCCCTCCTCAGTCTCTTATCTCCAAGGTTCATAGCACTTCAAAGAGCACTAAGCTGCTCTTCTCCACCTGCAGTAGACTCAGAGGCTTCTCCGACGCCACACAGGGTGTTTGTGACTGAACCGAGGCTGAACCTTGGAGGTCCATGTCCTCTCCCAATGTGCCATTCACCAAGACATCCTCCCTAACCAGTTCTAATGCAGCATATTAAGTATCAGCTGCCACTACACAGGAGAACAGGTGGCTACATGGCAATGGAAGAAATGGGAGTTTGCTTTATTTAATGTGCCTGAAAATCTGGTTTTATTATGTGTGTTTTTATCATACCTTGAACAGTTGTGTTATCAAATATTTTTCCCCCTAGGATGTCTCAAGCTAGCTTGAAATTTTATTGTAGAGCTTGTCTACCATTTTAACTGCCCTACTTTGGTTCTTAATTAGATGCTACGTGGTATATAAAATGCTTTAATTCCTATGAAGCATCTGAATAGGCCACATATATTAAGTTTGGTGACCTCAATTATATAAGGTGCACAAAAAGAAAGGTGCTTGGTAGTTTAGTGCAGATTAACTTGACATGTACTTAAAAGAGGCAGTTTTCTCACAGGCGTTAAGGCCTATGCAACTCTACTGGGAGCTGATGGAAATTTCTCTGTGCTTCTTCGATGGGAAGTGGATTGTGCTTTTTTAAAGGATGGTCTATTATGCATGAGGATTAAGGTGAGAAATAAATTAAAAGTGGTTCTTGGCACTGCTTGTGCTATTGTTGGCAAAACTGAGCACTTCATCTGTGCCAGCAATGACAGGGAAGGGGAATCCAAACTTTTCTGACTTTTCTGACTGATACAATTATTGGTTTGAGGGATATTACACTGGGCAGCATGAAAGAGGCAAATGGAAAAGATGTATACACCTAAAGAATGCAAATTCTGATCATTAACAGGAAAAAAAATGATTTATATCCAAATCAATACTTTCCAGAGTCTGCCCAGCAGCAGCCAAGTTCTAAGCAAATGGAGAATTCAATTTCTTCCCACTGAAATATTTTTTGTTTTCAGAAACCCTGACAGAGGCTTCTTCCACCAGATTTCCACAACCCAATGGCCATCCCACTCAATGCTCTTCACAACCAGTCCCCTCCTTCCCTATCACTAGCAATGAAGAGGTTGGTGATGCCAGGCTGCCTCCTCGGTGCCAGGCTTCTTGCACATTCACATAATCCTATTTTATTTTCCATTAAGTATCTCTCACCATCTTGACAAAGCTCAGCACATCCTCAAAGCTACTTCACTAGGCTTCCTCTTTTTCTTTATAAAATCTGACCAAAATGACATTTTGGTCTCATGGGATATTACCTCCAGCAGCCTGATCAATCAAATGGGCTTAAATAATAAGCTACTTATAAATGGACCCACTCTAAATTTATGACATAATAAATGTCTTTACATCGGCCTGACACACAAAATTGTTAATAAAAAAGTGAAAAGCTAGACACAGATACTGAATTAATTACACAGAAATGTTCACTACTAGAGATTGATTTAAACAACATTTTAAACCTAATCATGGTAAAAAACATGGGAATGAATGGACAAAATGGTGTACCATAGATGAGGCCTAACAGGTAGGCAGGATTAATTGAAGCAGCCTATTTTACCTATCAGGAGCATTGGGATATATCCTTAATAGGATATTTTGGAGAGCAAGCAAAGCCTTGGACCAGAGGCAGACTGGTGGATGAAAGAGCTTTGCCATCACACCTGTGCCATCACCATGTTCAAGGCCTGGAGGTTCCCTCAGATCTTCTTAGGTATTGTCCTGACCTGAGATGGCCAGAGTTCATCCACCAGCACAATGAGCACCAACACCAGAAAAATACAAATGCTCATTATTTCCTGGCTCAACCCACATGTCCTTCTCCTTTCCAGGACTGGAATACACTTTCAATCTTGTAATACAGCTGGCCAAAATGCCCTCCTTTGCGCTATTTTCAGTTTGTGGCCAAAGTATTGAATCTTCCTGTTTCCAGAGAAGATGGTAAGATCATGCATTTCCTATACAGAGCTAAGCCCACCCCTGCAAACTGGCACAATGGGGATCTGCATGTCCAGCACTCAAGCACAGGATGAGGCTTCTCCAAGGTACAAGTCAACACCTTCCAATTCACAGCCAGAATCTGAGCCAAAGTCTGCTCCTGCCATTCCCCTTGGGTAGGATCTTGGAGGAACCCATCCCACCATGGGACACAGGGACAGGGCGCTGACAGCACCCCTGCAGCCACAGCCTGGTTGCAATTCAGACCACCCTCTCTGCATTTGCCTCCATGGGTGTTCATTGCACCCCCATTTTGACTGTCCCTACACTATTTTGTCTTTCTAGAGGTACCAATAAACTTTAGCAACCATTCCAGCTAATTTTGTCTCTTCAACACAAAAGGCAACTGTACATGACATCTTTAGTATGTGGTAAGAGGCCATTAAATAGAAATTTATCTGTGAAAACAGATTATAATTAAAGGGAAATGCAATACAGGAAGTTTGTTATTTGAATACTGCAATTATTTTGTCTTCTTTCCTGTGTTTTCAATAAATATTTATAAAGACACAACTTGTTTGTTGCTCTCAGAAGAAAAAAGTTCAGAGAGGTCTCTGCAGTCAGGACTCTGATTTATGTTGAAACATTTAATGCTACAAATGGACAAGGTCATGCCTGATTGCCTTCCACATTTAGCCCTTTGAATCAACACAGCAGCTTTCATAAATGAGATATCCAGCTTTGTATTAAGATAAACACTGCTGTTAAATGCTTTCTGCAGGAGGACTATCTTTTAATTGAGCTTAGTATGATGGGCTAGCACACAATATCTGTGTCATATGTAGTATGAGAAAACATATAATAAAATTAAAGCCAATTGGAGCAGGATTTAGCTTACATGATAAAGTTCTGCCTGTAGACCTGCCTTAGGGCATACCTTGAGGACTAAGGACATGGACACATTAAGTGCATAATCCACTACTCTCCTGGTCTGGTCTCCTTGCATTTGACCCCAAAGAAACAGATTGCATCTAGCCTCCCATCATCTCTCTCCTTACTAGCAGCTTGCAGGCAAGCAGGACCAGGAAGAATACAAGCCTTGCCCTCATCTGCCAGGTTCCCTGCGATCAGTTATTCAGCATCAGAACAGCACGGGCTAGTCCCAAGTCACACAAAAATGTACAAGACAGGTTTCCTGACTGCTATTCAGGTTCTTTTCCCAGCATCTCTGCCTGAAGTCACACATTAGGTTGCTTTTAGCTTATGAAGGAAGAGTAAACACTGGCCAGAAGGTCAGTCGTGGGGTGAAATGGCCTGTCAAATCCAAAGAGCTCCAGCTGTCCTCCTCCTCATCTCCCTGCTTATAAATGGCTTTTTAAAAATCGGAAGCGTGGAAGCAAGTTGTCCAAGGTCAACTTTAAAGTGCGCTCTAACCTTGGATCCCATCCATTCACAGGTTTTTCCATTTTTTGTTTTCCATTTCTGTGGCCTAACTGGCTAAAAACAAATACACAGTGCCATGTATTAACAAGATCCATCTTAAGTGTTGCATGAAAATAAGTGGGTCCAAAGGTCAAACTCTTTGTGGCTATAGTTCATAAAAGACAAGGTTCAAACTGGTATATTATTCCAGTTCCCTTCCTTTATATTGATATTCTCAAATTCTTGTTTCCTGGATTTTCTTCTCTGGACTGTATATTTTGATGTTGGGGAAATTCAGAAGCAGTCTTCTAGCCTGAAGCTCTATGTCTGTGTTGGAGGGTATGTGTTCTGTTGTTTACATTACACCAACACTTACACTTAGAACAGATATACCATCAGGATGATGGCATGGATCATGAAAAAATTAGTCCAGTATAAAAAATGAGAGTTCTTCCCAGCATGGGTGAGTAAAATAAACTCTATAAAGTATAATTTCCACCCTGAAAACATACAAATATTGCCTTTCACATACACGCACAGCTCATCTGTGCATATACTTTCACATTACTGGTACCCATGGATTCCCTGCTTTGCCGCCTTTGATTTCTGTTAATATATGCCCACTAGATAGGTTCATCTGCAAAGTTAGCCTTGTTTATTCAGTGCTTGCTTCAGTAGGGTTCCCACCTGACTGCCCCTACCCCAAAATGAATAACAAATACTTCTAACAGCTTCTGCATATGTAAATGAATAACCTTTGCCCAAAATAAGGAGACCTGGCCTTAAACACACTAGTAGAATAAATCATTACCCAACAAACAGGAATAATACCTCACCTCTTAGTACTGCACTGTCCAAAAGAGGCCTGGTGCCAATCTGAATAGAAATTAGAGATATGGGGGGAAAAAAACAACTTTCTTCAAAAATCAGAAAGTCTCTGCTGCATTACAAGTATGGCCCTTACAAATCAATCAATTCCTTAACCAACTGTCATCTTTTGCAGGTGTGTCTCTCTCTCCTTTCTCAGCAGATGGTCTTTATCAGGTCATTCCATCAGTCCTGCCCTTTATGTACAAGCTCTTGACACTCATATAAGTCACAATGCCAATATGAAGGCCAACAAGGAAACAATTCTGCAGTTCTTGAGCTTTCTGTGTCCCTGGAGACCCTACACCTGGGCTCCCTCCCCTCTAAGTACAAGTCGACCTCAGAGCCATGACTATCAGCGAGACAGCTGCATGGCTCTCCATGGGCACGAGAACAAGCCCAAGTTAATTATTCTAACAACAAGATTAAAGGACTAAAAGGATGACAATTTCATTTGAGTGCTGCCTTCATTTATGAGCATTGATAACTTACCATTTCTTCTGAGATTGATGACTTGATACACAGAAGTGATAAAACCTTCCACCGAACCGGAAAGGAAATTTGCATAAATCACCATCCTCTGTAAACACTGAAATATAAGAATAAAAAAATCATCATGCAGCTGAACACTAACCCACAGGTATATATACTATATGTTATTATATTAAATTATGAAGATAGATACCTTCATGTTTTTCAGCTGCACCTTGGACTCTGTGTCTCTACAAGTTCTAGTGCATAAGAGAGGTTTAAAATCCTACGTAATGACTGAATCAACAAAGATTGATGGGCTCTGTGGTAGAATAAAGATCTCAAATTTTTTCAGCTCAAAATGCATTGCAATTTCTGGTACAGCAAATGCCAATTATATTCATTAATTGCAATTATCATTTCTAATTATGTCATATTGTAATAGGATATTAAATTGATTTCTGAAGTAGTATCCATTTAGGCTCCATATCACATTGTAACATCTGTTTAAAACAAGGCACCAGACAGTACATACTGAAATAGAAACAGGCAGGAGAAAGAAGGTATTAAAGGTTGGGGGAGATGACAGATGTTTTTGATCATACCACCTTCCCTTTGGGAGAAGCAGACTCCCTACAAGTGGGGAGAAATTGATGGGACTGGTGTCTGAAAAGGGCAAGTTTTATGTTTACCACACCAGTGATGGGAGTCTAAGGAAGGGTGGTGGGAGTCTGGGAAGGCTAGTGGGAGTCTAACAGAAAAAATCCTTCAAGATGACTCTTGAGAATGAAGAAGACTGAAGATAAGAATGACAATGAAAAACTGTCAGAGCTTATTTAACTATTAAACTAAAAGCAATCACTTTTGAGAGCCGGGAGTGTGAATGGGAAGCCAACCATTGCTGTAGGAGAGAAACGGGGTGTACAACCGAGCTGGCAGCACAGCACATTTCCACTTCTCAGTGATGATGTGCAACTGCTCCTCATCCTGAGCTTATCCTTTCTATGACAGCTGGGGCTCCTGCACACCCTTTCGATATCTGTTAACCCTCACAAGCTCAGACTCATTGCCTCAAAGATCTGCTGAGGCTGGTTATTAGCATTATGGAAAAAATAACCCATTCCTGTGGTCCAAACACTTCCTAACCAGTTTCCCTTATATATCAATGTGAAATAGCTACTGCCAGCCTCCCTGCTATCCCTTTTTCGAGCCTAGTGTTCACTATCTGAACTAATTAAGCAGATGTTCAGATATTTACCTTCTCTGCTTGATATCTCCTGTCACAAGCAATGAGGAGAGTTGTGAAAATACATTCATTCAGAAGACATACTGCATCCCGAAGTCCATTAAAGACTATTCTAAGATATATAGGCAACACTAATGGCCCAATTCATGTAATCCTTAACAGCAAAAGCACAGGACAATAAAAGCTTTAAAAATGGAAGTTTGCAATGCCCACACATAGCCAGGATATCTGTTTGTTTAGGTGCCATCAAAACAAATGCAACCCAGCAAATTGCAAGGGACTCAAACCCTTCTCACACAGAGAGTTCAAGGGATGCAGCAGAAATGGAACCTGTACGTACAAAAGTCCTTACATACTTTAAAGTTGCAGGGCAGACACAGCTCTGATTAAAACAAAGGGAGTTGCACATCTACAGCCACACCATGTTATGAGTGAATATAACCCACGCCAGCTGAGACAAACCAAAATCCCATCAGCACCTTCCCATTAATCCACACCTGAAGGAAGACTACCTGAGATTCCTGAGCTAATCCCAAATTCCCCTCTATACAGAAATTAATATTGGCACAACCATTCCATAATCCTTATTCATGTTGAAACAAAGACAGGCTTACTACCAACTTGCACAGCATGGATACAGACAGGCAGATCATTCTTACTGTCATGAAACCTATTGGATTTGTCTTTGTACCTTGTGGGCGAGTGAACTCATGTTTTGGGCCTCTTCCTGCCAAAGATTTGTAGTGCTACAAAGAGAAAAAAGAATGTGGATTTGAGACACAAATTCACTCTGGGAACCATCCTACAGAGACAAACGTGCTTTCCAGGGTGCCCTGAAATTGTGTTTGTCCCAGTGTTTCTACAAAGATCTCATTATATGTGTGATTTTTGCTGGGGCATAGTCTGGTGAAAGAGTGTAGATAAATACTGGCTTGTGAAAAGTCTCTGTTAAACCAGCAAAACCAGCACAGCACAAGAAAGGCCAAAGCTCTGCTCCATTATATCTTTCTATTGCCAAGGGACACAGCTCCTGTTTCTCTCGGCAGGAAGCATATATGTATTCTGGGGCCAGCTCACAGTTACAAATAATATCCAAGCATTTGGCTTTTCCTGTCATTTAGCCGTATCCCCCAGGGCATTAGTTAAGAAAGCAGCCTCTACTTTATTTGGGTTTGCTGATCAGCAAGCAAAGAGCACTAGGCTGAGCTGATTTTAAGCCACAGGAAATAATAAAAAATGTTAATACACATAAAGTGTTGCTGCCACCAAAGGTGCTGACAGCTGAAATACAGCAAAATAAAAGTATCGCAAAAGCATTTAAAGAAGCAGCACATCATGAACACAGAACTGGATAGGGGACATAACAAGTAAGATTAAGACAAAGCTGTTGCTAAGGTATATATATGGAGGACTTGAACAGTTCTGAAGGTGAAACATTTTTTGCACTCTACACTAACTGCAGGCACCTAGCAATCTCCAACAACTTCATCCAGGGCTGAACTTTTCCTAGGCACTGTGAGTATTCCTTTCTGCTTCCACCTGCAATGTCTAAGGAGATACTTCTGTACTTCACTGGGATAGTTAGGATTATAGCATCATTTAAATATAGCTGACCTAGTTTTAACCTAGCTACTGAAACAAGGCTGATCATAAAGCCAGACAACTGAGGGTAGAGACTGTTAGCTGCACTGCTAGTCCTTGGTGGATGCCAGGCTGCAGTGGGGTTTAAACAAACTAGCAGAGTCAAACCATCATGGCCATGCTCAGCAGTGCCACAGGTGCCTTGCAGACATACCCAAAAAAAGACACAAAGCCCACAATGACAAAACTGAAGGGCATGGCATGACAACAAGCAGGGAGAGGTTTGAAAAGCAGGAGATGGTTACCTAAGCTGGCATGTTCAGTTACCAAGTAACAGTAAAGTCTGGCGGGGTTAGCACTCTCCTTCCACGCTACTGCAGGTATATGTGTCAACATATTTCTGAGATGCATTTTGAAAGTATTTCAATTTTTGTGGCCCTTCCTCCCCTCCCATTCTTCCTCTCCAGCAGAGTATGGATGCAAGCAATTTCTTTAAATGCAGATATGTGTGGAACAAGCTAGCCTACTGGCCCCTGCTTAGCCAGCACTGCTGTGAGCCTTCATTTAGCAAATTCCTTTTGTTTTTCATTTGAAGCACTCTTCTTTTCAGTCTGGTTGGTGGCTACACTCATCCAACCCCAAGGCAAAATTGTCCTGCCAGCCAGCACGTAGGTGAGCCACCACTCCAAAACAGAAGAATCAAACTTACCATCCTTGCACAGTCACTGCTCAGAATCAGAGCCAAGACAACAGTGAAAGGAGCGCAGACTTTCATCTTTGCTCTCTGCTCATGAAGGTTTTGCCTGGCAGAGAGAAACTTCCAGGGCTGGGCTGAAGCAGGAGGGTGAATCAGCAATGAGCTTTCACAAAGGACTGTGATTTACTTGACTTTAGGGTATTTTAGTTTTCTAAGTAAGCAGAGCTGTTATCATTGTTAATCATTAATGTCTTTGTGGGTAGATGGGAATGCCATGTAGTGAGACGCTCTCCCTAAACCACAGGGAGTGAAGAGTTTACAAAATGACTGACCCTCAGAGATGATCGCCAGTGTACTCAGCAAGCGTTTAAGAGCACCTCCAGAGGAGCTGATCCAGTGTTGTTTGTAATCAGAGATGATTTACCATCCAGATGTTTCCCATCTCCTTCCCTTCAGGAGCTAATTAAAAGCATGGTAGAGCAATAATAAGGAGCTCCAAGCATGCCCACTCAGGAGATGACATTACATTGCAAAATATGGACCAGATCAATGTCAATATCAGACACAGGAATTACTCATTAACAGATGGTTACCTGCCCAGCTGTGGCTTAGAACAACAGCCTTTCTGCAACAGATTGGGAAATTAAAGAGAAAGAAAATGGACATTACTCTGGCAAAGCATTTAGTGTACCAAAAAGCTCCTTTTTGCAGCTGCCTGAGCAAAGTCATCTCTGTCTGGTAAGTGCTTGGCTGCAATAGCTGCACTGCAGAAGCATTTTTTATAGGGACGCAGAGGGTATTGCTAAAAAGGAGATTTCACCAGTGGAGTCTGTTTCAGCCCCACCTTGCCCCACAACCAAAATCCACAGGTTTGGCTGGTACAACTGTGTCTATGCTTGAGGCTTTTGCCAGCCATGTCCTGTCAATCAGGGACCGCACCTCTTCACACCCAAAATCCCCAGAGCTACAACAACAGAAAGAATATCACAGTCCTTGCTTAAGTTGTGCTCTACCCTTTGAAGTTTCACCAGCACAGCTATGGAAGGGATGTGATTTATTTATTTATTTATTTTAACCCAACAAGACCTTGGCAGCATGGTCCAGCAGAGCTACCCCAGCAGAATTTTGGCATGATGGTTTATAATGTGTGCTATCACATTGCTTTGTCTGTTGTCACAGTAATAGCTCTTGTTAGTACAATTATGCATATATATGTTTATGAGCAAAACTTCCCTACTGTCAGCAAGGCTTGGAACAGCAAGGACCAGGCAAATTTTGGAATTTCTTCCCAAAATCCAGCAAAGAGCAAACAAATAGAAAAAAAATCTTTACATCTATGCTTGTTTGTTGCCTGAAGATTTGAAGTAAATAAAGCCTCAGAATATGCTTGTGGAACAGATCTGTCTTATTTTCACTCATTTCAAACATGGAAGTAGAATGTACAGTCTGAACTGCCTGGGGCCACCTGGCAAACCTGGAAATTTTCACTTCCTACACTTATTCTTGACTTAGGTCATCAAGCTTCAAACTAGTAATGCCTATACAATGGCTTGTGGACATCTGCTTACCATATAGTCTACTGAAATTGTGCAAAGAAAGTGAAAAAAAACATGAGCTGCTATTCCATCCAGGGTTCCCCAAAAATCTGTAGAAAGAGAGGAGCGAGGCAGCAAAGACTGGACAGCAAGGAAAGGAGGAAGATACTTCTTTAAAGCTGCAGAAATACCCTCTTCCACTCATTTCCAGAATAAAGTCCATCCATTTTCAGGAACAGAAACATTATATTCCTGTAGTGACCAAGGCAGGCTGTAGGAAAGCATTTTCCTACACCTAGAAGTGAGAAAGAAAAGCAAGAATGCATTTTGTGTCTGTGTCCGCTCCTGGTTGCTGTACTTGTCAGGCATTGAACCACAAGCAAGAGTTGCAGAGTGTCTTTGTGGGGAATCACAACTTTAAGCTTTGAGCTCAAACTGATTCCCCAATATAAGAAAAAGGAAAAAGCACCAATATCAGAAGCCACTTCAACTGATAGGATGGTCCTGGCACAAAGCAAAAGGAAAAAACATCAAAGCCAGGAGTTACAACAGCTGCCAGAGAAGCACCACCATATACTGGGAATTACCCCTGAGTAAGGTCTGAATAATGACCAAACAGGGATTTTAGGGTTCAGACAGATATGAATCACTAAAAACCCCTAACTACTACATATATGTGGCCTTCATTGGTTCAGCTGAGAGGTGTCTGAACAGATCTTATAGCCATAGACAAAAGGCAGGATTTTATGTGTGTATTTTTGTAAATTACATTAAATAGTGACTCTTTCAGCTATTTATAACAAGAAGGAAGTCTGTCTGCCTTCATCAGGCTTTTCATAGAATTCGTAAAAATGAACTATACCACATTTTTTTTGAGGAACATTGTATCTCATTGGCAAGAAACTACTCAGAAAACTGAAGATTCAGTTTTGATACTGAATTCTTATAAATTCACAGAGCTTTGGGAGTTCATAAGGTGAAGAATAAGGTCCTGGGAGCAGATACTTGTGTGTCATCAAGTGAAACTTTTGGCCATGAGCAGCACAAGAAATGTGCATGGAGGGACAGTTAAGGAACAAACCTGGGGGAAAAGCTGATATGTGTGAATCTCCTTCACTGGTCTCATTTTATGCCATTCCAGGTAGAGTCATCCTGCAGCATAGTCCTGGCTGAGCTGGGAATGACCCCAAAGGCAGAGAGGTTCCAAGCAGGGAGGCCATCCCTTACCCTAACATGTGTTCATACCTGACTTCACAAGCTCTCCATCAAGAGTCCAGATGCACAGAACTTCCAACACAAAGATAATAAAAATGGAGAAAAAATCAGCAGCACAGAGCTTAGGGAGTTTCAGCAAGCGTGACCTTTTTTATTTACTTATGTACACCCATGCTGCAATCACTGGTGCTCGGGTGGTTTACGGGAATGACACTCGCCTCAGGACCGGATGGACTAACCAGAGATGAAGGCAGAACCAGTGCACACAGCCAGCCACCTCCTCAGCATGCAGAGCATCGAATGGTTCACTCCCGCAGCAGCTCTCTGCCCCTGCCAAAGGCCAAAGAGCCACTCTCATGTTCAGGTATCACTAGATTATACATTGTTAAAACCTCTGGGGTTGCCTACCATGAGACAAATGTCTTCTGTTGTAGGGAGGAGATGCTGTTTGGTTTGTATCTTTGCAGCTGAGAACCCACCAGCCTGTGAGACCCAGGGCACCATGCCAAATCCATCACCTCCTAGGTCAGACTGATGAGCCTAATGAGCAACTTTTCTTAATCTTCTCAAATAAATTCTTCTGTGACCCATTATTTCCAGTGTCCTGAAGGAAACTTTCCATAAAGGGAGAAAATAGTCAGGTGTGTATGAGGCAAATACCACAACAAGAATGAGAAAAATAATGGAGATGTGGAAACAGCCCATATGACACTCAAGGTAAAGTCCCTAGCATTAGATTTTAGACTTCATTTAGTGCCCATTTCAAATGAGGCTCTGTAGAACACTAAGTAATTAAACATAAATGTAAGCATAAACATAAATATAAAAATGTGTGTGTATGTGTGAAGATATATATATATACACACACATATATATATAAAGAGAGAAAATTTGGAAACAGCAGCTAGAGAAAAGACCTGACTTTGAAGTGGCAGGATATTTGGGAGCTCTAAGACCTGGAGCCTGTATTGCAGCTCATTCTACCAGTGAAACTGCAGCTAGAGCCTGGTTCTTGTTTTCTAAGAAAATTCTATTTTCCTTCTAAAGAAAGGCACATTCTGATTCTTAACTTTGCTGCACATAATATTGAACATTTCCTGTGAAGCACACATAATCCAAATGAATTTAGAGCCAGATTCTGCTACTGCTGAAGCCAATGAAAGATTTCAAAATAAGACTAGGAACTCTGCATTATGTTTTCAGACTGTAACCTTTCTGTATCAAAGACTAAAATCCCTCAGTTTCAGCATTTTCCCCTTAATGTTGACATAATCATGGGAAAATGAAAAGGCAAATAAACAAAAAATGAGCAGAAAGAGACAGAAATCCTTGCTGCAGGGGGTATAGCAGATACTGATAATTCTGCCTCATACATCTGTCTTTTCCTTACTCCCCATATTGCAATGTTTTTTATTTCTTTAAATTTAACAATAATTAATAAAAGCCCAGACTCTGAACTACTTAGTAATAATGAAACAATATTAACAACGATCTTAAATTGTTAAATACCAACAAAAAGTAAATTAACCGAGTCAGACACCAACGTGAACTATTAAAACTGCTTTTTTTTTCATCAATTAGTTCAGTAGACATAAGTGGAGAAGACAAGTTTAAACAGACATACATTCATTTGCATTCATTCCTATGTACCAGCTACCAGGCAGACTGGGGGAGGCTTATCCCATGACTGCAAGTTCCATTTTCATGTTATTTCCTGATCTTTTTTAATGTTTCTGAGGAACCTACCACTCAGTTACTGCAAAATTGAAGAAAAAATATAGTCTTTTCTAATGACTAACCAATTCCCCCATGTATTTTTTCAAACTTCTGTACTTTTTCATAGCAATAAAGTAATGTGGTTTTCTTCTTTCAAAGCCAGGTTCTTCTTCCCTTGTGATGATACCATAGGGCAGCAGAAGATAATCAGGCAGTGTTGCCTTCTGAGATGATCTGATTTCCAGACTTTAGTTGACATTATTGTAACAAAGCCCAAACCCATCTTCCTGGAGGCAATTGGAGGCTACAGCATCATAGGTACGAGGAACTAGTGCTAGATCTGAAGCCTCTGCAAGTGTGCTGTGTCCAAGGTGTTTATACAACCTGATGAGTGCATGTGAATTGGAATTAGCTAGAAGTATTTCTAGGATGAAAAATGCAACTTTTTATTTAGCTTTCAGGAAGGGGTAGGATGCAAGTGATCAGGTGTGGCAATTCTGCTACTGGTGTGCTAGCAAAGGACTCTGTGCTGATGTGAGACTGATGTACCAATCCTCCTGACTCTCTTTGCTTTTCCTCTGGGGAACCTGTAAACCGTGCTGCAGACCTTGTTGCTGTTGGATGTGATTCCTTTCATTTCTGTTGCTTAAGATCATTCCCATTGTCTGGTCCTGGGAGCTGTTACCAAAACTCAGCTGTCCCTGTGAATTAATGAACATTCTAACCACCAAAACTGAGGCTAATAGTCATGGGCTCCAAGTCTAGTGACTTTTTAAAGATTTTAAGATAAGGCAATACAGTGACATGAGGGCATGAGGAACCCTTCCCCTTCCTTCTAGCATCTACTGCCCAGGGCTGCCCTGACACAGGAGGGCATGGGCCAGACCTATCTTGGGAAGTGATGCAGCCTCCATCTGATCACTCACATCCAAAACCAGCATCTTCACCGATGGGCAACAAGTGAGCCTCCACCTCCTCTTCTCTGTTCTGGAATGGTGCCTAGAGAAAAGCCACTGCGTTCCTCTTGCTAATGCACATGCAAAGGAAGAAAGCTGAAATCATTTTGCTTGTTTGCTTATTTCAGCAAGAAAAAAGAAAAGCTTTGGCTCAAATCAAACTGAAAAGTTGAGTTATTCATATGGGCCTTGAACAGACAGCTTTCCACACATTCACATTGCAATCACAAATAGCTCTGCGTGCCACCCGTCCTCTCCCTGGGACCTTCAGAAACCCCAGGGGATAAAACCAACATGGTTTTGGTTTTCAGAGAGGATTGGAGTCCTGGTCCATCCTCTCCTGCACCAAACTTCACTGTTATCATTCACAGTCCCCAAGCTGTGCATAAACTCTGCTGCACTCTAACAGAGAAAACAAATCCTTTCACAAACTGTCCTCCCGTCTCCCAGAGGCAGCGAGGCTGGTAGAAGCACAGCTGCAAAAGGCTGGTTGCTGGGCAGCTGGGATCCAGCAAACATGGATTTGGCACTGCTGCATGTAGCAGACAATCCTGGGACAGAAAGATACGCCTTCACCCAAATGTTTACTCCTCCTCACTCCTCTCACCTCCCACTCTCCTCCAGCACCTCTAGCAACTCTCTTGGCTTCCGTCACATGCGAGCTCACAGCTCTGGGGTCTTCTGCACTGATTTCCTTTCTTTTCTCTCCAGGGACTGAAACTGTTCTCAGATCTATCATGTTATTTTCTTTCATCTCATTTCCTCATCACCCTCATTCCCTACCACTGACATACTGGCTGTGGATGTCCCATCCTGGCCCATGACCTTGTCAGCAGCCTCCACTGCATCATCAGCACACAGCAGCAGAGTGAACATCTTCTTTCCATGCACAAGATGGTCTTATTGCATTATTGGGTCTTCCTCTCACCTCTGCCTTCTGCAGGGCTTAGGACCTTCACACTACCATCACAGTCCCCATGGAGGTAGATCTGCCCCTGGACTCTTGGATTTTCACCCTATGATTACTCCAGTTGGCCTTGGTGTGTTTTCATTGCTCTTCACCAAACTCCACATCATGGTACTTATCCACCACTTCTACCCTCTTATCTCACTGCTGCCCCTCAGACATGGTCTTAGGTCTTGATCTCCACTAGCATCTTATCATTCCACACCACTAGGTACTCATTCAGAGCTATACCTAGTTTCAGTTAAAAGTATCAGACGCTGTGAGTCCCTCCTCAGTCAGAAGGTTGTTGTATTTTTCCCTCTCCCCTAGCCCAGAGCTTCACTCCCTGTCCTCATCACCAGAGTCTTGCAGGAGCAGGCACAGGACCTTCAAGAGCACAGTATCCAGAAGATGCAGCCCTTCAAACAGACTCTGCAGCAGCAGCAAACACCTTGAGTGGCCTCTCCTCTGGTTTCAGCACTCTTAGGAAGACTCCCCATTTTTTTGTACTTTCCCTACAGCTGTAGCCCCATTTCATCCATTCCCTCACTAGTCTTTCCTGTCCCGAAGAGGCCCATAACACACTGACCAGGCTGCAACTCTGTGATCACAACCTCCTGTATACTATTTCCCACTGGCACGGGTGGTTTTGCCTTGGCAGGACGTGATATCAGACAATACCCTGCCTGCCATTTTTCTCTTTTCAATTGACCACCTTTGTGTGCTCTGGTTTTGCAATCGCCTCATGCTTGCTTTCTCTGTGAAATCACATTTTTAGCCAGATTCAGCCACTGCAGTTGCAGGTATATATTTAAAAAACCTTTACCTGCAGCTGTGCTTAAAAATGTTGCTTTCATGCACCCAGAAAACTTTAGTTCTGATCTGAAAAATCAAATCATATAAAAGTAGCAGTGGAAGAACAAGTCTTGAGCTCCAGAAACAAAACCAGACTGTGATTTTATATCCCTAATCATACAAGTCTGTGAGCATTTTAAAGCTCTGTTACAAGCCACAATATGCTGAACCTTCATTTATACACCCCAGACATGGATCTGGTTGCAAAAACTAACCAAGAAGTCCATTTCAAGATGATACTTAGTTCTGTTCATACACCCAGATGTCATATCTAAAATACTATGCCCGCAACCAGTCTAGGAAGTGTTTGCATGAAGAGACTCTTCCTCCTACTGTATGAGTAAGAGTGGAAAGTAGGTAACTGTATTTTTCAAGGACTTTGATATAAACCTTTGCTGATAACCCTGGCTGAAGCAGTAGGCCCATATACAGAGGCGTATGATTTTTTTTTAGCCATGTACTCACTGAAAACTGACAAGAAGAGGTGTAGAGGCACCCACCTTCCACCAATGCCAACCCATTTAGGTAACTTCAGCATAGGCTGATTTGCAATTGTTAGGCACATACATTTTTAGCTGTGCTCATATTCCTGCTATTCCACCCACTTTCTCCATTAGCATATTAGACGCCCCCATGGCATAGTTTAAAATGGTCTATAAGTCAGGCATGTGTGAAGGAAGGTAGCTCCCCTTCTGCAGCTGAAGGCAGCTGAAGTCTTCCCTTTTGAAGTGGGAGGGAGCACTAATGGGAAAGAGACAGCCCCACGGGAAGGGTGGCAGCCCCACAGCCTGCCTCGACTTTGGGGTTATTTCCTATAGTAGGGTGGAGAATAGAGTTCACAAATAGTGCTCTAATTAGTCTAATTGCAACCCTAATAATATTCTCTATGGAAACCTATGTATTTTTTTTTCCATATTTTTTTTCACATATATATATGGATGAAAACCAGATTTCTTATTAAACATTCACTTTCTGCTTTGCCAAGGGTTGAAGTGCCAAGTGACACCCATTCATCAGCCTTTTGGCTATGGTGACCAGGGGAATCCACACAATGAGGTGCCCTCTGCTAAACCTGCACCCTGCGCAGGGAGGGCTCCTGTCACTTAGTGTCACTGCGGGAGCCACCCCAGGGCCAGCAGGGCTCCTCAGACACTGGATTTTGCAATATCATCATAAGGATACTCCCTGGAGGTGTTTAAGAGCCGATTAGATGAGGTGCTTAGGGATATGGTTTAAGGGGTGGACTTGGTAGTGTTGGGTTGAAGATTGGACCGGACGATCATACAGATCTTTTCCAGTGTAGACATTTCTATGATTATATGATTCTATGTTAGATTTATCAATCTCTATTTTTAATCTAGCGTAGTGTTTGCCTAGGCTTTCCCTCAGGTTTCTGCATCACAAATCTGGTGGCAAACCTCTAGGGGACTCCTCCAGCTTTTCTCCCTAGTCTCCCTGCTGCCAAGCTCTTGTTCCTAGGCAGGAGCAGGACAGACCCTTGGATCTCAGTTCCATGCCTCAGGGTGCGTTTGAGAAACCACATAACATAACGTATAGTCAGAGAGATAAGCTTGCCTCCTGGAGACTGGGACACAGGTGTCCCTTACCAGGACTCTCCTCTTGCTGCATACAATGGATGGCCTGTTATTCTCTATTACCATTCTCTTCTCTCACTTGTCCGCGGTCTCATCCTGTTTGGGACTGCTGCACATTTTTTTTTCACCAAATCAGGGATTCTATGCCTGGAAAAAACCTAAAGGCCCTTTTTCTCAAACTCCCAAAAGTAAGGCAGGCAGAGATGTTCCAGGAAGAACCTGGGGACCCTCCCAATGAGCAGCCCTCTCCTCACTGCACAAATCTTGACTTCAGAACTGATTTGTGCACCACTTGCTACCTCACAGGTGGCCTCAAGAATAGGCTTTTAGGCTAAAGATGTCACAGTGTGGCCAATATCCTCACTGTATTTCCTTCTCTCCCTTTTTTTCCCCTCATTTCCCTGTACCTCCAGTGCCGCTTACTCCTTGTAATTGCTGCAGAAATGTAATTGCTGCTCTGTGTAATAGCTGTAGAAACAATCTGAGCTGTCATTGACTTACATTGTTCACACATCAGGAGAAACTGGCAGATCAGAGTCACCCCACCTAGCTTCAGAGACCTCCTGCATATGTGTTTACACCTAAGGTAGGCAACAAGGCTGCCTGTATAAGCAATGGAGACATGAAAAATATAGAAGAGTGAAATTTAAGGTACGAGCCACCTGTTCGAAAGTATGTTTCAACTCAAGGATGAAACAAATCGTTCTTTATATCTGTGGACAGTATTAAATACATTTTTCTTTATATCCATTGGCAGTATTAACTATATCTCTAGCAAATATATAAAAAACACCTGTGTTTAGGATACAAAGGCAGCTTTGGAGTAGATACCTAAAGCTAGGCAAGAAGATCCCAATCAGGTTCTTCTAAAGATAAGTCACTACTTTTAGATCAGCTCTGTTAAGTCTATTTTGAATTAAACTGGACTTTCTTTTGCTCACACAAGGCCAAATCCTACAAGTGTGAACTACACACTTGTCTAGCAGGGAGAATTACATCTTATGGCACCACAGAGTGGGTCCTTTCATGGTATAGCTGATGTCATTGCAACGGATGGCAACAAAATCTCATACTTCTGTATCTGTCTCCCACAATAGAACAAAACAAACAGGTAAGATGCAATGGGAGAACAATCATTCTCCAGGAGACTGAGGTGATGCAAGACCAATGGAGCATGTTTAACCATGATGAACATCTGCCTGTTTGTACCTTCACCCTCTTGCCAGGAAGTGAAGTTGTGCTGTATGTTGTTCTGGATTTTCTAATACATAAAGTCACATGTTTTGCTCAATGCTCAAATGAGCAAGGACAAGATCAAAGATGTGTGCTCATCATCACTGATTATCTCCTGGTTGCAAAGGAGTTTCAGCTAACTGCTTTGCATACAGAGGGCTGATCTCAGATATTGCTTCATCCTGATCATAGTATTGATTCTGGAAATTTTAAAAGAAGAGGTTGAAGTTACATAGATATTGTTGCTATTTGAGGTCATGT
This sequence comes from Brachypteracias leptosomus, assembly GCA_013401335.1. Taxonomy (NCBI): domain Eukaryota; kingdom Metazoa; phylum Chordata; class Aves; order Coraciiformes; family Brachypteraciidae; genus Brachypteracias; species Brachypteracias leptosomus. The sequence continues at coordinate 39,471 of VYZX01004966.1, read as the reverse complement.
TATTAGTATGCTGGCAAATAGTTACTGAAAAGGATGCTTGTGCAAGTCTATAAATGAGGGACAATAGCAATTAAAGGGTAGTTTCCCCTCACTGCATGATTACATCTCTCTGGGAAAAACTCAAATCATTAAGAAATACCCCAGTTACCTCTTGTAGGAATGGGAAGAGGTATTAGTTTCATTTTTGTGCCCCTAATCTGAGATTATGCCACTCCAAAAAGATTAGCTTTAATTAGATGAACTTCTAGCTGACCTTTCATTTCTCTATCAGCCTGCTCTGGAATTGAGGCTTGAAGCTGTACAATAACTAAGTTATATACTATTTTGAGATTGTGAGCAGATCTTTGCAGGCAGAGAATGCAAACAAGGTACAGGATGAGGTGTCCTGGCAAAGCAGACACAAGGTATTTAAGAATACATTTCCTTAGCTTGGACTGGACTGCGTCCAGCTCTGGAACCCTCAACACAAGAAGGACATGGACCTGATAGAATGGGACCAGAGGAGGGCCAAAAAAATGATCAGAGGGCTGGAGCACCTCTCCTATGAAGACAGGCTGAGAGAATTGGGGTTGTTCAGCCTGGAGAAGAGAAGGCTCAGGGGACACCTTATTGCAGCCTTCCAGTAACTAAAGGGGACCTATGAGAAAGCTGAGGAGGGACTGTTTACAAGGGCATATAGCAACAGGACGAGGGGCAATGGTTTTAGACTAGAGAAGGGTAGATTTAGATTGGCCATTAGGAAGATTTTCTTTACCATGAGGGTGGTGGAACACTGAAACAAGTTGCCCAGAGAGGTGGTAGAGGCCCCATCCCTGGAGACATTCGAGGCCAGGCTTGATGTGTCTCTGAATAACCTGATCTAGTTAGTGACATCCCTACTGACTGCAGGGGGGTTAGACTAGATGAACTTGGAAGGTCCCTTCCAACCTTCTACGATTCTATGACTTCAGGGCCTTCTCCAGTGAGGTATGTGAGTGGTCTTTACTCACCCTGATGCTTGCTGCAGCTATCAGCATTTGGAAATGCTCTCATTGCTTTGCAGTCCTGTGTACCCGCAGGACTGGGATTAAGCACCATTACTGGAAACTGGTACATTGTCATGGGGAGTAACACAGTGTTGACATGGACCCATTCCCATCATAAGGACCATTGTGCCACTGATTCAGGTTATACAGACACTGAACCACTGAGCTCCTCGGGTTTTTTCCACTCTTGCTGTCTGGTAGGTAGAGCATTTGTATATTTTAGCAGTGCCTGCTGAAAGAGGAGAGCAGTTCTGATGCATTTGTCCACTCTGAAACCACAGAGCCATACAACCCACCAAGACTATGCAGAAAGGAAGCCAGAGGAGGATTACACTGTACCTAGAAAACATTCAGCTACTGCCTTACCTCAGGTTCGCAATCCCTTTGTGTTGCTAGAATAGAGCAAAAGGAATTAATTAAAGGCTAAAAACCTAACCCACTATTATTAAATTCCAGAGAATGAGCTATTTTTAAGGTATATAAATACTAGGCAGAAATTCTTAACAATCCTCTTTGGAAGGAATTTCTTTATGTAAGCTAAGTTTAAGAAGACATCTTTGCAAAATCTAATAAAATGCAGGCTAGTTTCATGTTGTTTCATACTTCCACTGAAGCTGTGATGTCCAAATGGCAGCAGGTCTCAGAATAACTGAAAAAGCTTTTTTCACATCTTTTCCCTACATTGAAATTAGGTATCAATGAAACATCAGTTTCAGTGGTATAAATTATTTACTTACTACATACACAATTAACATTCTAAATGAGTTTGACACACTTAAGATTCTATAAACATTATTGTGCGGTACAGGATTTCTCAATACTTTGGGGAGACAGGGCATGAGAAATAAATCCAATGTGCATTTTCGTATTAGAAAGTCAATATATAGAACTTTAAAGACAAAGCCACAAATAAGACAAGAATACAAATCAAATACTGTACAACATTTTAGACTGTACAACAGTGATCACTTGGGATGAAAAAATATAAACTATTTTCTTTACTTATCTTCCCCATGAACAATTCAGAAAACATGTTGGTTCCTGTGTAGCATACTGGATTTGCTAACATTTTGAGCAATGCAGGCAAGATCTGCAGACACCTGATCATCCAGCACTTCCTAGCAGATAAAGGTCTTTTGAAAAAAATCAAGAGTAACCCAGCTAAAAGTGGCAGTTGGTCTACAGCACAGAAATATTTCAGTAAAATCAATGAAAGCTTTTCCTATGTTTTAATTGGCATTGGATTAGGGTTCACAAATCTCCCTGTTATTCAGTACCCTGTGATGCTAAGCTGGGGATGCTGTTCCGAGAGCACAGGCAGAGAGAAGTATTTGGATGGGCCACTTGTTTTTGCTGCAGGGTAAACACCCACACTATCCACAGAGAAACACTGTTGTCACACGGGTTTGCTACAATCCCACAAAGCTTGGAACTCTGCCTGTTGATGCAGAAAATATGGTCCTTTCTAAACCAAACACAATGAGCTGCAGTTCAGAGCTAGGAGGAGTGCCTTGAACCTGCAATGGTGTTGGCTTCGCACACCTCTTGATAAGGACCTGCTGTTGAGCCATGACCTTTGTCTAACTTTGGAAACTTCTCAAAATCTTTTGAGAAATTGTGGAAAGCTGCCTCCGGGTGTTTGCACCACAGGTGCTACAATACACTGCTGCACACCTACCCAATTTCCCAGTTACCAAGTACCTTAGGAGAGACCATTTTAAACTACAACATTCATGATCGGTCCTGTGTTGGAGAGGTCTGGGATGAACAGTAGCACCACTACTGAGAAACAACTACTGGGAAGGATTTCAGTTTTGTAGCAAAAATCAGGCTACTTCCAAAAAATCAAAATAAGTTCATAAATTCTGCTTACCTGTGCTACAATGAGATAAGAAGGCTACCAGCTGATCCACGTCTTTTAAGTGTTTTCTGTTAAGAACAGTAAATTCCAGCATCAGAAGAGAAGGAGGAGTAAAGCAATGAGCACTACAGCAAAGGCAAGAAAAGAGGTTAAAACTTCCATGCAGAGAAGTAGTGCATGGAGCACCCAGCGTCCTTGAAAGATGTTAAATAGCCCCCAGAAGACTTACAGGGGCATGAGAAAGGACATGGTACAGCCAGGTAGTGGATCCTTCCCACAGAGCGGTAAATCTCTTGCAAAGTCTCTTTGCAAATCCTGTTTATGAACCTTCAAAAGACATGTTATTTGTCATACAGTCCCCCAGAGCTAAATTGTGCAGTGGTTTATTTTGGATGTGTGTTACATCACACATTTGTTGACAAGGCACATTGCTATAGTCGTCCTAAGAGGGAATTGTAAGTTTGCCTCTATGTATATTTTGTATTCTTCCCAGAGCCTTTAAAACAAAAAAACCAACAACAAAATTGTGACTGTTGTGGAGCCTATGAGGCTGAAGCCACTACCATTTGAAAATCAGATGCCATGACAACAAGTGAAATAGAAGACAACTGGTGTATTAAATAAGATTTAGAATGCTGCAAGATAATCTAAGTGTTGGGTTTTTTATATCCTTGGTTGCTACAGTTTCAAGTTTGAGTACTGATATAGGCCAGTGGATCTCTCCTCTTTTATTTATAACCATAGGATTAAGGAGGCACAAGAGCAACTCACTGTACAAGCAGAGTTTCAATAGGTGAAAACTGGGAAAAGTAATAGAGAAATAAAACCACATAAAATCTGATTATCTTTAGGAACTAGCTGGCAAGATAAAGGATTAAGCTATCAAGCAGTGCTTCAATCAGGCTGCTTTTTTAATTGCATGTAGATTTCATTAGTAGTGGAAATCACAGTATAATGAGGCAACTTAAAATCATATTATAATGTTGAAGTCACGCAGTAATTAATACTGGACAACATCCTTAGTAAAATCTTGGAAAACATCAGCCAGGGACAGTCTGTCCACATTCATTTTTATTAACTCCATGAACTGTGGCGACTGATGCCAGCAGGTTTAGCTCTCATATTCTGTCAGATATTGAATAGGAGAGCTAATATTATTTATTTATAAGTCATGAATGTGCATGATTTCTAGCTAAGAAGTCGTTATTTTAAGCAGTATCCCAATAACTAGTATAATATTGCAGCATGGGGAAGAACAGTTTTTCCCATGTCCCTTTGTTTAGAGGATTTCCAGGCATTGTGCCAAGATTTTGCCCTATGTTAAAAAAAAACTGCATTCTTTCACATCCTTCCTTTTCCTGCACACAGCTTCACTCTCCCAAGCTGTCAAATCCCCTCTGAATCCTTGATTTAGTCAAATCCAGTTTGCTGCACTCAGAATTTAAAAACAGTGGTTTTGTTTTCTTTTTTTTCTGAGCACAGGATCTTGTGGAAAGAAAACAGGAGAAGGTGAAGAATCCACTCTTGGATTTGAACGTGGCTTCTACTAGCTTCATGTGAAGCTTCACCTAATTCTTGTGGTAGAAAAGAGTGTGATGGTCAACCCCTATCCACCCTTTCCATGGCATTCAAGCTTTTTCAGACTTTATTATATCTCCCCTCAGCTGTCTCTTTTTCCAGATGAAGAATTCTGTGTTGTTCACTAAAAGTCACTTAAGCACTCTTGCACAATGTCAGGTAAGCAACCTTGTTTCACACAAACTACTGATCAGAGATTAATAAAGACAGTAATGATTGCATTTGAATTTCAAGCTTTTACCTGTCTGATGTTACAATTTTATTTTCCAAGACATACAAAAAGTGCAGTCTATCACAAGTGAAAATGCCCTCTCTTGAGCTTGATTGGTTTAATGTTGGTCTTGATTAGAACAAAGCTATTAATATTTTGGAAGACAGGAAAAGCTGTGGCCATTTATCTGTGCAAATAAATATCCTCTCATGGGAAATCAGTAGCAAAATACTACCAAAAAAAAAAAAGAAAAAGAAAAAACACTTAAAAAATACATAGGTACTTAAATATTTCCAGTATTTTCACATCATTAGGCCATGACTGTTTTGTTACATTATGTCCCACACAGGTGATATATAGTACAATACCAAACAACATCTGCTATGGACCAGTATAGAAGCTTTCCCCCTTTACCCGCAGCACAGGTGAGGTCAGACTGCACGCAGTAATGCCATGGCTGTATTTTAACAGCACAGCCCATTACAGCCTGGTACCCAGTCACCCAGCCTGTTCACTCACTCCCGGTTTACCCGCTGTGTTTCCCCAGGTCTCTAGCATCGTTACACCACTATGATTTTAGCATGACTCTCAAATCAGTTTTAATCTTGGAAGTTTTTAAAAGAACAGCTGTTTTCACAGCAATATTCTCATGCAGTCACACATTGAGTTGAGTCTAATGTTAACAAGGGTTTTCCTCCATATCAAGAGAAAAATCACTTATCAGTAGAAAACAATTAATGTATTAAAGCTAATGGATGTTGTGTCCATTAATATCGTTGGAGTATTTGATGTACAGTGCTTAAGCTTTATGAATCTTACTTTACTGTCATAAAATCATATGTATCTCTTTTTCATCTTACAGATCTGAGTTTAAGAAACTAAGTGGCTGCCTCCAGTATTCTCAGCTATTGAGAAAACTCATGATTTTTGTTATGTTTTAGGAGAAAAGAAAGAGAAGTTAATGAATAACTACTGTGATGCTTTAGACTTACTGCCTGTGTGGTTCTGCAATCTATGAGCTATGCAACATGATTTTTGCAGTCTCACAATAATTTCAAAACCACCAGAAGATCTCAATACATCCACTCAATACTGTTTCTCATTGATGAGCAGTGGGCCAGCGCTCTCATTTCTTCACGTACTGTTTTGGATGTCGAAACTCATAACCTCTTCTGAAGAAACGGGAAAGGAGGAAAAGGGGCAAGTGGCAAAAGCAACATATTCAGTAGTCTTAAGTATCTTTTCTTTCTCAAAATTCCACCCAAGGCTAGAAGACTAACTGAAATTAGAATTAACAAAGAATGAGGGGCACTTAACTGCTTATGGAAAGAGCAGTAACAAAATCTGCCTTCCCCCAAAGCCAAAAGACACCAAAGGCAGTGATGAGGAGGGACTCAGATGAGCCTCCCACCACTATGTAATTACAACATACATTTCTGCTACGGAAATGTCACCAGTGTTGGCTACAAGAGCAGCTATTATTCCCAGCACAGGAAATTCACAGCTTTTTTTTTTTTATTTATTGTTTGTATAACCACAGTCTTACTGCACGTGTCCATCCAGGCAATGCATTAGACAGGACTGAATTCCACCTGGACCTCTTCCCAAACGTTATGAGACAGATAGGAACTATTAAGAAAATAATCCTAATCTTTTTTACACTAGTAACTGATTTTACTTCCATTTCAAAAGCCTACGGACACCCAGGGAATCCAGCAGACCAGGAAAAAACATTGGAAGATTAAAGTGAAATTACCTTAAATAAGAAGTTTGTATAGGGGAATTTAAAGTGAGTTTGTCTTTATTAAAGACAAGAAGGGCAGGGGTGGAAATCATAATTTTAATTGCACTGTGCAATGGAATCATCCCAGGGAAAATGGTAAGAGAACAAAATCAAATAGCTCAATGCTATCATTGATACACTGTTTTTTTCATTCTACGGGTTCTAACTCGTATCAGAAGAGATGGTCTGGCAGGCTCAGTGAAGGCAACTGAATGAGTACTGAAAACAACTTACAACTTGCAGGAACATGTCTCTAAGGCATATCTCCATTTTTGCTGCTGTCAAGCAAAAATACCAGAACTCTTAATTAAAAACAGAGATTTAAACAAATGTAGCTTTATACTGATTCTCAGTGCCCTTATTCTTCTCACTCTTGACATTAATCAGAGATGGAAGATCTGATGTCCTATAAACTCCAGTCCTCATCCTCCCTTGGCAAGATCTCAGTTCAGAAATGTAACCTTCAAAGCTGAGGTT
>VYZX01004966.1:5056-16949 GCA_013401335.1 Brachypteracias leptosomus | reverse complement strand
CTGAGCCTTGAACACATCTTCTATTTTACGCACTTAATAAATCTGTACACACACAAAGGATTTTTTAATTCTTTGTACAAAACAAGGCTCTGGTCTTACTGACAATGGGTGCACGCTTCTATATTCCGGATGGTTTTTACCCATCTTAACTCAAAAATAGCCATGCCATTTGAAAGCTCAAAGATGCAAAATGTTGCAAACTTCCTTGTTATACTGAATTTCTCTCAGTTTAATAATATTTTATCACAGTTTAACTACATGGTGTAGTTTTAACCCAGGATGTTATCATCGCAGGGCATGATCAGATGATGATTTAAGTAACCCCATTTTACTTTGTGCTGCAATGAATCAGTAGTACATAAGCAGTCAATAACCATCAAAGGACCCATTACTAAAAGCGACGGGGCAGCTTTTTTAACATAATTAGAAGTGATTTTCTGATCATGTCCTTAATGATGTCCAATGGTTTAATATGTTTCTATATATAAATAATATCACCACTGTTCTAGAAACTCTCAAAACTTGGCAACAAGAAACTTATCAATCATAAGCCAAAAATTATACCACTCCTCAAAAAAGAAGCATTGCAACAAAAAACCAACTCTTTGGTACAAAACATCTAAATATAAAAATATGTAATCCTTAATATAGGGTCTCTGCATGTCCTAGTTTTTCAAGAAGAGAGCATTAACACTACAGAACATTAAAGATGCTTAAAAAGACCATCTCCAACAGATGAATTAAATTCAATAGTTTCAACTCAGCTTATAAATACGGTTTGAAGCAAAAGCCATTACAAAATAAAGCACAGAATGTTAGTATCAGTTTTAACTTAGCATAATACGAAGTCATACACTTGCACTTGTATGACCTTATTCCTAACCATCTACTCATATTTGGCAGGCTTTGCAATGTATTTGCAAAAATGACTTTTTAACATGCTTTATCAAATGCCATAAAATCTGAACGTAGCCAAGATGGAAGCTTCAAAATGCTTCTTATTGCCAAAGTTTTGCAAAATGGCGGTATGCATATTAAAACATGCAACATTTCTAATATGCGTCATACAAAAATGTCCCTTTGAAATTTCAAACTTCATAGAACAGTTGTTGGGTTTTTTTCATTAAAAAACAGTCTACAACATTTGGTACGTATTTTCTGAACTTGGACAAATTTCACAAAATGCAAAATAAAATATGAAAGTCTCGAATTCTGAAGTTTTCAAATTATGTTAATGTTTTACCCAGCCCTAGGAAGAAAAATGAAAATATTAAAATATGGAAAACAAGTTAGCAAAATAGTAAGCAACAGAAAATAATTTTAAATGCACTAAAATTTTGTAACAACACTTATATTAACAACCATCTACTTTGCAATAAGAGTTTTAGCCACATCATCTTTTTCAATTGCAGTCAGTGGACATTTATTCACAGATGAACATTCATTTGCTGTATAACTATGCATAACCAAGCTTTGGATATGCATTTTTTGTATTCAGCAGTAAATTTTAATCTGTGGGTAAAATATGTCCTCTGATTTCAGTCTACTTGGGAAACTAGGGAGGAGTGTGTAGGGCTGACAAGACAGGTAATTGATTCAGTTAATGCCCTAGGACAGAGGGTGGTATGTCAAGATTTCTACTGCTATGTTTTTATTCCTCTTTCTTCCAAGGACATCATTCTATAGGAAAGTAAATTATCTTATGAGTTCTTTTCTAATTATATCACCAAAACTATTAAGATGCAATTAAAGGTAAAAACAGGACTCAATACACAAGATTAACAATAACTTCTTCATTTCTGCTTATAACCACCTTTTCAGAGCAGTTACTGGATATAAACTAAACTTTTACTCTTGCCCATCACAGCTCCTCTGCAGTCATCAGATTGTACTGCCCTGATTGTTAGAGAATTTAGCAGAACATTTTCAAAAATGCTTACCTGAGTAAGTTAGGCTCTACAACATTGTGCAGAATGCCTTTCAGTGAGTTAAAGGCTCTTAGGTAAAGGTGAACAGAAAAGGCAAGCTTCTGCATGGCTTGCAAAGGGTATCGAATGGGATATTCAACTGCAATTGAGTAACTAATTCCTTTTTATTTTATTGGAATTAGGTTGCTCTCATTTTTGAAAATCCCACCTACATCTCTCTTCAGGTATTCTTAAAATTTTACCTTCAGATTCAAAAACTTGACCATTCAAACACAGTAGCAAACAAAAACATAATGACTATGATGTTCACAATGCACTATTAAACACACAGTACCTTCTCCTACACAGACACAAAATGCTCATTTTTCTAAGACTACTTATGTTAATATGTAAGCTATAAAGTTCACATACCCTCTGCTTCATCCAAATTTATTTTCTGACATTTTTTTTTCCCAATCTTTGCAATAGAGTCTTCTCTCTTTGACAGCCGGACTTCCCTAGCATTTTTTCCATTTTCGCCTTTCATTTTGATAGAATTAGACTTTCCTAGTGTTCTTCCCTCTCCCTGCATTAGAAGGAAAGTTAAGGTACCACTTACATTTAAGCTACATCATTGTGTACATAATACGGTCTAGAGTGAATAGAAAAGTTATTTTGAAAACATGTTTGTCTAGCACCACCATAACAAATGTTTTGGTTTAAATTTGATTATTGCAAAGAACATTTGCCATAGTAGTTCCCAAAATGTATAAACAAATATAATATTGTTTATCCTGAGAATTCACATTACAGAGTGGGCCTTTTAATTTCAGACTAATTCAATCATTTTCAAATATAGATAAGGCAATGAGACATGACACAACAAACACAACACAGTGAAGGAGCTATTTGATTCATAGAATCATGAAGACAAAGTTCTTACAAATAAATGCTGTTGACAGTGGAAAAATATTGGATGAATTATAGCTATACACTATTTACATAATTTGGCTGACCAAGGATGAATGCAGCTTTTAGTACAGAATTCCAGAAGACAACAAAAGACAAGCTAAAGCACAAAAATCATTGCAGAGGACTTACAGTAGATACTTGATTTCTTGAAGTGGTTACAGTTGCACTCTGTTTTACTGATGCACCTTTTTGTTTATCTGTAAACACTGAACATAAACATACCTTCTATAATTATAAACGTATAATTTCCCAACAAAGTAATACTTAAGTAACAATGCTGCACAAAACAGATTTTTTTTGCTTTAAAGCATCTCAAAGATGTACTCAGAATATTCCTGATATTTCTCAGTTAAAACCTGCCAGAATTTCCCTCCACCTTCGAATTTTCCTAATACCGGCAATAAAAACTGTTTAAGTTTAAAGCAAAAGTTAAAGAACTTTCACTTAAGTTCTCATAAATTTTCCATTAATTTAGATCAAATAGGTAATAATTCAGTCTGCCATCTTCAAGTTCAGAATTTAAACAAGGAAAAAAATTCAGCAGAAAAGACCATTGAAGGGTCACGTTGCATTTTTTCCAATCTGTTTCATTCATCAATTGTTTTCTAGACATTGCCATATCCTCCTTGTAAACTTCTAACTAAATGGCTCCTTCAAATTACATCTGCCTACAACAAATTAACCAAAGACTGAGCTGCAAACACAGAGTCATGGCCCTTCCTTACTGGTATCCTGCCACAGAATCAGCCTACTGCTAGAAAGACCATCAATGATTTAGACTTTTATAGCAGCTGGCAGGATACAGGATTACAGTTTTACTTGTAATCCTTAATCTAATTATCTGTTAGAGTATTTAGATTGATCTTTTTTCAAAATAACAATTGGTTCTGCTTCCTAGAAAAATGACAAACCTGATTCTCCTCCATCTTCATTTTCCTTGTTCTTTCTCAAAGAAGGTCTCTGCTTTAAGTCAATTTAATTTAACCACATCTAATTTCATTTTTAAAACTAAATGATCTGTATCTATAAAAAGGTCTCCTAAAGGCAAACCTTTACCCTCAACCTTTACTGCTTATGTTTAAACAAGTATTTTAATTGTGCCCAAAGACTATCAACAGTTCTGTTGATCAGCTTCTATCTTCCAAATTATTTTGTCCAGGGAAATCACAAATTACATACCTTTTAGTATTATCTCGAGAAATCATCACTTAAAACTGAAGATCTAGGATCTGCTACTTTCTCATGTTAAAGAAGGGGGTTATCATAGCAGTTTATATAGCTGCTGCACAAGCTGCATCTCTTTTACTTATACAGAATGTTTCTTATGAATTAATTGCCAAATTCACAGAAACTATATGGCAGTTTATTCTCGTTGTTATTACTATGGCACTATGTCCCTAAACATGTGTAGATATCTGTGGCTGAGTGCAAGTAAAATATTCAGTTATTACTAGTGAAAATTTCTTAGAGCAACAGTAAAGTATACTTGCTATCATCAGATTTAATTTAATCTTCCATCTTTAGAAATCACACTCTTTTCTTCCTATTTAGTGAAAAAGAACATATGCTACATGTGACATATCCAAATTTAACCACATTTACCCCACCTTTGCATCAACAGAGGAAACTAACAAAGTCAGGGTTTATGAAGCTGACTTGGCATCATAAATGAAAGCTTTTATGCCAACTTACCTCTACCCTTTGTTGGCTCTTTTTCATCTAGAACAACCCGCTGACCATCCAGATTAGATATAGGGACACCAAGATCAAGTGGTTCCTGCTCACCATTCTAAAGTCGGATCACAGTTTTTATATAATAGAGAAAAAGCTGTTTTCAGAACAAATTTATGCAATCTGACATTTTTTGATAGAGAATGAGCAAAGCATTTTTACGTTTCAGTGTATTCTCAATATATCCTTCTTTTATCATTCTAAAAAATGTTTATTCCATTTGCATATAACTACCTTGACCACAATGCATGTAACCCATTTATGTGAAGAGAATGCTATTTGGGGAAAGTAAGATAAAATGAAGGAAAAAATAATCCAATTTGCAAGTGTGCACAAATACTCCTGGATCATTAGTGCGTATGGTCAGCAAATTATGTATCTCAGAGAAAGTTTGAGATTATTTTATATTCTAAATTGGCTCAAATTTGTTAATTTTCTAATTTTGTTAACTAAAGTTATCTTTATACCAACATATTTTTCAGTTATTTTAAAAATAGGGACCAGTTCAGCCAAGACAGTGTACATTCTAGAAATACCACAGAACTAACTTTCCATTCCATCACAATCAAAAACAGAAAATGCTAGCCAAGGGTTTAGTAGTAGAGAAGTTGAATCAGTCTGCTTCTGCAGATATTTTCTGCAAGGGGGTTTAGGGCAACTTCCATGATTCCCAGGATAATGGAAACATAGTTTTAACTAATCTCAACCAACTTTCCCTGGTTAATAATGGAAAAAGTTGAGCTCTGGATGAAGCTACATTCAAGCTTTCTTGTTTAGGATGTTGAATTTATTCTGAAGGAGAATATAAAACAGATGCAGAGTAAAGCTTTGAGGTAGTTACTATTAAGCATAATGGTTATGACTGCCATGCATTTTCATCTCAACATGTAGTTATAAACAGATTTTAATGCCTAATTATAAGGATAGGAATAATTTCAGGGACTATCATACAATCTTTTCCAGACAAAAAATATTGCAGCTTGAATTACATCAAAAGATACTTACTAGTCTTGCCACAAGTTCATTAAGATTTAAACCATATTTTGCGACCACAGGCCTTAAGACCTCTGTTACTGGTTTGGTGGGTTTCGCCTTCAAACCAACTGAACGATTGATTGGAACAAGATCCAGCCTGAAACATACCAATTGTAACAGTAAATATGAAATATTCCAATAAACAAGGTGTACAAAATATACAAAGTCCAACCCACAGTGGAGTTATACTAGCTGTGGTGGGTTTACCTTGGCNCCCTCCCAAATCTTGCCCCCCCACACACACACCCCGTCATAACAAGAGTGTGTGTTATCAACACCTTCTGGCTTCCAGTACTGCAGCATGAAGGCTGTATGGGGAAAATCAGCTCAGACAGACCCACTACACTAGCTTACAGCTAGTGACCCTGAAACTTCGCTAGCACAAATCTACCCTAACCTGAACGTACAAAGCACTATTAATACAAATAAAACTTCCACTGTTTCACTCGCCAGAGGTGACTAAAAGCATGAGCCAACCTAATTGTATGGTGAGCCTCAAACCAATTAGACACATTCCATAGCACTGTCATCTTTAGAGTGAGATTGCTCTGACCATTCTGGTCCAGGAGTGTTTCCAAAGTGACTCCATGCCTGTACAATAGCCTTGGATGCAAAAAAAATATTTCTTCCCACTTCCACAAGAGACACACACAACATTCTATTCAGTTACTTAAGATGGGCTTGGACAAGAATTTTTCTTTTTAAGCACAGGAACAAATACAGTGGAATTCCAGATTATGCGAATTTCAAGTTAGATGCAACCATATAATCAAAAAACTTATGTAAGAGAAATTTATATGCAAAAACTCTAGGGCTTACAGCATGCGAAAGCCATGGACCTGCTCAAGTGGGTCCAGGGGATGGCCACAAAGATGATCAGGTGCTGGAGCACTTCCCCTATGAGGACAGGCTGAGAGAGTCAGGATTGCTTAACGTGAAGAGACTCCAGAGAGACTTTATAGCAGCCTTCCAGTACTTAAAGGGGGCCTACAGGAAAGATGGGGAGGGATTTTTGACCAGATGAGTGAAGATAGATTTTGATTAGATGTAACAAGAAGTTCTTTACTGTGAAGGTGATAAGGCACTGGAACAGGCTGCCCAGGGAATTTGTGGATGCACCACCCCTGGAAATGCTCATGACCTGGTGGGATGAGGCTTTGAGTAACCTGATCTAGTAGGAGGTGTCCCTGCCCATGGCAAGGAAGGTTGGAACTAGATGATCTTTAAGGTCCCTTCCAACCCAAACCATTCTATGATTCTAAGACTTTTCTCTTTCACAAGAAACCTGAATAACTGAAACTTTGTCTTTCATATTTTCTTTGAATACAACAACTACTGAATAGAAATGATCAATTTAATAATTAACTGGTAATTGACACAGACCTGGCAGACTTTAAGGTAACCAAGCATATCCACATAGTATTTGTCTTCTGTCTGAAAACATTCCAAATATTTGAGTATTTTTGCTTACACAGTGTCTACCCACAGAAGGAAATACTGTAGAACATTTCTACATTTTAATTAACACACAAGTAACATATGGTACTGCCTAGTTAAAGTTCCTTTTTAATTTGGAAACTCAACAAACTCACACCTAATAAAAGGCTGCTCAAACTCAATTTTGACATTGAATATGCTACACCATACTCATTAATCTGAAGAGCCCTTAAATAGAAACTAGCCATACTTCCTAAAGAAAAGTAATATAAAGCCAAAATGAAGAATGTCTGACAAAATAAATGTTATGCACTTCAAAAGCACAACTCAATAATGCAACACAAAACATTCTACTTAATTATTTCAGGAAAAAGTCATGATTTCAGGAGTTTTCAGAGCATTAGTTTGGATTTTTAGAATTTAGGAACATTAAAACTTTTTCTGCCATTTTGAAAAAAAACAGAAATATTATTTTGAAAAAACTGTATACTATAAAATAATACTACACAATATTAAACATAGAATGCACTGAATTATATCATATCCACTATAATAATAATATTATAACATTGACTTGTTTAAGATTCAGGGTTATAAATCTATATTCAGATGAATTTATATTCTAGGACTAAGGCTGGACTCAATGATCTTGAAGGTCTCTTCCAGCTGAAACTATTTTATGATTCTATATTTATACAATTAGTCTTACTGTAACCTGCCACTTAGGCACATAATTACAGATGTAACTGAATGGAAACATGTAATCAATAAAGATATCCATTTAATCTTAAAGGCCTATTTTTTTATTGTTGCATTTAGAATCCGACTGGGAGATTTGCAGTTCAATTTTCATCTCATTCTTTTGCTGCTTCAACCTACTAAACGTGTCTTCCTGATGTGGAAGGTCCCTCTGGGTCTGCACATCTGTCCTACCTGCCTGTTCACAGCTGCTTCATCTTGAGCACTTAGACATCACAATAATATTTGAATGTCCCTAATCTGGAACATTGACATAAAAATCCCACTTGTATCCAAGACAGCAATCCAGAAAGCCTCCTCTCACAGCATTTAAAACTCACCAAGTGCTGCTCTACATTCCTGTAGGCCCACACTTCTCTCATTGATCCTTACCCCAGTTGCCCTCAACTAAATTACCTTTAGAGGTACCCTAATCTCCCCATTACCTGTAGAGGAAGCACTGAGCAGCTGGCTCCAGATCTAAGGGATATTAGTGCCTGAACTTAGACATCAAACTTAGGGACTTGTGCAACTCAGAGAATCCCTGTATTAAATGCATATCTCCTGCATAAACATTATTGCAATCTAAAGTAAAAATGAACTTTTACTTTAATAAAAACCTCAAACTGTGAGTTAACTACAAGACGTGGAAGTCAATCATTTTCAGGTACAAACATGAGGTCATCTTCCTTCCTCCCATGAGACTCTTCACTTGATACTAAGGCCTATTTCTTCCAACGTGCCTATACAATGAATGGGAATCTTAGATCCCCTAATGCTGGATTCTGGGATACAATCTAAGATGTTGCATTGCATGCTTAACTGGATTTTTTACTGGATTCAGACAAATTCGTTGCTGCACTAGCAACTGTTTTGCTGCACAGGTAACTGGCAATGTATTTTAGTGCACTCACAAAAAGAAAAATGGGAAACAGGGTGGAAAATGCTAGGGGAATACAGTATCTTTGACTCTTACCGAAATAAAGTGCGTTTTTCTAAACGTAGGTCCCGAGACTCCAGGATGCTACTGTCTTGGTGCAATACAAGTGGCTACAGAGCACATGTCAGAAGAAAACAAGAAGAGCGAGCAAATCAATTTTAAAATATGTATAAAAGAATACCTGAGTAGTTAAAAAAATTTTCATATAACTTGGAAAATTATTAATATAGGTTGTATGCATTCTAGTGGACATTAATTTACAATATGCAACATAATTAAAAGGTATTTTATTTTTGGCTAGTTATGAGACAATGACCAAACTTCAACATCCACTTGAGTCAGAAGGAATTCAGGAACTCTGTGTTTTGAAATGGGCCTAGGTCCTTCAATTTAAATAAATTACACAGATTGATGCATTAGAAAATACAGCAACTGCCTTTAAAAGATTGAAAAGAACAGGCATATAACTATGTACATGCATTGATTTTTGTAATTGTAATCATCCAGATTGATTATAAGCACAAATTTAAGACAATAAATGTTTCACATCCACAGCTTTTCTTTAGTTGGAGATACTTCTGTTGCAGTAAGAGCCATTACCCTACCCCCACCAACACATACTGCTGTCTTGGAGAATTTCCTCAATATTAAAACATATACTATAATTCCAGCATGAACTAATCTCATTCATCTTTGAACAACTGAATGTCTTTATGTTTCTTTGCTTTAATAAAGTACCACATACTACAATATATTAGTTTTCCTTGTGGATATTTTCAATTAAGTACAAGCTAACCATTCCCCTGGACAAACTCCATGGACTAGATACCTAAATTCAGTTCTTGTTATAAGGAAATCCATGTCATAAGCTCGCTTTGTTTTCTGTAAAGTAGATACCACAACTAGGCACACTACTCCATCAGTTCTAGTTTCACTAAAATTCTCTTTCAATTAACTAGCATTCTCAATGTAAAGCTGTAGGTAGAACCAGGAGATATGTATTACTATTGAGAGAACAGAATTCCTTATTAGTAAAATGAGTATGAAAACAGTTAATAATAAAATTAAAAAAAAATCCAAAACACAGGAATATGCAATACCTTATCACCTCCAACTAAGAAAAGGTCCACTGCAGCTATGTTAATGCCATGTTTCTCACAGACCCCAGATAGCACCTCTTTGATAGAGAATCCAGATTTAACAGCCATTTTGCTAGATGAACCATCCGGAAGGTTTATACAGCAGTATTTGGGGGATTTATCTTTATCTGGTACAAAAGCAGGCAATCTTGAGGTTTCAGTCTTAATGGGAAAAAGAAAGAAACGTCAGTGCCCTGTGAGAAAATTAGGAATATACATGAACTTTTAGAATCTGTACAAATCCAACCAAGACAAGAAGTGTGCTTTTTATCACATTTACAGTTTAGAAATCCTTCCAAATATCAGAGAAACATAAATCCTGGTAAAACCCTGCTTAGATAAACAGAGCAGCACTGCACAGATCTAAATGTATTTCAAGAACAGATGAAGTTTTAGACAGTGAGTGTGTAAAACATGTTACAAGATTCTCCAACTATACAACAGAATTCCTAATCAAAAAGTGTAAGAAGTAAATAAAATCTTACTTAGCTTCTAAATAGTTAAGCGTCTCTACTCAATAATGACCTGATGGGAAAATTACCACTGTCATGCTATAAATCAACATTTAAATTATGAGGAACACCTTTAAACACTAGGTTCCTCAAAGAAAATTTCCTCCTCTTTCAATATAATCTGAACGCTACACATACAAATACACCATAGTAAAATTAGAATTTCATAGTAATTCATTTAATGACCATGCGCTTTTCTTATTAAAGTGAACAAAAAATATGATGTTATGAGTAAGGCTAAAGGGCACAACACTGACCTTTGTTCTAGAGTAACAGTAGAATAGTAACACTACTACAAAATATCAAAAGTACCATTAAAATCTAACAAAAGCTCATTTATAACTTAAAAGGACACTATAATAATACTGCTTGCAACAATCTTTTAGGGTACTCATTATGCTTTTCTCTTTAACATGCTGCTTCTCCTTCAAATCACAGTAACTTTCTGACAATCAGCTGGAGTGGAAAAGAGGGGTTGTTGCTCTAGGGAGGCTTTGTGTTTTCTTAAGACTTTGCAACAGAAATGAACATGACTTTGCCATGCTCGCTTCCCTAATCAGTATTTGTAGCATAGGCAAAATTACATAGTTGCTAGAATCTAGTCTACTATAGGGATATCAAGACTACAAAAATCTTTTTAAAATTTCCTTTATATTCTTCCTCTGTATCAATGTAGTTAAAATAAATTTATCTACATTCAAATTTACATAAAAATTTGGATACATTTAAATGTTCTATTATTAATACCATTTTAATTTTGCATTTCATTAGTTTTACACTGCAAAGGTAGAACTTGATGGTTAGAAATCACAGGTCTTCACTGATTATTTTCCTATATACTATGACAAAATCAATGTTTGCAATGTAATTCCCTACCCCTCTATTCTCAGATTTTAGGAGCAGACCTAAGTCATAATGACAAGACGAAAAACTCAACTTGAAAAGAAAAGGAGAGGAAAGAAGCACAACAGACACTGGTATCACTGAAATCGGACTAACACAACTTGCATACAAGTCAAGCAGAGGGAAACCTTTAACATGTGGTTGTTCAGAACACAATCTCAAAGCTCTGGTAGGTGGGAAAAACTGTTTATAAAGAGCTACCGTAGCTCCCTTTGAAAGGCGAACTTTTATTCTGGAAGTTTACTGCTGCCTGAAGTGAAGACAGGCAAGAAGCAAAGGATATCCTTCTGTTACAAGGAGAAAATGAGAAGCAACTCAACCTCTATTACAATTCTAGTATTCTAAAATTACTTAATATTACATCTTGCCCTCTAACTGTATCACTTAAAGACCAAAGTACTTGAAGTATTACTTCAAACACATTTACTTCACACTACTTAGAAAGTTAGTAATTCACTGTTCTCACTGCTTCCCCCACTTCACTATTAAGCGCAGGCCATTACCAAGTCAAGACTGGCAGTTGACGACATGGAGCCTTGTGATTCCCTCCTGTATGATAATCCATTGGACTGAATAGAA
>VYZX01004963.1:171982-206967 GCA_013401335.1 Brachypteracias leptosomus | reverse complement strand
CCCCCCCCCCCCCCCCCCAGCTTTTGTAGAATGTCCATGTCATTGCTAAATATTATTTCACTGACATCTGCTCTTGTACTTTTTTGGTAAGAGCCAGTTTCTGGTGCATTATCCATCTATGTAGAAAAATTATTTTCAGTGCCTGCATCTATTGCCAGTTTCAAATGTCTTTCTCAGCAGATTTCTGGTTTAGGTAGCACCAAACTGCACTTACTTCTGTAGCTCTGGGCAGTTGTACAGTCTAATCCTGCTCAAGAAGTGAAAATTGCTTTGAACAGTGAAGAATAATGCTGTTGCTGTTCATGATCAAGGTATTTACCAGCATATTTAGCTCGTGGCTCTAAAGCCCTTCTGGATAGTTCATAATCTGTATTGATGAACTGTTCAGACTTGCAGTGAATCTCCTAAGTTTGCATTGTAGAGTTTGTTACTCTGCTTTTTCCCTATCTCATTTATTGCAAGAGAAATATCAATAATGCATACTATATTTTTTTCAAAGGAAAAATATAGTCTGGTCCATGCATTATTTGCTTCCAAACACACCCCATGAATATGTTAGATTATTATTGTAGCAAAAATGACTGTGGAGAGAAACATTAGAGGTTCTTATTTTATGGTTACTTTATATTAAAAAATGATCATATTTTCTAGGAGAAGCCAATAGAAATCAAGCAGAAATCAGTAGAAAGCATTGATGATATTTCTAGGAGAAACTATATATTGAGACATAAGCCAGGAGAATTTAAATCTATGCTATACATACATACATATATATACACATATATACGTTAATGTTGTCCAGACATTTCTAAACTCATCTCATTTCCACTTTTTCCCTCTCTTCATATCATTGTGTTGTACAGGTAGAGTTACTGGTTATAGTCCTCCAAAGTCAACAGTAGAGAACTCTGTCTATTTCTTGTTAATTAGACACTTAAGCTCTAATTGGCAACAGTTAAGACAATCAAGTTAGTGAATGCATAGAGCATTCACTCACAGGGGATTGCAAAGGCAGTTGATCTTAACAACACTTTGTACATCAGCAGCATTTACTTATTCACAGTTTAGTGGCTCTGATACAAAAGGACAACTGGTTTAGGTATTCACAGTTATCCAGTAAGGTGCAAAAGAGCATGGCTGCCATCTGGGCATTTTGCTGGTTACAGAGGGAAGTATGTATATGTAAACGTTTTTGTTTATAGTGTCCATTGAACATTCTCAACGGAAATGGTTTTATGTATGAATCTCAGTGCATGAGGAAAATTAAAGAGGTGTTTCACTGAGTGCCAAGCCAGGTCCTGGGAAACCTCTTACCTCATAGTTCTGTTTGAGGGGAGTGAGTGGGGAGGGGGAGTTTCACTGAAACTTAAGGAGAGTATACAGAACCAAATGGAAAGTATTTGGGGGAAAAGGAGGCAAATTTGCAAATTTCTTCTCTTCAGAGTTACTGGGAATGTGCTCATCCTTCAGATGAAGTTTTGCTCTAAGTGATTTGGAAGCTGGTCTTGCACATGGTCTGTCTGTCACTTGGATTACCTAGGAGCTAGTACAGTGTCTATGTAGAGTGTTCTGCACCGTTATAGACTGTGCACACATTCACATACTGGATCAATAGCAAAGCCAAACAGGAGTGCAGTGGCGTCTTGGCACTGAGGTGCAACTGTAGAATGATGCGTTGCATGTATTCTTGCTGCTTGATACTTGGTGCTTGTGTCACTGAACAGCTCAGGTGATTTGACCCAGTCATCACTTTCCCTGTTGGTGTGCTACAGGGTTTTCACATCCAAGTGATAACTCTAAGGCATTTTCCCACTGAAGGTGGGAACTGTAGTTGCTCAGGAACCACTGTTGGGTTCACATCCATGAAATTGCTGACTCTGCTTGATGCACCCAAAGCTGTGATTGCAGCAAGGCAGGCACAGCTTGCTGAGCTTCACTCCACAAACCACAGGTAACACTGGCCTGCAGCCAGAGTATGGAGCCCAGTCCCCTTCAGGTTGCAC
This sequence comes from Brachypteracias leptosomus, assembly GCA_013401335.1. Taxonomy (NCBI): domain Eukaryota; kingdom Metazoa; phylum Chordata; class Aves; order Coraciiformes; family Brachypteraciidae; genus Brachypteracias; species Brachypteracias leptosomus. The sequence goes on along the minus strand of VYZX01004963.1, from coordinate 204,964 downwards.
CAGACCGTGGGCCAGCCTGACCTGGCTTCTTTCCCTGAGCCACTGACCCACCCTCCTCTCATTAGCATGTGGGAAGGAAGTTAGGCCCTTACCTGCTGGGCTCATGGTTTAGCCAGGGCACTTGGAAGGCATGTGTTGATTCCTTTCTTGTACTCAGGAATGCATGCTACTTCTGTGTGCCAAAGAAGAGGATCCTTTGTGTTGAGGTGAATGTTAGTTTCTTTCTGCGGTGTTGCTGTTAAAGGCTTTGTCACAGGTACCAATTGAGAAATAACTTCCCAAAGTCACAAAATTTCTAGTGTAACATTTAACCTCTGATCTGGGGGTTGATGGTGCCTGATTATGGAAAATCTTTTGTTCTGGTGGTTGCTGTTGGGCCTCATAGCGGTTTGCTAGATACTCTGGAGAGCTGGGTTTGAAGTGAATTAGACTAGAGGGAAGACACTTGTGTCATAGTTACCACCCTACCTCAGTGCGAGCTGCTGTAACTCCATGTAGAGAGTTGTGAGTCTGTGGCAATGAACTAAAGCAATGGGCTTTGGTTGAATGGGCTCATACTGACTTGTATCTTGCCTTTGCCAGTAGGGTATATCTGCATCTTTTACCACTAGCTGTGGGTGAGCAGCTGAGCAGAAATTAACCTTCTCAGATTTGTAGAAAACTGTTTGTGAAAGCTCTCAGAACGCTTCTGTTGGTGGGCTTTGCAAGCTGAATGAAAATGCTGAGCAATGGGTAAAAATTATAAGTATGGTAATATGCATTTTTAAAAACTAAGTTCACCTGAGTTTAGTCTTAAAAGCACTGGTGGAGCTAGATTATGTCAATTTAAGAGCTACCTATGAAGTGTGTCAAGTAATGCTAGTTTGGATAATATGTGTAGAAACTAGACGATTTTATTGCCTATGAAACATATATTGCATAGCACTGTAAAAATGTTATGAAATCAAACAGAGATGGTCTTGCTGGGCCACGTGTGCTCTCATGCTAGCAATAAAACTGATAGGAAATTGGTTGATATGATTCAGATGAGGCCAGATCAGAGGCAGAAGTCCCGTTGATTTCAGCAGGAAAAGAGATTGTACATGAGCAGGTGAGGGGGAAGAAAAGTGACTGCATAATGCTGCTGAGATTTCACTTCAGTCCAAAACAGCTGTATAGGCATGCTCAGAAGGCAGAGAGGCAATCTTATTTTAAGATAAGTGTATTTTACCTATACTAAGCCTAAAAACAGAGGGAAATTTACCTTGTGAAGCAAATACTTTCTTTTGTCACTGTTCTGTTTTTAGTGCAAGTCAACTCCTGTGAATATTCAGAAAGTGTGTTAATATCAGAGAGATTTCTGTCAATTAATATGCTTAGGTGACTATATAAAGAGAGCTACCTTGGGGGATTTTGTGCACTTGTAGAATGATACTAACAATTTTAAAACTCCAAAGACTTAAAATTAACTTTCAATCTTAAAAGGTATTCATTTTACATTGCTGCTCTTTCAGTCTGAGACAGAATAATACAGGAGAATGTTTGAGAACTGTTTGCTCTAAGTAACTATTTAGTGGGCTTTGCCTTTTTCCCTTCTCAGGGTTCATTTGTTTAGCTTAAGCTTTCTTTTTTGAGATGTATTTTCAACTTTAGAAGTACTGGCAATTTATTTTTAAAGTTGGGAACAAATTCTGAGCAATTGACAGTACTTTTGTTCTTTATGGAATGATTGATCTGCACCCATTTAACTTCACTGCCATATATACTATCCTTGGAAGTATTATAGCTCTATGTTGGTATTAAGATCGGATGCATACACCAATTTCTGCAAAATCGGTTCTTGTAGGTGGTAATTGCAGCTGCAAACAAGTCCCAGGATATGATGGTGTTTTTCTACTTGGACATGTCCAAAAGACTGTATGAAGTGCTGGGGCCTGGGCTGTGGGCCCCAGGTTGGAGTTGACCTATGGATGAGTCCCAACCCAGCAGTATGTTTTGTTCCCCAAGTGGTTTCAGGCCCCAGAGACAGAACCTGGCCCATCTGTGTGAGACCCTGCCTGCCCCCAGGTGATCGTGGTTGGGGTGGTGGGTGAGGCCAGAGCTCTATCAACTAGGAACTGATCAGGTTGAAGTGAATTCCTGTTGGGGTCATTCAGAGGAGCTTCTGGTTGGGGGCAGCTTGCTGAGCTCTCTCTCAGTGGTGTGTTCCCCCTTGGCTGATTCGAGATGGAGAAGAACAAACAGATGGAGCATAAAAGATGAAGGTATGCTGAGGGGATGTTGCTGAGTTGGATGTTGGCCTGAGGAAGAAGAGAGCTGGCAGCACACTGCAGCAGTGAATGTCCTGGAATGCAATTTCTGTATTTCTCAGCTGTAGACATTTATGCCAGCTTTTCAACAGTCAAGCTCTGTTTTAGAGACTAGAGCTGCGGATTTAAAATTCAAGTGGAAGAGGCAATTCATCTTTTTCTAAGAGAGGCAAATTTTGCTGTTCGCTGTCCATAGTCTCAGTTGCTTGTGCCAAGAGAGCAACATCACCTATTGTGGAGAAAGTGTTTGTGTATATATGTGGCTATACTTGAATCCATCAGCACAATCTGTTCCAGTAAGCCACCCGTGCCTATTATCAACTCTCATAAAAATGTGTCTGACAGGTCCTGCACAATTAGTTTTGGCTGAGCTTTAATTCACATCACTGTTAATGTTTAAAAATAACTTATATTCTGAAAAGTTCTGGTAGTTGAGATGTACTTGCTGCACTTAAGGCTTGGGAAACTGGTATCTTACCTTGCAATGTGACACTGAATGACAACAGGTACGAGTAATTCATCATGTTCACTGATAAGAAGGTGTTTGTGTTTATATGTGTAGGCTGTGTGATTTTATTTTATTTTTTTTTAATACCTACTCAAAGCATTGTAAATTCAATCTTTTTTTCCCTACAATTTACTTATCTCACTTTTGTAGTAGTTCTAAAGAACTCAGTTCTGAGCTTTCAAGGTTCAGGAGTTGCACAGTGTAGGCAAGTTATCCTATAGCTCTGCAAAAATCTGCGTATTTTTCACTATGTGAGTGCATACACTGTTTTTTCTTATAACAGATACTGAACTCCAAGCCATTCAATTGCAAATAATTTCAACCATGCTTCTTAAGTAGTGGCTCAAGTAACTTTACCTCATTTTTCAGTAAGATGGTAACTTGCAACTACCATTTTTATTCAAGTTGGCTTTCTTGAATGTATGCTGCTCGTGGCTGTATCATTGGCATTAGTCCTCATCTCCCTGACCCAAAGCCTTTTTTAGAGCTAATCTTCAGAGAAACCCATGCTACATTTAACTTTGGTATCTCTCCTGTGGGTCTCGAATCTAACCAGACACGGCCGATCTGAATATTTCCTGCATGTTAAACAGACCATTGTAAGCCTTTTCCTCCAGGCTAGATTGTTATAAATGCTGTTTATGATCCTGCTATGACAACTGTGAAGGACATGGCAAAGAATTTATCACAGGATTATTCATCCACCATCAGAATACCTAATAAGATTCTAAATGACCCAAGATGATAATAAGATCTAGCTTGTAGCAATAAGGTATTAATAAACTGCTTTTTTCAGTAAGGAATTGTCCTGGCATCATTACCCTGACATATTTGTTTTCCTTATATTTTGCTGGCAAGGTAGCTCTGGTGCTTTATACAGCAAATTTATAAAAACCCATGATGTATGAAAAATACACCACATATGAAGCGGAACCCATAGGTTAAAGTCAAGAGCATTCTGTTTGCCTATGCCATAAGAGGACTAGACTTTTAAGTCATAGATTCTAATTTTTCCATGCTCTTTCTCTTTGTATTTAAAAATTATATACAGAATAATACATACCCTACTGTTCAATACAAGGCCATAATTCAAATGAAGTGATTTTGTCAAAATCATAAACCCAGGAGGTGTAGTTCACGTGATTAATGATTGACAATGGAACCCTGAAGTCATCCTGAGCTGGAATCACATGTGCGATGTCTCAAACTTTAAAACCATTAACTTCCTAGGAAAAAAAGAGCTTATGTAATGACATAAAAAGTTGCTTGTTTCTGTTGCTGTGAAAGTGACAGATGAAAAATACATAAATGTGCTACTGGTCTGATTAGACAAGTAGTCCAGGATCTTCCTGAAAATCTTATGTCAACACAACCTATTGCTATACACAGCTGACCCTCTGCTCCCTGGTCACCTGGAATTGCTGTGCTAGGGAACTTGCAGCTTCGCTGACCCCCACTGGCTCCATGGGAAGGGCTTTAAATAAGAATAAATAGCATCTCGACATGGATCTTCAGAGGAGGTGAGAGATCCCAAGTATGGGAAAGAACATACATGCAAAACTACTACTTACCCCTGAAACCTGTTGAACTGGTGATAAATAGGTATATTACCCCTTCAAAATGCAGAGCTGTTATAGCTTGTTTAAATATGTTTGCACTGGTTGATCTCAATCTTCTACAAGTTTTTTCCCCTCCTGTGTTTTTAATAAAGGAAGGTATGAAACAGGTGAATTGGCTTGCTCAGAGCTGAGACCTGAGGCTGTGACAGAATTTGTAATTCCTGGTCTCACTCAATTGCTCTGACCATCAATCCACTTTGTAACCAAGGTAGTTTCCTTTGGAAAGCCAAAGATAGGTGTATATCTCATTATTGTTTAAACTTTTATCAAAAGTTTATTCAAGGTGGAGAGAAATGCTATTTAGTGCAGAATGCTATGAATTCCTAGGCATAAAAGAGATTTGGATTATTTCAGCTCTTTGCTTTCACTCATATTCCTAGTTGGAGAATTAGTTGGTTGCATTTACACTCAAATGACCTGGTCGCTTTGAAGGGTTGGTTCATGATCAAGTATTAAGCGTGGGACACAAAAGACTTGGGTCCTCTTTTCTTCTCCTTTACAAACCTAGTTTGTGAGCATGGGAAGATTACTCTGCCTTCCTTCTTCTTCTTCAAGATAGAAAATAAACATATTTCCTGCTTTATGGGAAGACAACTACCAAATATCATGGTAACGAAAGTGCTCGGGTATTACTGGAATGGCAGCCATATGAAAGCCTAACATAGGCAAGGTCTAATTTCTGACCCAGTAGCTGGTGCTGCATATTTGACTTTTCTTTCTCATGCACCTGTTTCTCATCTGGAAAAATAAGAATATGCATTCTTGTGAGTACAAAGTGAACATGTGCCGAGTTGAAGTGTGCAAGTGAGAAAGGATAGATCTGAACAGATAATTCTGAATGAAAAAGGAGTGGGATCAAGTATTTCGTCACATTTCTATGTCTTTTTCTCACTGGCCTCTGATATTTCTTTAAGCAGTTGTTCACTAAAAGCTCCTGCTTTTTAGCAACACTCTTTATAAAGAATAAGCAGGTCATTAAAATAGTTTGGGAAATAAGTAGCAAAAAATGTTGTGGGCCATTACAGTTCATCTTCATCCTGTCTGATGGACTATAATTTGCTCCGTCTGGGGTGTTGTTGATGGTGCTAAAATAATAACACTGGGAAGTTATAGTCACATTCATTGCTGGGATTACTTTGCTGCCATCATTTCTTTACCTCAGCAGACTTACCAATATGTTTAAAAACACACATCTTCAGAATTTTTCCATGATTTGTATAAACTTTATTAACATCGTAATATGCAGAGATTGACAAAATTCTAAGGAGAGAGTTCTCATGGTAGTTCTGCCAAGCCCTGGAAATAGGAAAAGTAAAACTCTCTTTGCTCTGACAGGTCTTGTATGTCACCCCAACACAACCTCCTCCTCCCACCAGCCTGTTCAGACCTTTTTCAGCCACTGCTGTGTCTATGTAAAATGTAAGGAACACAGTGGGCGAGAGAGGATAGATTGAAGAAGAGGAGAAACCATGTTAAGGACGGGTGAGGGGAGAGAGTTAAAACCAAATATTATTGCCTATTAAGCTGAGAAGAGTGCTTGTCACCATAGGGACTAGCATTACAGTGAATTGATAGAGAAAGTAATCCTTTTCTTTCCTTTTTCTTTCTGGTATGGATGATTTCCTGGGAAAGGTGAGTACTCAACATCATACAGTCTGGTAAAATACCTTCCTGGTTTTGATGCTTGCTTATTGGACTGTCCTTAAGACATGTTTGGAAAGGGGGCATTTTGTGAAAGCAAATTCTCAGAGTGCAGGGTGATCCTCAGTTTTCTAGGAAGTAAAAGTAGTTTCTCCCTTTTGGCTAAAAAAAATAATGTTATGTGAAAGCTGCAGAGAGAGACAAAAGCAAACACTACCTAAGAAAAAAGCAAATACTACCTAAGAAAGTGTGAAAAGTAGGCTTAGACCAGTACCTTGCAATGTACCCTTAGTAAAATAGCATCCTGTCAAGCTGAACAACATCACGGGAAGTAAGAATCACAGTTTTACTTTTCCCCTCCTTTCAGGATGTGAACTGGAGATGGAAAAGGACTAAGGCCATTCACATCTCATGATCTGTCAGATGAATGCTGCTATTCCACAGTGCATTGTGTGGAGAGCAGACGTGTCTTCCCAGTGCTGCAGCCATGGGGCTTAGAAGTTCCTTCACCCAGAGTGGCCCAGAGCCATGCCCTTTGGGCTGAACCAGGAAGCTGCAGGATCTGCAGCTGATAGGCTGAGAGGTAAAAACCCAATCGGAAATATTTGAAATAGAGACAGAACGCTGTAAATGTGTGAAGGGCACATCAAAAAGCAGGTTCACCTGACTGCCTCATACATTCATCTGCCATTGATACCCTGAAGATTTCGCAGGATTGTAGTAAACCACAACTTTGTATGCTAGAACAAAGCACAGAAATGTTTCAGTCCCAAGAGCCTTGTATTACAGACTGTTTAGACTAGTTCTCTGCTACTCTTATCTGCAAGGAGTCTTGAAATCATCTTTCCTTTCCCTAGTACTGTGTGCCTTGCTGTCAGTGATACCATCAAAACAGAGAAAGAAGGTTAAGAAAGGAGATAAGACAGGTTGATTTTTTTTTTCTTTAAGTTCTGAAAGTAAGGAGAAATATTTCTCTCAGCAATATTTCAGATCCACCGTATTGCTTCATCTGAGTATGTCTGCTTTCTCTGTAGTGTCATATTTAGCTCTAGTAAGTCACAAGGATATTGAGGGCTTGTGGGTACAAATAGTGGGTACAGATCTGACAGAAAGCTAATGAGCTCTCCTGTGATTATCAGTAAGGACTATGACTCATTAAATATCATTTCCTGAGAAAGTCCACATAGGGAGAGGAAATTATCTGGAATAAAGGCCTGAAAAACTAATTCGATCAGATTTATTGGTGTTCTTCTAGTCACTACATAATAATCAGTGAAAACAGAGAAACCTTTTAATGAGATCTTTTGAAATGGTTAATGTTTCAGTGAGGGGCTCCACTTCACTTCATTTAAGACACAGACAAAATAGCTGCCCTTCTTCCAAACTACACAGGCTAATGCATGTTGTGGGTTTTTTCACTTTTCATTTCAGAGGTGTGATTACAACTGATAGAATAAATAGATGCTTGTGTGCAATATGACTTTCATTCATAACTGTGCTGAAAAACAAACCTGGGTTGTCCGGTTTTGGATGGGTTATGATTACCTTGGTGCAGTGTTTTCTTGTGGCGCATGTTGTTTTGTGGTATGTTTTTCATACATTATAGAGAGGAAATGTCTCTCCCTGTTGCAGTGAAGAAGACTTCCACTGATTTTAATGAGCTTTGACTCAATCTTTAATAGAGTAGCATTACACAAAGTTTGGTTTGGCCGTTTTATCATTGTGTAGAGATGTGTGGACACAATCTCATGTTATGTTGCATACTAACAATGTGTGGATGGTGACCAAGAAAGAGTTAGTGTGGTCTCACAGTGCAATAAATGGAGACTCATCACTGCTTGACAGATAGCTGAGGAACATAGAACAGTTATTGACATTTGCAGCTCAGTGTGTGATCTGAAGATTTCAGCAATTTAGCCTTCATATCTAGGATCTTGCTGTTGGGAAGGACCTTGCACTGGCTGCTACAAGCTCTAGTTTTTAACTGCTTAAATTATGGATGTGTCCCTTGGATTGGGCCAAGGTGGCCACTTAGAAGCTCAGAGTTTTTTGTTACTATGTTTTGTAAATCCAGCTTCTTTCAGCATCTCCTTTGCGCTCCTTTGTGAGGAGCTTTCTCTTTGTTTCCTTCATGATGAGGCAGTTAATATTGCCACTGAAGTTAATGAGGACTTGTGGGCATTGCAGGATGGTGGGAATAAAGTAATGTATTGATATATATTTTTTTTTCCCCCTTATTCTTACTGCACATGAATTGCATGGCACACACATGCAACTTGACTGTTGCTCTTGGTTCTTTGCAAGTATTTAGATTTATGGAAGATTTCAGCTTGAAATGTCTCTATAGTAGGACATAATGCAGCAATTTGAGTCATTTATATTCTGGGGTTTTGCGGAGTTGGGGCTTTTTGTGGGGTTTTGGTTTGATTGGGGTTTTTTTCCCTTTCTTTTGGTTTTTGTTTTGTTGGGGTTTGTTGTTGTTGTTTGTTGGTGGGGTTTTTTTTTTTCTTTGTGGGTGTTGTGTAAATATTGGGGGGAGGGAGAGGTTGTTGGGGTTTTTTTAATTAAGTATCTATAAATCTGCCAGATCAGTAAGAAAGCATTAATTTGAAGAAAACTTTCGTGGGATGGGATTTTTGAAAGATGTAGAACTTCATTAAACATAAAAGCATATTAAATACTTACGTATTCACCAAGACCCTCCAGATACGCTCTTGGTCAGGATAGGAATATTTCAAAGGATCAGCTTTTGAATGAAGATGACATGGCATCAAGGAAAGGAAGGACTGCAAAACTCAACAGCTCTCAGACCCAAGATAATTTGGGAAAGCAGCTCACTTCAGATATAAGCTGTGCTAGGCCATGTTGTATACTCTATATGAAGACGAATCAGAATTTCTAAAAATTGAAATAGCATATATTAACTTTCTGTGGTACTGTGGTGTGACGATATATTTCATCCTGCTGGCACTAAATTGTCTTGGAATAGAGAGGTAAAAATAATGTGATTATTAAAATAACAAACAGGAATGTATAGTTTAGTCTGATCTCACAAACTCGGATCAGAAATGAGCCCAAGTTCAGCGTCTGGGCAATGAGAACATAGATGCATTTCTGAACACTTCAGAGTTTCTTACGGTGATTTTACCTGAGCTTTTAGGTATATAAAAGTGTTATTTGCTCAATTCAAACCCAGATCTCCTGGTATGAGAATAAGGGATATTGATGTTTTATTCAGGTAGGGTTTGAAGTACATGGAATAAAAATTAATGTAGAACATGCTGTTCATGTGGACATGTTAGCAACTGTATCTTTGGAATGCCTTAGTTGAAGAAAACCGATCTCTGAATGTACAAATCAGGACAAATAAGCTTTGCAGCAGCAGTTGTTACTTTCCTTTGATCCTCCAAGTCAGTGCAGACTCATGAGCTAGAGCAGACCCAGCTGGGCTGTGCTGGCAGAGCCCTGTTCCCAGCTGCAGCCCGGCTCAGGGCCTGCACTGCCTTCAGCTGGGAGGCACCAGCCTGTCCCAGGCACTGGAGGAAGGGTCTCCTCTCTGGGCGGTGTGTAGTGCCTGAGTGGCTGTGGCCTGCCGCCTCTGAGACAAGGCAGTAAGATCTGTTGGTGAGGTGGATCAGCCTCTTTCTCTGCCATTTATTCTAGATTCGTCGAGAAAAATGTCCAGAGCGTGGTTTTTGTCAAAGGGGTGCTTTCCTCTGCCTTAGCTGTTGCTTGGTTCCAACTAGCATGTTACCTGTCATCTGTGGGATGGGTTAGTCAGGAGTTAAACAAAAACCTTAGAAAAATCTGCTGCAGTTTATAACTTGAAAAAGCATTTATTAATGTGAACATATAAGGTAGAATTTAGGGAGGAGCAGTTGTTTATGTGCTATTAGTCACACCTTTCTGCTTGGGAAATGAAAGTTATTTAGACATTTTGTGTGTTTGTCAATGGAATTTGCTCTAGGAGTATTTCATAATAACAAAAGAAATCCTGTGCTGTGTGCAATACAAAGATGAGAAAAATGGTGAATTCTTACTCTACTGGGAAGTGTAGCCAAAGAAACAAAGGAGTTAGAAGTGTAAATATTCCTATAGTAATTTAGGCCACAATGATGCTTCCCTACATTAGTCAAAAAAAGCCACTTTTTACGCTATGGTCAGGAGACTTAGGAACACCACCAGCAAGTAAGTTTCCTTACCTAGCACATGTGAAAATCTGCAGTTTTGTACGATATTTTCAATTAAAAATTTGTGAAGGATGGAAAAGTTAGAAGACTATCTTGGGGGTTTTGCTGTTTTGATGATGGAGTTGTTGCTTTTTCCATTGGAAATTGACGCTTAATATCTGAAAGACTAAAATGATAAAGCAATACAAAGAGATAATGTTGGGTCATTCGGGAAGTGCTTCAGTGTTATAAAGCAGCCTGAAGGAGGCTCTTTAAAACTCTAGTGTCATCTTAGTTGTCTTGTTCATGGTGTAAGGCTTCTTCCCTAAACTGACCTTCAGTTTCCTTTTGGTAAGTAAATGTGTTAATGTTCAGGCTGTTGTGTTAATTTATCATATGGTCCTAAATTTTGTGGCAGTAGATAAAAATAAAATGAAATGGCAATTGTTCTGGTACTGCCTTCCCTAGGTGAAATTAGTTACAAAGCCATTATAATCAGTGCACTGTTTTCTGTGAAGAGAAAGCTGCAGTCATGGCATTAATTACACATGTGCAGTGTAGAAATTGACTGATCTTTAAACTATATTAAAAGTCCATTCTGCAACTAAACTATGGTCAAGGACTGGGAGCAGGGTTTTGTATAAAGTGCATTACCAGGTGTAGTTCAGCTGTGCTCCCACTGCTGAAGAGCAGGTGGATGCTGAGTGAAATTAAGCCACTCTTAAGATTCCACCCAACTGCTCTTGCTGTTTAATTGAATTACTCTAAAAAAAAATATTTATGTAAACAGGTAAAAATTCCTGAATGTAACTTAATTTTGTTGAAAGGGCAATGTTGGAATTCATGTAAGGCAATGAGCTGGCTTTTCAAGTAGTTTGTGGAAAATTAAGCCTCTCCAGGTTCATCCAAGCTGCTGTGGTATTTGCAGGAGGACAGAGAAGGTCTGGCTTTGACTTGTGAGGGTGGGGAACATGATGGGAGCAGTTAGAGCCGGCAGTCTGCAAGGTGAGGAGACAAGAGAAGATATCAAAAAGGGGCTGTAGAGATGGGTAGAAGACTGTATAGGTTAAATTGCTGAGGTTTGAATTTTGAGACTCCACATAAGTGCAGTTCAGTGGAAAACTGGGAGACTCCTTTTTCCTTCTGTGAATGTATCTTTGGACACATACACAATATTTTGTATATCAACCTGGGATTATGACAAGGAATGGTGTTAAAAGAAGTAAACAAAATTTCCTTGTTTGCTCTTAAAAGCATATCCATATTTTAGCCTCATCTCTTTCGGACCGTGTAGAATATCTTGATTTTTCTATGTTACTGGTATTGGATGGCAAGGTCTGAGAGCCTCAAAGATATTGCTAGTACTTTGAGGGTAAGAGGAGGTAATAAGTAATATTATACTAGTGAACAAAACGTTCTTGTTGGCCTGTTCTCTGTGATGATCCTCTGAGGGCTTGTTTTGAAGTACTTGGAAACCACAGTGATGAGAGCTATATTAATGCCCAGATAAATTGATTAGTTATGTTACATGTGTAACTCCATTTAATGCACGCATCAAATTGAAACTAGACCCCTTCAGGCTAATTCACTGCCTCATTAGGAGCCAGTGAAATTCCTTCAACATCAAGCAATGTGTTTAGGTGTGGTGTCTTTGGTGGACACTCTGTTTCTGTGTAAAATGTAGATGTTTAAGGAATGTCTAGAAAGAAATGGCCTACCAGAGAGCAATCCAAAGGGGACAGAAGGACGGACCAGTGTCAGCCATATGGAAGCATGATACTCATCAAATGCTGAAGAAAGTGTGATGAAGGGGAAGGGACTTTGATATATTAATAGTATTCAATCATAATCAATTTATACACTGTCTGCTATTTACATTGATTTAGATATCCTGAAATCCACCAGATTAACATGTCAAAAATGCAGACTGTGCATTTGTTGTGCCTAATCCTCACTGGTAGTTCAGGCCATTCAGAGAGATAAATGAGGAGGAAACTAGCCACATCAGGTTACTCAATTACTACCTCAAAACTATTCTTAAGTTAAAAATGGGACATCTTGCCCATCGGTCAGTCTGTCTGCCTGTCGTTTTTTCCACGCTGTCATTGTGTAAGAGGACTGGCTTTTTGGCAAAGTGATAATAAAATTAACAAGGTCCAATTTTTCAAATCAAAAGCTGGAAGTCTACTTTGGGGCTCCGTTTTCTTTCTAAGAGTCTAATGAGGAGGGACAGGCAATTATTATTATTTATTTCACTAATTAGCTGGATAATCATTCATTATAAAACTCTTCTATGTTAGAAATACATTCCTTGTACACTTTGTTTAATGCAATTTCCCTTTTATCAGACTGAACCATTGCGCAACATGTTTTTATTAGTGGGGCAATACGGGGGCGCTTGAGAAAAAAAAAACAGGAGAAAAAAAAAAAGGGGATAATTTTTGATCTGTGAAGATAATGCAGCAAGAAGCAACAGTCCATAAAAACATCACCTTTCAGTCTCTGAAGACATAATGCTTTATGATAACCATAAAACATTTTAGTGCAAAATAAATTGCTGTCCTATTCAAATCCTTAAATGTACTACAGTGGATGTCACTGAAGACATACAGCTATTTTTTCCAATACTGAGATATATTTTATCATAATTTGTAGTATAGGTGACAACCTTGCACACATGATTGCCTTTTCTTGCTTAGTTAGCTTGCCAAGGTCAGAGTCCTTTGGCCTTTTATGGATGTAGAACTATTAGGAAATAAACAGGGTAACCAAGTAGCGTAAAAAGAAAACTTGTTTCCTTGACTTGTTAGTCATATACCCTGCAAAGATTTTGTAGTGTTCTGAGTATGTACTTAACTGAAAATGACTTCTTTATAAATGCTTTAACAAATTCTTCTGGCTTGTAAAATATATAGGTGATTTTTTTCTTTTCTTAATCTCTTTTCATTTTAGCTTAGTTTTGTTTTCTTTTTTCTTTCCTAGCTCACTAACAGCATGTTGGTTTTGGAGCTGCTGTGAGGAGAACGATGAACAGCAATTAAGGAAAACACTGTAGCTACAATCGGCCCATAACTCTTGAGCCAGGTAAGCACCAAAATTTCCCCATAGCTGAACTCCTCAGATGTCATTTCATATTGTGCCACAGATAAGGTACTTGGAATGGACTTTCTCAAGGAGTTTCTGCAATTTTATGTGTGCTTTCTGCATCAAAGCAGTGGAGAAGAGATTTTATTCTGAAGTATTTTTGTGTTTCTACTGCTGCTCATTATGCCAAACTAGGTCAGCATGGAAAGAGTATAGGAAAATGCTAATATAATGGTGACTTATTTGACAACATCATTTAGGAGACACCCCCACAAGTAAAAGTGTTTGCCTTGGCTGATTTGTTTAAATTGATATTAAAAAAAATATAGCTCAATATATAATTGATAGAGTCTATATGGAGCTGTAGTAATGTGGTAAGACCTGATTGGTGAAATATATATTAAAAAAACCCCTCTATACGAATGTGAAGGAACATAAACTTAAAATCGATTTTATATGTTTGCCTCTAAAATGCACTGAAGTTTTTGAAATAGAAAACTGGTCACAATACAACTTGACTGTCTATCTGGAGTCATTTGGATGAAGCTGCTCCTCAAAGGAAACAAGTGAGGTTTTCTATGTAATTAAAAATCCATCTGTGAGTGTTCATTTGTATGATGATTGGTGGTGATACTGTATTTAGAAATGAGATTGTTCCGCTCTGGTATGGAAGAGCCTTTATTCTATAGTCAGTGAGCCGAGGTTGCTATCATACAACATTTTGCCAAATATCCTCAGAGTATGGCTGTGAAACTGCTCAGTACTTTGCTTCAAATAAACTTTTCCCCAGATAAAGGGTTCAATTTGAAATGATCAGAAATCCATATGGATTTGAAGATTTGGAAGAGCAATATTTGGATTTGTAGATCTGTGCATTTGTACGAGCTAGCTCCTGTGAAACTCTTGGCAGGACAAGATTTTCCAATCTTCCTTTAATTGTTACTTCCAATTGGTCATGTTCACTTAAAAACGGCTTATAAAAGGTTTTAAATTATTTACCATGCTACCAATATAGTAAAGGTTGTGTGTTTGAAAAAGACGTGTTAGCTTGTAACTGATGGATAGGAGAGGATTATGAGGAACCCCTTAACCTTTTGGACTCTCAACCATAATCTACAGCATCTATGATGCATAAATTCCTTATTAAACTATTTAAAAGTGTGCAATTAATAGCACATGACTTTCTTGACCTGTACACCATATGATTGGCAACCCATGCCATGTAAGAAAATAGTTAGACGGGGAGATGAAGCTTATTGGAGCTTTTATTTTCTGTTTTTTAATGTTTTCCCAGTTGTTAATTCTTATTGGCAGTTTATTTTAGATTTTACAAATAATAAGAGCAGCAGCAGTAGTAGTGTTTGGCTTTTTGATTCAACAGACACATATATTTTAATCTAAATGACAATATTTAGTGACAAAATTGCTTTATTTTAACTGCACTGTATTTCTTAATCTGTGGGAACTATAATTTAAAACTAATGAATGCAACAGGGTGAATATATGGCTTCCATTAGTTCTAAATATTGCTTATTCCCAGCACTTTTTAATTATTTGAATGTGCTTCTCAATATATTTAACTATAGTGGAAAAATCATTCAAACCTCAGGTCATTTATGGTTACCAGGGTCTCTGTAACTTTCCATCCAAATTACTGATCTTCAGAGTAACATTTCATTTTGAGTATCTATTTTTCCTGTACTAGAAAACACTGTGATAGTCAAGAAAAATGTTTAGAAAGATGCAGGTTTCATAAACAATTAACATCCTAGAATTAATAAATCACAAATTGTGCATGGCCGTAGTGTTAAAGGGCTGACTTAAACCCCGGGCGCTGTCACGTGACTGGGAATCCGCGCTGCATCTCGCATCCTTCCCGTGTCTCCAAATGGCACCTTCAGAGAGAAGCAGGGAGCCAGAGGCTGTGAGGATTTCTTGATCACCCACAGCATTAGCTTTAATGTCATCTTTGCTGATCACATGTGGAGGCACAGTAAGAGCTGTAAGGACAAGTCCTCACATTCTGTAAATTTTCATTATCCGCTTTGTGGATCTGGCATGAAACTTTGTCTTCTCCATAGAATGTTATTTTCTTCTGATTGTTGAGACTAAACACTGAGTTCCTTCCTTGTTTTTAACATAATAATTTACAGAATTTCATACTGGCATGTGCTGGGGACAGAAATCATATGTCTGTTTATATCGTGAGGCTTATAGATCCTGGACAGAGAAAAAGCACGTAGCAGAAAACATGTAATCTTTCCCATCTTTTCCTGACTGTACCCAAAACCTGCTAATAAGTAGCTGCATATGACTCAAAGCTACATTTTGTTCTGGTGATAGGACTCCATGAGGTGATGTGCATTTTAGAATACATGTTCTGTATCCTGTGCCTGCACCTTCCCTGCCTTATGATGGCCTGAAACCGAGCATGAAGACTGACTGCTAGAAAAACATATCAATATATTAATGTTTCAGGTTTTTTGAATTCTTGTGCCTTTGTTTGTGTTCAAACAGACCTGGGCCATCATGAAGAATTAGTTCAGATATCACAATGTGTTGGACAATAAGCATCCTACTGCCCTTGCTGCTTAAAAAAGAAACAAAAATACCTAGTTGATTCTGATCAGCAGCTGGGTTTTACAGCATGAATACAGGCTATCTGCTCTTAGACTGTGATCCTTCTGTAGAAATCAAAATGCCAATTAAAGAACTGTTAGAGCATCTATTGGTTTTTCATGAGACCAGAATTAATTAACTTCTTACAAGGCTCAGGGCAACCTGCTCCTGACTCTGGCAGGACAGAATGTGTCTGTACTGTGTTTAGCCATCAGCCTAGTTAGCTCACTTACAGTTTTGCCTGCGACAGTTGCAGGTGGTGAGAGAAAGCAAGCCTTGGGCCAAAGGCTTTGTGCTTGCACCTCAGGAACCTACATGGTGGTTTGTCTTTGCTGCCGTGCCATCTGAGCAAATTTTGTCAGCATGGGCAGAGTAATGAGAGCTGGGAAGAGAGAAATTGCCTTGTGAGGTTGTTTTGAGAGCTGTACCCTGTAACTGACCCTATAACTGACAGGTCTTTACTGTTGAATTCCTTTGTTGACTCCATAGTTAATGTTCATATTTTTTCTTGAAGGTGCTGTGCACTCTGCCTTCTTTTGCATTTGCACATAAACTCTGACTTTTCTCTCTTTCTGTCTCTTAGGATGCCATGCCAGCTCTTCTTATCTTTCTGCTGACTTCTTTATACCTGTGATAGTTTGTTTTCGTTTGTTTTTTCTTATGTTGGTTTTTTTTTTCTTGTGTGCCACATTGTTGGTTTCCCTCCATTGAAGACTCTCCAATATAGGAATTCTATTTTGCAAAGGCACTTAATCTCTCACAGGAATTCCACTCCAAGAGAAATATGTATTTGTGACTGAGCTTTCTAATTCACTGTTAGCTGGTGTTTTATTCCAGAATCATGTCTTCCTGTGCTTGCAAGTCTGTCATTCGTCTCCAAACAAGTGCCAGCTGTTGCTGAGAGTAGACAGTAAGGGGCCGGGTGATGACAATGGATCAAGTACCAAACTCTTTGCTCAGTTTCCATTCCACGTACTATGAAAATTTCCCAATTCATACCTTTAAAAGGCAAACAAACCACAAAGGAACTGGTGCGTGTACATAAAGAAGCATTTTGCAGTGGGGACTGGATCACCCAAAGGATGTCTGACCAAAATGACCTCCCAGAGAGAGAATAGACACTAATCATCTTTCATCTCTGGTAGGCCACAGTTTTTCCTTTTGTGTTCCTGGTGCTCCGCTGTAGGTGACTGGTATGTGGGATACATAGTGTGTGCTTCTCTTTGCTGAGACCTCTCAAGGCTTCTGAGGTGATAGGAGGTATGCAGGAGTTCAAATCCACGCTTAGCCATGCTCCGAATGTTTAGCCAGGAGCCCAAATGATTTACCCAGATTGTCTTAATTGGATACCTAGCAATTGCTCCAGCTGAAGATTACATGTATAAAATGAGAAGCACTGGCATTGTCAGAGGCTTGTGTAGGTGTAAGAATTGTTCATTTGTATGAAATCTCCTTATCTAAGTTAGGGTTGCTGAAAATTGCAGGCCAGTTAACTGAGATTTCGCCTTCTATGTCTTCAAAGCATTGTAGCAAATTCACAGGCAACTGTGGTTATTTGCAGGCTCAGGGCCTCTAAGCTGAGGGACTTGATAAATAAGAAATGTGTATAACTGTAAATATAGCACCTCTACTTAATCATTTCATTCCCTTCCACCTGCTTCCAAAGAACAAAGTTTCAGGCAAAAATCCCACATGTCAAGTTTCATCTTTGTTCACATATTTCTGAGTGAAGCGCTGCTCCCCACTGCCCCTCCCAACAGGAGTTCATAGAAGTGCAGCAAGACCTTATTATTCTGTTTATGATAGGATGGTCTCTTCTAGTACAATGCAGTCCACAGTAAATCCATCTGCAGAATTAATTCCAGGGTTGTGAAAAAGGGATGCAAGTAAGAGCTATAATGATTTACAGTTTGAAGACCCAGCTGATATGAAAATAAACATTGAATCAGTTTCTACTATATCTCTTAGTTCCATTAGAATAATGACAGTAGGTGACATTTTTCACATTTTAATTGGTGTTTTGCTGATTTTATCAGAATTTCTGCTGATCAAAGCAAATTGGCTATTTATTTATTTTGCAGTGATGCTAACTAATCAGTGGAAGTTTAATGTACTGTAATGAATTTTAAATATCTTCCTAGTCATTATAAGTGTGTGCATCTAGACTCTCTTTCTCCTAACAGTTTAATTGAGTAGCAGAAAAAGGTAACATTTAATATAATAATTTTTTTGAAATATTTCAATGCGTGTTTTATAGTACTCCCTCAAATTAGTAAAGGATAATTCTAACCAAGGTATCCCCTCTGTGTGCATGCACACAGCTCACTTAACCCAGTACTGACTGCATTGTTTTAGACTGATGGTAAGTACTTAATTATTAGTTTATTTCAGTAGCTTGCTGAATAATAATATTTTATATTATTTATACTTCAGTGACTGGTTTAATTGGTTTCTTTTGTTATTTATCCAGACAGATATACAGGTTTTTAAAATATTAGTGACGCATTTTATGTCATGCTGTTGTTTCCTACTAATCATGGCTTGCCATAAATCGACCTCATGAGTGTAAAAAAAACAAGGAAAAAAAAGTATACTCCAACTGTAGTCAGTTAACTCCATGATGCAATTCTTCACATATCCCCTTGTTCAGGGAAGAACTTTAGCATTTGTTTGAATTTTAAGGAATAGGGTGTATGCCCTGAAATAGTGTTAGCCTTTGAGGACCTAATGCCAAGATGTAAAGAATTAGTCATCACTTTACTTTTAATGCACATCTGTAATCAGGCCCTGATATTTTTAGACACTAGATTGTAAGCTTCCATGTTTTGCTCTGGGTCAGCTGTATTGGTAACTGCATGTGCAACGAGAGATTAATGCCTGGGATTTAATGTGTTTGTATTTCTGGGTGTTAGTTCAGACAAGACCAAAAAAAGCCCCTTCGTTCTTCTCATTGTGGTAAGAGTTAGTCCAGTTCCCAGAAGGCTGGTGTTTCTGAAGGGACTTGCTGTAATTGTAGCTTTACTACCTACATATGTTCTTCTAATATGGTAATTACTTTTTTTCAATGCACTTTTTTAGTGCATTTACATATAAAATGGCATGAATGAATTCCCCCACAGATGATACGATGTTCATCCTTTAAAGTCAGAAGAGATTGTTTTGTGCATGTACAAGGAAAGCAATGTGCAAACAGTCAAGAAGAAAAGCTGTTTCACAAGGGAGGAGCAGTGTGAGGTGTCTTTAAGAGAGAACACAATTTGCTTTATTGTAAACTGAGAGAATCAATAAGAGATTTGTGCTGCTCAAAAAAGTATTTTAGGTACATTACTAAACAGTCTTCAAAGCTGTGTAAATCTTGCATCTAAATCACTAGATCAGATAGGATATAGATCCTGTCTATAGGAAACAGAGGGAGTTTGTTAATGGCCATTTCTATCAATTTAAGTGTCCAAATAAGAGATTTTTTTTTTTTTTTCTTGAGAGCATCTAAATGTGAAATTGCAAACTGATTTCAAAATGCAAATACTTAATTTTCAGCTAAAGTAAAAATTCTCTTAAGGCATTTTTTAATCTCCTTTTTTAATTTTAGCCTCTTAGAAATATGTGGAGGCAGTTCACAAACCTTTTTTAATTAATTTAACAAATAAAAATAAGGTATGGAATCTGAATGAGTTTCTTGACTTCAAGCTAAGCAGTTATCCTGACATACTACTGAGAAGTATGTGATTATTAGGTGCCAGTTTGTATTCAATGGACAACTCTCTCTCCTGCAGTTGCTGTGTTGATGAATGGAAGCCAATAGAGCTGCTTCCATTCTAAAAAAAAATAATGAACAAGTGAATAAGTGGAAGATGTTTTGATTATTATTCATCTCCAGAATATGTTGAGTTTTACCTTTGCTACCAAAGCATACTGGATACAATATTCCCAAATTAATACAAAGCTTTCTCGAGGGCACTTAAAAAGTTAAAGGAAAACCACTGATGTGTTCTGGTTTTATTTGTTGTTCTGTTGCTTCTCATAGTGCATTTAACATGTGAAAAAGGCAGAGCTGTGATTTGTGGAATGAGCCTGATTTTGTACCAAACGTTTTCCATACTTATCAATAGCTATGCTGGAATCTGTCTGGTCTGTTGGGGTTTGGTAGCTTGAGGAATTAATGAATATTCATTCCTTTTCCCTGGGTACAAAGTAAAATAACTAGTAATTAGTATAATATTTAATACTCCTATTCAAAATAAATAAATCTTTTGTGAAAAAAAATCTAATTATTATAATGTAGCAACTTCTGCGTGTGTAACTGAAATTGGATGTGCTGTTTTGAAAATGCTTTTAAGCCCTCATTTACATGTTTCCAGATCAGTTAATTATTCCCCTTGTATGCATAAAACAGAACTCTGGATTGTACTTGCATATATTATTCATTTTGCTATCTATCTTCTAAGTTTAGCTGATTCTAATATTTTAATTTTAGATTATTATTATACTAGTGATATTTGTCTTCCGATACAAGAGTTATTCTTGTCTGCACTTAGTTTTATGCTCATTTTTAAAAGAAATGGCTTGCATGGTACTAAGTGTGACTGTTACAACTTGAGTCTTGTATTTTTCTTATCATACTGTTAGTCAGGTCTTGTGTTTCTGTGAAAACAGAATGTCTCAGATTGGAACCTTGGCGTTTGCTAGTGAGGTCATGAGCTGGAGAAAGGCACAACTGATAAAATCAAGGGCAGGAGCCTTAAAATTGGTCATCAGAATCAGTGCTTGGGAGTTGCTCTAATAGGGCCTGATCCAAGGCTTGCTGAAATCTGCAGGGAGATTCACAATCGCTTTCAATGAGACCTTCCATGTTTATCTCAACATTAATTGTTGAATTTAGTATTTTCCTGATACCCATTAGGCCATCATTGCCACAGTCACTAGATCCAGCTCATTCTTCCTCGCTATGAAGGCATAAGCAGGGAGATGTTTGCCACCAGTGAGCCCCGCTGCAGTTGTACAGTTCTCTCCTGGGCACAGGTCTGTACAAACCATCAGACTCGTACACTGCTGACACCGTGCCTGCTCTCTGTCCTCCCTGGAGGTTATAAAGAGATGAAGGGGGGAGTCCATATGTGAGAGTCATACAAATACATGACTTGGAAATCGTTGTTACCTTCTGACCTACAAAATTACTCAGTTCCTGTCCCATTATAGTATTGATTTCCTTCTTCAAGAAGGAAATCTTAAAGGTGCAGGAGCAGGCCACTGCTATGTGGGGAAGACTGGCCTGGCTGAACAGAGGGCTTTGGCCGGAGCTCAGGAAAAGCAGGAGAGTTTTTATGACCTTTGGAAGAAGGGGCAGGCAACTCAGGAGGACTACAAGGATGTCATGAGGTTATGCAGAGAGAAAATTAGAAGGGCCAAAACCTGACTAGAACTTAATCTGGCTACTGCCCTAAAAGACAGTTAAAAATGCTTCTATAAATATGTTAGCAACAAAAGGACAGCTAAAGAGAATCTTCATCCCTTATTGGACACGAGGGGAAACATAATGACGAAGGAGGACATTAGGAACAACTTCTTCACCCAAAAGGTTCTTAAGCTCTGGAACTGGCTTCCCAGGGAAGTGCCCTCCATCCCTGGAGGGGTTTCAAAGCCGTGGAGATGTTGTGCTGAGGGATATGGTTTAGTGGTGGACTTGGCATTGTTATGTTAACAATTGATAAATTTCTCCTTCCAACCTAAACAATTCTATGATTCTGTGATGATATCAGAGGTTCAACCTGCCAGACAATAATGGGCAAAACTCATGGTTTGGGGAGGAATGCTGGTTTTTTACAGGGAACAGTTAGAGATAGAATGTAACCTGCATTCCCACCCCACATGCTCTGACTGTTGCTGTTATGAGTGCCTGTTGATATGACAGATGGAAGTTATGGGTTCTGCCATCTCCATCATCAGCTTGATGAGGTAAGCAGGAGAAATGGCCTCTTGGCTTGTCCCTGGTTTATTTTATGTGATTTTTGTATCTCAGAAAGAAAACTAAGAAAAACTTACTTACTATGTACTAAAGGTTTCCATGTCACTGGGTTGGTTTTTTTTCTCTTTTTTGGGTTGCTGAGGATTTCCAGTAGCCTTTTGGATAAGTGTCAGGGATTTGGCTAGAGCTGACAGCTCTAGTATGATGAACAGGGAAGTAGTGCTCCTGTTGAATACAAGTCCAAGTTTAAGGTTAAGGATGGTGTTAAATGTATGCAGGGGATTCAGGAAGACCTGTGTAATGCAAAGAGTAGGGAATGCTAGGGAGGAGTTAAGAAGCAAAGACAAGTAAGTAGCTGGTTTAAATGAGGTTAAGATACCACAGCGTTTTTTGGACTCACAGAGGGCAGGGTTTAAAGGATGCTGACCAAACAGGAAATTGTACTAAACAGACACAGAAGAAAGAGGTTTGTCACGTGAGATGATTTTTTCCTGTCTCACAAGACATTATGCTCTTTGCTAAGCTATTTCTGAGAGTACAGAAGGAAAATTGGTAGAACTGTGGTTAGCAAGGTATAGGTGTTGGATCTGTCTGGATCTGCTTACAGGAAGCTATGTTAAAAGCCCATGACCAAGCTTGCTAGGTCAAACCCTGAATGCTGACTTTCCTTACCTTTATGGTAGGCAATGCTAACTTTTTATGATAGTATTTATTTTTCCACAAGATCCTGGCCATTTTCTAGGCACAGGATATATGATGTTTGTGGCTTAGTAGCTTATTTTTCTTATTCAAACGTGACACATTTATTTAGTACGTGATTTTCAAACTCTACTTCGAGGAGCGAATGACTAATTTACCCAGGGGGCTATTCAGTTTTTCAAACAGTAATGAAATTGCTTTCACCTTTATGAAATGAATGAATAGGATTATCCCCATTATAGAGATTACTAGTTGAGGTACAGAGTGTTAAAAAGTAATCTCTAAGTTTGCATGCACAATTCAAGATGCAAAGACCTTATTTTTATCCTCTTTAGCATTAAATACCATGTTTTTATTCAGACACAGCTCCCGTTGATTTTGGGCACAAATGAAGATTTCAGCAAATAAGAATTTCTGATCTGCTTGTCATGTTTATACCCATTACCCAGGACTCTGCTAACACTGCAGCTGATGGCAGCAGCAAATTGTCTTGCTCTGCAGCAGGGAGTGAGAGGCGGTGCCAGAGCAGCGTGAAGCACAGAAGTGGTAGCGTTTGAGGAATCTTTGATTCCATGTGAGGGCTGTGAAATGGTGGGAACTCCAGTATTTTTTTGCATGTGTCCTGTGAATTGCTGCCTCCTTTCTGACCTCTCTGGTCTGTTCCTGTCCTTGTCCCATCTCAGCACCTTCTTAGCTCCTTTTACCCCAGTTTCAGTGTCTCTGCCTATCCTACTCCAAGACTTCCCCCTCATCTTTCTCCCACAAGATAAACTCCTGTACTTATCAGTCACGTGGGTTAACTGCATGTTCACAGCATGATGGCATTTGCTAGAGCTCTCCTGTGGGATTTCCTCTTTGTCTTCCATGTTCTCGTGGTCAGCAAAATATTTTTAAAAGTTGGCATTGGTAGGTAGCACCCTCAGAAACAGTCTGTACAGGCCACTCCTCTTAGAGCCATGTGTTAGCCTTTGCCAGATGCTGGCAGGTCTTACTGGCTTTTGCTCTTGGCTCGTGTTTCCAAGGCTGTCACATCAACTGTCATGACTTTGTTTTAAAGTGAAATAGTAAATTGAAACAAGAGCAAGGAGCTAGCATGAAAGATGCTGGTTTTTGTGTGTTGGCCCAGAGTCCTGCTGCATACAAGGAGCTAAAGAGTTGGGGATGGTGGGGGGGAGAGGCTCATTCATAACAGTAAATTTGAGAAACCCTTTTTTTTCCTCTCAGTACTGAGATGACAGAATGTCCTTTCTCTATGTGGATGGCTTGAAACTTTGTTTTACTTGCATCACACTGTACATTTTGCTCCAGGTGCTGTGAACGTTGATATCAGTAAATTGTAACTGAACTAAAGGTAATAATGCTTTAGGTGTTCCTTGAAAACCAAAGATTTTTGGACACTATTATCAGATCAAACTGATTTTTTATTCTTATTTAGGATCTGTAAGTAGATATGTCTTGATAATTCGTTTATCTTTGTTTCACTTTGATCTTTCTTAATTCATTTTTAAAATCTGCATTAAACTATATTAGTGTAATAAGTATAAAGACTTTAACTTGGGCCCTTGGGGCAGGAACTTGCCTTGTAAACTTTGTGCATATTTACAGTGGTACAGAAATAATTATTGATGATAATACTAGAAATTGTTTCCTAATAAATTCATAAGGAAAGGTTGTGCTAGAAGGGCTGAAAAGAGAGAAGAAACAAAGCTGGACAGGCTTAGAAGGTGGTGTTATAAAACGCTTCTACAAAACACTTCATTGAGTGGAAAGTAAGAGGATGTACTGTGCTGCTTCTAGGAAGGATAGAAGTATAGTCAGGGACAAATAAATTGTGACTTTCACATTTAAATTCATCCTGTTGTCCTTCAGCTCAACTATATCCCTGCCTGTGCTGTTTCAGAGGTATAGAGCTAATTCATCTGTGTTCTTTATCTCCAAGAAGTGAATAAAGACTGTGTTGCTAAAGTCAGAAGTAGGTGGGCTCCTTTTATTCCTTTTGTACCATAGCCTTGACTGTTACACCAGGTTATTGTGCCTCTTATGACTTAACCAGTCATTTGCCAGCAGTTCACAGAAAATCAGAGACTCACATTGAAACCTTCTTCACCAGCTGACCTGACTCACCTTTTTTTTTTTTCTCTTCTGACTAAGATGAAAATGCAGTAAATTAAGTAAAAAATAAGTCTCTTACTCTGCTGACATATTTTGGCAGGTAGCCTTTCTCACTCTGGTAACCTAATTATGATTTGGTTTCATAAAATATATTTTTGAGATAAACATATTTTAAATGCTTCAATTTTTATTATTTTCTTTTGTTTTGATAGGGAATGCTTCTGTGAAAAACAATCAGACTAGATAAGGTCTTATTTTATAACTGTTTTCCACTACTAATTTGTATATCTGCTTTTCACAGAGGCATGACAAGATTTATCAGTAAATGTCTATGTTTAAAAAATGTTAGCAGAGAAAATTCCATAGTGTTTTACATGTGAAGCCCATTGCAGTCTCCGTAGATTTGTACCTCCTTTTCTTTGGAGAGGAAAGATTTTTTAAATATTTGGCATTAATAAATTTTTTTGAAAGTTTCTACCTCCTCTCTGGTCTTTCAGAGAAAGAAATGCATGAGAGAAAAATTAGAAACTGCAATCCCAAGTATCAAGCATTCTTTGGGCTTCCAATATTCCAGAAGGCTTCTCTAGAAACAGGAGCTGTTTGCCATCTGTGCTACATGGCAAAAGGCTGGTGTATCTCTCTGCTCTTACTCATGTTAGATTTTTTCCAGTACTTTGTTTCCTACTAAGTCCAAGGGGGCTTGAGGTATCTATTCCTTTGTTTTGAAGTAGTCGGTTCTTTGAAAAAACAGTTTGAGGTGAGTGCCTTTATATTTCCAGATTATTTTGGTGGAACTAAAGCCACTTTCCTGATATACTTAGGGTTGTACAATAAATTAAATTGTAATTCACGTCTCATTGAAATATGGAAGCTATTAGGTCATCTGTGAATGT
This sequence comes from Brachypteracias leptosomus, assembly GCA_013401335.1. NCBI lineage: Eukaryota > Metazoa > Chordata > Aves > Coraciiformes > Brachypteraciidae > Brachypteracias > Brachypteracias leptosomus. Next base: position 179,370 of record VYZX01004963.1, on the reverse strand, counting down.
TTTAAAATCGGTGATGAAGCCATAGACTAGATGACCTTTGAAGGTCCCTTCCAACCCAAACCATTCTATGATTCTGTATGTTTCTGACTTCCTGCTTTTATGCACCCGAACCTTTCTCACCGGGGAATTGCCAATACTGTCTGAGTTTGTTCCATAAAAACAGTTCAGGTGCTCAATAATGTAGAGAGCAAAAGCCTCTGGGAATCATTTTGCTGCTGGGCATGATTGCAAACCTTTTCCTTCTCCTTCCAAACACCCACTAGTCAGGTAACTGGGATATACTATTATTGATCTGCAGATGTACCACTGGGCTAGTCACTTGTCACACAAAATGTGTCAAAATTTGCACATCAATTGCAGCAGTTACTTCAAAAATCATACTTTTCTATGAAAATAAAACAGAAAATCACATGCCACTTAAACACCTCAGCAGTAATTCTGTTGCTTCAGGCACCTGAGCTGTAATAACTGTTGGCATTTCCATTCCAAACCTATTTTTTGACAAATTTTAAAAAGTGCTGTCAATTCCTGCAATTTTGAAACAACCAGAGCATACATGAATGAGACAGAAAGCTGGGAACTGAGCCCTTCAACTGACCGTTGCTTGCTTTCTGCTTGCACTTGTCATCCTGCTTGTCTTTTCTGCTCTGTTAATATAATTTTGCAAGGTACAGTGCATTTTTTTCCTCAGCTGCATAAATAAAATTGTTTTAGAAGTTTGCTTTGGTATAAACATATTGTATCCCACCATATGCCGAAATCCAAATAAATATAGGAAATTTTCTTGTGGTTTGGTAATACATTATTGATTTATTTTATTTAATTGGTTCTGTTGAAATTCACTCTTCAGCAATGTTATTCTCAGGCTGAACTCACCCCACCTTGCTTCCTGAAAAATTCTAGCTGAAATATCGTCTTGCTCTGATGTTAAGATGCCTATTTTTTTTTTTTTCACCCTCTAAAGTTTCTTTAGTGTGGCATGTGAAATTTCACTTGGAAGAGAACTCTAGTTTAAATTCTTAGATAAAGCAAGTTTTTTATTATCTATTATTCTAACATATTAGGTGACCTAAAAATAATAATTTGTATTTATTTTAGAGCAATGTTTCATCAGTTCCATAAATATAGTTCTTTTTTCATTTGTAATTACAAAGTTTTGCAAGTTTTCAGACATTTCTCAGAGGAACTGTTTTTGCTACTAGGTAGCTGGAATGCTAGCTAAAACACTAAATATAAGTTAAATATTTGCATAGAAAGTGTTGTTGACATGCACCTTGCAAATCAAAAGGAAGGATCTTGAGTCTTATTGTAACTAGAGTTCAGGTTTCCTGAAACTAATGCAGTGATTGTTTTATTAGAAATACAGATTCTATTGGAATAACTAATTTACTTCTACGTTTGTTGAATCTAAATCAAACTAATCCTACTGAAAAGTCTTTTGAATGCAGTGACAGCCCAACCTATCACCTGATAGACAAGCTTTAGTAATGGGTGGGTTGTTGCATTTCTGGAAAATGGGAGGTTTACACTGAGATACTTGTATTGAGTTACATCAATACTCAAGGCTGCGAATGTGGACGGGGGATGTGTGCTGACTGGAGAACTCTTTCCATATAACCTCTGATTTGTTATCCTCTCTTCTTCTAGTCTGCTTTCCTACGGAAATAAGGATTTGTGTGTGTGTGCGTCTGCGAATATGTCATTCTCTCCTCTTCTGCTAGTGTATTAGTCTTCCCTTGTAAAGTTTGAATCTGTGGGTCAATGACTATAAAATCTGAGGTGTTCTTAAAGACACTGAAGTCCTGTGAGCTTTTTGAAAACATGAAACAAACCCTAGTAACACTGTCACTAAGGACTAGTCAGTGGTCTCCAAACTCCAAAAAAGAACTTTGAGTAAGCTCTAAACATTATTAGACAGCAGAGAATCCAGAGGTATGCTCAAATCTTGAGAGAGAGATTCGTTTTTGGTGGAGCTTTGTTGGCTCTACTGCTCCTAGAACTGCTTGCCTCACTCTGCTACTCCAGTCTTCTGAGTTCAGCCATGGACTTTACATTGTTGAGCAGCTGCAGGGATAGAATTCTGTCCCTTTATTTCTACTTTCATTCGTCTCAAATTTTGTGTCTTTTTTTCCTCCATAAGATAAAGTATCAAAGTCTAGCCAGGAGCAGTCCCCTCTTTCACATGTTATGCTCTTGAACTTTGGCAATGAGGTGCTTCATTGATGCTTGGAGGAGGTGAGAAGGAAGCAGGAAGCCCAAGTGCTCAAAGTGGCATACACGGACATACCTGTGAGGCTGAGTTACTTGTGTGGAACTGCAGTAACTTCACGGGAAATTGTCCACTACATTTTCAAAACTTGGGTCTGTACCAAGTAATCGATATGGTAAATCTTTTTACACTTTCACTTTAATATATTTAGCCAGCTTAACGTTTAAACAATGCTTTTCCTAAGTGAAAAAAACTCATCTGTTCGTGCAGCTGTACAGCCTGGGCTTTCTGTATGCACAGCTCTAGGTGTCAGCAGGAATTCCCTCAAGTGGGCTTGATTCACAGGATCAGGGACTGACCTTGGAAAGGGAATCTGAGACTGTGGATTATTGCTATGCCTCTTCCCACAAAATACTTCCTCAGAGTAGTTTTCTGTCACAGCTCTGTAATGTAACCCTTTATTTGCCCAGTTTGCTATGGTGAGTTTTTTTCCTGACAGGGGAATGCATTTTATAAGCTTGTTGTTAATATGTGTGGCTGTCCTGCTGTCCTAGGACTGAGAAATTCTCAGTTTAGTTTGTCCATGCAGAACTAAAATCTAAAGGCAATGTATTAAAATGCAGATAGCAAATGCAGAAAGACTCCATTACTTGAGTACATGGAGATAAACCTCTTCTAGCATTAACTATATTGATCTCAATAAACTTATACCACGCAGGAACTCACACCCAGATTCTCTCCTAAAGTGTACATTAAATCTTTGTTTCTTTTTCTGAGTAACAGTAACCCTGACTGATGCAACTTGCATCACATAAAACTCTGAATGTAATAGTCACAGTCCTTTGCCTAGTGATTAATGGCAAAATTTTATGAAAATGTCTCCCCTGATTTTCTGCAGGGTTACACGTTCACTTGGCTGACCCTGAGAACTGGCTGTGTATCGATAGTGAACTCAACTATCCAGATCCCGTGCTGGTGGAGGATGAGTTTGTTATGGCAATGATGCCATTACAGCACTTACTGGGGTGGGGGTGATTGCTACTTTGTTCGTAGTGTGCCCCACGTTGGCTGATTAAACCACAAATGAAACACTGCATTGACAGGCCCACATTGCTCAACACACCATGAGAACCAGAGTGAATAACTGTGGGTTAGTTTTGTTCAATTACTGGCTTTATTAGGAGAATGGGTTCCAGTTGTGCCATTTTATGGTTTTGTTATCATCTGCACTATGAAACCAACTTATCAGGCCCTGGTGTGCTTGTAAGAATTTGATCTTCTCAACATCTTTTTTCAGTCTTTTGGTTGCTTGGCTGACCTTGGTTTTTATGTTAGTGGGGTTATTGATGGGAGTAGCCAATGAAATGGGTAGTGAACATGGGAAGCATCTTCAGAATGAGTTATTAAACTCCTGCCAGAGCTTGCATTTATTATAATTATTACAAAACTGTTATGTGGCCCCATAAACTTGCATGGTGATTTATACGTAGGCTTAAATTTTGCTAAGGCACATATGCAAATTTTTTACTTGTATGAAGGAAGTTATACCTATGCTTCCTATAGACAGGGTGGGTTCATTATTCCAAGATATTCAGAAGGTATTTATTTAAACTAGAACTGCAGCACTGGAGATAAAATCCAAACTAGTTTGCTCACATTTCTGAAGTCTCAGTGAAGTTTATTTGCAAAATGGCAGTGGTCTAATCCTGCAGGGTTCTGAATCCCTTTTATGCATTTTAATACCAGTAGGAAAACAAGATTATTATGTTCTTGCATGGTGGATTCTAAAGCAAGAAATACAAAACTGAGCCCGCAGAAAGCTTCTTTCCTTTTTTCTTAGCATGTTAGCTAGGAGCAATCACAACAGAAAGTCTTTACCTTGTAATGGCAGATGGTTGGATGCTACGTGTCTCTGTATTGTTTAAAATTCTTGCAGCTTTTCCAGCTTCTGGAGTTCAGCTAGAACAGCTCCTAGTAGCCTAATTTTATTAGATTTGATTTACAGTTACAGTTCTATTTTTTCATTAAACCCCATTTTCTGTTTTTAACTAAAATCATTGAGTTTCCACATCTATTTGCTCAAGGCCAGGACCTGTGCTAGAGGTGAAGGAGGCTGAGTGACTGTGCAAGCTGCCTGTGCCCAGCTGAGAGTGTAAATGTGGTGCCAAAATTGGGTTAAAAGGGAGTGAGTGCCTCATTAGTTGCTCTCCTCCCTCCTTGAAACACATGCCGACCTGGTTTTGGCAAATGTAGTAATCCCAATTACTAAGTGTGTTACCCAGCACTGCTTGTCAGCACATGAACAATTCGACAGACTTCAGTGAAAATAATATTCTAAGAACCAGTTCAGAGCCTATGTCCTGCCTGCAGCCAGCACCAACAAGTGTCTGAGGTAAGATGGTGTTTTAAATATGCTTGACTCATTCTCAGACCTGGATTAAATGTCATATATTCAGACATAAAAATGAGATTCATATACTGCATCCAGACATAAACAGGTAAGAGGCTTTCCAATAGAGTGAGAACAGAGCAGTATAAAAGGAAATGATTTTAGATTATGACTTTGAATAATCTGACCTGAATCCATTTAACTTTTCTCACAAGGGCACATTTAACTTCAGAGATAGACATAAGCAGATGTCTGTTTTCTGGATAAGGATAAATGTGAATTCATCATTTACACTTTTTTTTTTTTTGCCTATTATTACAGCTTTAGGAACACATTAAGTTGCCTAGAACAGTTTTGACTATACCACGGCAAAATAAGTTGTCTTCTGAAAAGGATATGGTTTTATTCGAGTTATTTTTCAAACTCTACTTGGAAGGATTGTATATATTTATGAGAGGCTCTGCTTAAATCATACAAAGGGAATTTTCAGGAAAATAGCTCCATAAATCTTAGGAAATGCAAAACTAACAGACATATGAAGGATTTGTATTTAGAAAAGAATCTCCCAGTGGGTTGTTCTCAGCAGAAAATGAAAAGGTCGTCTTTGCATTCAGCTGAACTATTAGTGCATTTTTTGCTGATACAAGCAGTTGTACAGGTATGGTCACTGTCACAGTGCCAGATCTCAGTGCTGCAAATTAGCAAGGTTTTAACTTTGCTCCAAATATCATGCTAGCTCATTGTCATTATGAAAANCCTTTGAAGAGGCAGAACTATTTTAACTAGTGATTTGTGGCACTCGGCACTTGGAGTGCAACCTCTGTGCTCCTGTAAGCTAACAGACAAGATGTGGGAAGCAGTGATGCGTTGGCTTGTTAATGGGAGTTCTGTGGATGTTGGTATTATATCTGTTGGTGGTGATCAGATCACAGCTGCTCCCAGGGGAAGGCCTAACTTCTTTCTTTTTAACCATGAAAAGCTGACTTAACTTCCCTACTCCTTTCAGGAGAACAGTGCTGCTCAGGGTTGGGTTTTTTCCTTGCTAATGCCATTTGAATGCTGGCTGTTTGCATTTAGAACTTGCAGTTTGGGAGTTTGCAAGGCTTCCTCTTTTTTTTTTTTTCCTTTTTATGTTTAGAATTCCACCACTTGAAAGCATTTTAACGGTTTTCCCTCNATCTATTTGCTCAAGGCCAGGACCTGTGCTAGAGGTGAAGGAGGCTGAGTGACTGTGCAAGCTGCCTGTGCCCAGCTGAGAGTGTAAATGTGGTGCCAAAATTGGGTTAAAAGGGAGTGAGTGCCTCATTAGTTGCTCTCCTCCCTCCTTGAAACACATGCCGACCTGGTTTTGGCAAATGTAGTAATCCCAATTACTAAGTGTGTTACCCAGCACTGCTTGTCAGCACATGAACAATTCGACAGACTTCAGTGAAAATAATATTCTAAGAACCAGTTCAGAGCCTATGTCCTGCCTGCAGCCAGCACCAACAAGTGTCTGAGGTAAGATGGTGTTTTAAATATGCTTGACTCATTCTCAGACCTGGATTAAATGTCATATATTCAGACATAAAAATGAGATTCATATACTGCATCCAGACATAAACAGGTAAGAGGCTTTCCAATAGAGTGAGAACAGAGCAGTATAAAAGGAAATGATTTTAGATTATGACTTTGAATAATCTGACCTGAATCCATTTAACTTTTCTCACAAGGGCACATTTAACTTCAGAGATAGACATAAGCAGATGTCTGTTTTCTGGATAAGGATAAATGTGAATTCATCATTTACACTTTTTTTTTTTTTGCCTATTATTACAGCTTTAGGAACACATTAAGTTGCCTAGAACAGTTTTGACTATACCACGGCAAAATAAGTTGTCTTCTGAAAAGGATATGGTTTTATTCGAGTTATTTTTCAAACTCTACTTGGAAGGATTGTATATATTTATGAGAGGCTCTGCTTAAATCATACAAAGGGAATTTTCAGGAAAATAGCTCCATAAATCTTAGGAAATGCAAAACTAACAGACATATGAAGGATTTGTATTTAGAAAAGAATCTCCCAGTGGGTTGTTCTCAGCAGAAAATGAAAAGGTCGTCTTTGCATTCAGCTGAACTATTAGTGCATTTTTTGCTGATACAAGCAGTTGTACAGGTATGGTCACTGTCACAGTGCCAGATCTCAGTGCTGCAAATTAGCAAGGTTTTAACTTTGCTCCAAATATCATGCTAGCTCATTGTCATTATGAAAAAGGTGGGGGGAGGAGAATGGGACAAAGCACCTATTGGCAAAGCACATTATAATTGTTTAAGCAGGCCCCACACAAGTCATGCATTTCAATTATTTGTTCAAAGCTGCCTGCAATTAAGAGTTGCAAACAAGGTTTTTGAATGCAAAGTCAGACAATTAAAATGTTTCATGAGTGCCTTAGAGAGAGAAGTTCTGAATTAGCACTTTGAATACACAAGACCTCTTGTTTTCTAATCTCCTTTCCCTTTTATTCTGTGAAAGAGAGAGGAGATGTATATTTTTCCTAGAATTTTTCTTTTCTTTAAGCCAAGTTGATCCTAGGGAAGACCGAGTCATCCTAGTCTTTGACTTGTACATTTGAATGTCTTCTGCTCCTTGAGAGATCATCCCTGTTGCCTCATAATGGTCCAGGTGCAAAAAATCTTTGCCAACGTCTGGCTTGTTCTCGAAGGGGGGCCGTAAATCACCTTAAGCATCTCTCCTCCCCCTTGCACTCCGCCCGGCCCTCTCCCTCTCCCTCTCCCTCCCCCCGCCACCCC
>VYZX01004963.1:63249-171484 GCA_013401335.1 Brachypteracias leptosomus | reverse complement strand
AGGCTTCCTCTTTTTTTTTTTTCCTTTATATGTTTAGAAGTCCACCACTTGAAAGCATTTGACAGGCTTTCCCTCTTCACTTCTCTAGTAGCATCTGTCATAGAACAATTTTTAATGGTAATCTTTTTGATGCAAAGCAGTGCAAAGTGCTGCATAGTATTAGATGCATTTCAGTTTGTGCAGCCTGTATCGACTGCACAAACCCAATTGTATACTGAAGAGCAAAAGAAAGCATCAGGTTAACTAATGACTGTAAGAAAAGCAAAGACTACATGGCTTATGGTATGAAACACAAATTCAATTGTCATTCAACTTCCCTGGGATTTTCTGGCCTGTTTAAAGTTTTAATCTCTTAGAAAAGGGTCATATCAGATGTATTACTGAAAGCAAAACATTTCACTGGTTAATGAAATAATCAATTTCTTTTTTCTGTGAGACCAGTGGTATTCAAGGGCATTTGATCTGAGTGAGTAACGGCAGGGATAGGTTATCTCTTACCTCTCTATTGTGAAATTTTTTGCTCCTTACTTTAAAGCAGCTGAGGTTGGCCTGTTGTGTGGGCAAGTAGAGTCCAACCAGCCCTGGCAATTGTAAATTCCTGCGAGCTGTCAGTTAATGACTGATACGTTGCTTAAAAGCCTTTAGTGTGTGTTGTTTCTCCTTAGGGTTTAATCGTTTAAGCTTTACTTGAGCAAAATTCTGGCTGCTCTGAAAGAAGTTTTGCCTCACTGAGAAGTATAGGAACTGGATGTCACCCTTATATTTAAATACTGGTTAGGAAGGACTAATGTCTCCTAATATGATTTTTTTTTTTTAAAAATATTGTGACAATATATTTGAGTCCTCAGTTTGCACCAGTGCTCTATGTATCTATATCAGCTCAGAGTGAATTTCAAAGATGTGTGTTTATGAGGGGAGGTATCTGTTGGTATGAAATGTTGTTATTTTACTTGCATAAATAGAAAATTCTCATGTCTTTAAAACAGAACCTATATACGTATCCAAGATTTTACACTAGAGCATATCAGAAATTTTGTGAGACTTGACTTGCAAGGAGTGTGTGTGTAAAACCTGCTAGAAAACATCTGATGGCATTAAGCTGGGAGTAAGGTGTCTTTTCTCTGTCTGCATATAAGTGCACCTACCCGCTTGTCCTTGGTAACACCACTGAAGATGGCTAGATGGCTATCCTGCACCAAGAGTTTTGTTTTGAAATGCAAGCCTAGTAAAGATTTGTTATATTATAAGCTCAGACTACTGACAAATGACAAAAAATACATTTTCAGAATGTAACTTTTCAGTTTTCAGGGCTCATTCATTTTATTAGTGTTAACACTGCTGCTTCCTTTTCCCAAAAGACTTCAGAGACTGAGCAAACAGGGTGCTGGTCTCAGTTTTTTACCCATGGAGTGAAGAAGTGATGTTGCATGGAAAAATTCAGCATGAGTAGTAGCTCTATAAAAGGCACAATACCATCATAGCTTGGGATGATGAGTAAGACAGATGAATATCCAGTAGCTGGAGAGGGAGACATAGTTAAGTTGAAACCTTTGCTAATTTTATTTCTTATGGAAGACAAATACATCGGGTGCTCTGGCCTTTGTTTTTGCAGTAGGCCAGGCAGGAGCTTGGTAGGAGTTCCTCCTACCTTCAGCATTTATAAATCTCTAATTATATCCAGTATTCCAAAGAAACTTGGGCTGAAGTACTACAAAATTAGTACAGGTTCCATTTCCTCAGGAGGAAAGTTTAGGAGATAAGACAGGACAGGTGCTCCGGTGCCTTACACAGTATTGTAGAGGTCAAGCTCTTTGGTGGTCTCCTTTTCCCTACAACATAGTTCTGCTTTGTACCTTAGGGCATGCCACTTAATCGTTGTTCCTCCAGTCCCACAGCTGGTGCTACAGCTGATACATGCCCCCCTGGGCTGGTGGGAGGTCTAACTAATGTCTGTGAAGTGGCTGTAAACCTAACAGTTTGATTCAGAGTGCTTCGTGAAATTGTTTGTGAGATGTTGTTTAATTTTTCATTGTCACAGGTATGTTGGTTTTGATATTTTTACCCTTGTATCAGGAAATAGGCGGCTATAGACACAGTGACTCTGACCTAAGTTTCTGTATTATATTCCAGGCCAGACTAAATCATACAAAGGGAAGAAACAACCTTGGAAAAACAAGTAATGTAATAGAATGTGGGGACAGGGGCTGAACCTGTAGTTTACAAGTCATCTGGGGAGTGAGGTGAGCAGAGGAGAAGAGGAGCCACAAAAGGCATTTTAAACAACATACTCATAAAAATTCAGCCTTTAAACTACAAAATGTTGCAATCCGGTCATCTGTGACAAAAGAGATAATAGCAGACTATGCTGGACAGGAAATTTACAGTATAAGATTTTGCTTCCATTTTATTCCCAGTGAGATAGTAGTTTTTTATTGTTTCAACAACAAAAGTATTTGGTTTAGCATTTGATGTCTGACAATGAAGGCTTCTGTCCTCTTCTGAAGTGGACATAATGTTTGTAAATAAGTTGATAGGATAAGATACAAAAATATTCATTCCATGTTTCAGTATTAAACTGAAACAAGTTATTTGTTTAAATTAAGGGCTAAAATGGATTTTAAAGAAGTCCATACTTCAGTACCAGCTGTGAAAAAACTAATTCTCTAAGAATTTAAGAAATTAATCATAAATAATGAAGTTTGGGGATTTTTTTGTGTGTGGTGTTTTTTTCCAAATCAAAGAACACAGTATGATCTTTGGGTTGAGAAGCCACCTCTTTGGGAGTGTGAATATTACAGGCTTTTAAGGAAAGGAAGAAAAATGTGTAAACGTTAACGATTATTCAAAATTACATTTCTTATCCTTTTGTCAACTAACTACTTGATGTCCTAATTTTAAAACTTTGGGGAAAGAACGAGGCAATTTTCCTATTGTTTTGACCAGCTTTTGTATTCAGTGTTCATACCAAGTTAAAAAGTAAATGCAAATAGTAATGAATATTTTCAAACTTGGAGGATGTAAAATATAAAATGTAAAGCTGACAGAACTGATTTAAGGGCATTCACTAAAACCTGTACAAGTGTGCATATATATGTATGTATACAGATGTGTCTGTATTATCTTGGGACTAATCAGTTTGTGCTAGAAATAGACTTATCTGATAACCTCATTTTTGTGACACTACACTCTGTGTTCTGCACTGCTGGAGTAGGAATTGAAAGTGCATAACAAGGTAGTTTATCACTCAGCCTTAGCAGTAGCAAAGGTTATTTCTGCTGCTTAGAGTTCTGGGGTAGAGAAAGCAGAGTAAAAAAGGAAGAGCAGAGTTGTAGTGGGGTTGCCAAAGCAGAGGGAGGGCTGCTGCTCCAGCTCTCTTGTGAGCATTCCTTTCCTGGGGTGTCCTACTGCAGCAGCCTTGGCTCAGCCGCAGAGGTAGCTTTTCAAGAAAGAGCAGTGTGAGGCATTCGGTGAGATGGGACAGAAAATGCTCCTTATCCTGAGGATGTGGCTGTGTTCCTGGCCTGGGTTGGGTTGTGTTGGTTGGGGTTTTTTTCTGCAGTTAAATAACAAACAGTTCCTAGTTGAATGAATTGGGAATTCTTGCTATTATTTGAAGATTAAGGGGCCGCGTCACTGTATCTTGCTTAGACTGGCTATCCAGCAAGTACTAAAATGTCTTAGATACTGCTGAGAACAGCAGCGATTTCCTCCTGAGTGGTGCGTATTTTAAGGACAGGTAGACATCACAGAAGGAAGCTGAAGTTAACTCTTACTTGTGATGGAGGGAATTAATAACTGTTACTGGAATACTTGTACTCAACATTATTCGCAGCTGCCTGCCACTTTGCATTTTCCTTGGTGCCAGAGATTTCTTGGCTCACTTAAAGTACAACTGCTTTTTCTTTATTTAATAAACTCTGAAGTGGGAAATCTGTGACTGGGTTCTGAGAGCGAGTAGTTGCAGACATAGCTGGCTGGTGATGGGCTGTGACTAAAATACCAACTCCTGCCAACTAGCAGCATGTGCACATTTTTTAAGTTGGTCAGTGGCAATATCAAACATTAGAGCCATCATGCTTTTGCAGTAAACTTTGACCCCTTAAAGACAGCATCTTATCCTGGGGAACGATGTCACTGTCGCAAGCAGGAGTTCTGCAGGAGCTGGCAAGGTGCCTCTCCGTGAAGTCCAGAGTCTTTTCTGGCAGGGTAGAGTGTTAAACACAGGCAATCCTTACCAGAGTTTCAAGCGAAAGTGGCAGTATTTTTTCTTCAGTGTGTCAGAAGAAGCTGTAGAAATTAAGAGAATTGATCAAAGATTTAAATTTGTATATAAAGTCCCTGGCAAATATTTCATTGGCCTCAAAGTTACTTGGACATTTTCTCTGCTGTACATCTGGTGCCAGGAAGAAAGTTTGTCTGTGAATGAAGACAGCTCAAGCTCCTTCAACTACCCAGGCCAAAGAAATGTCTAAAAGGATACCAGCTAATTTTGCAACTGATGTCTTAATAACTTCAACTAAAAAAGATGAAGTTATAGCATGGACAATAATAAGGTTAAGGGCTGGTTTTCAGAACACGGAGTTCAGCTGCTTGTACTGACCCTGTCATCCAGCCCCTCAGTCAGGACCCATCAATAATCTTACCTCACACAATATTTTGCTAGGCATTTTTTCTGCCAGGGATACGAATCTAGTTGTCTAAATTTTTCTCAGTGCAGAGAACTCAAGTAAGCACAACTCATCTAGTCTCATTCCAGAGAGGACTGGATTTCAATTGGAAGACTGTTCTGCATGAATCTGGAATGAAAAACATGATTAGTAGATTAATGGCACTCAGCAGGAGAGTATCTGCAGTTCTCTGCCTGGGTTGGAGTAGTTTATATTCTGTGAGTTGGCATTATTCAGTTGAATCCCTCCCTTTTTGCTGTGCTTCATCTCCTCTGCAGCCTATCTAACTTCTGTGCTGAGTCTCTGCTCTTCTACTAGAGAGCACTATCACTGCTAGATAGTTGGGCCAGAAAAAAAGACATTTGTTCTGTACACATAGCAATGCCATGTTCACTTCCAATACAGTAATTAGAAGTAATTCTGGTCAGCACCCATGATCACACTCAGCTCTTTAGATCTTCACAGCACTGTGCAAACATTAACTAATTAATCTCTCCAGAAGAGATGGAAGGGTAGGTGGGAGTTTTAACTGCCAGCAAGGGAGTAGTTCTAAGGCACTGCTCTCTGTCAACAGCTACTGACCTAGCCCATGCTGTCTGGGTGGCTAATCAGGCAGATTGGTGGTATCCAGAACAGTTAATCACCTGGGACAGCTGCCTGCTTTCTCTACCACCCTTTTGTTGCTCCAGTAAAATGGGATTATTCGAGTATTGTTTTCAAATGTATGGGGCTGTGAATTTCCAGTGTGACAAGAATGACTGTCTCAAAATTGGTAGGCTTTTCTTTGAAAAGCAGTGGGTATAAATCTGGCCTTTTTTCGCACGCAGCACTCACCCCCCCGCGGCCCCAGATCTCCCACCTTCAGGGAAGGGGTTCAGCTGAGCTTAGCAGCACCCAGGCAAACACACATACTGCTTATCCAGTGCTGCAGAAAGAGCAACACTGCAAGAGCCCCAAGAAGTTTTTCAGTTGTAGGGACACAGTTAAAGCTGCCCTGCAGGACTTTCATGTTCCTTCAGGATGCAAAACACAACATTGACTGTTAGGGGGTTTGTTGGGTTTTTTTCATGTTTTCTGCTTTACATGTTGTTGTGTTCATAGGGAAACATTGGCTCCTAGATGAACATTGATAGGCTGTTGAGCTTTCAAAGCTCTGCTAGTGCTGTGAGTTTTTGCACTTGAGTAAGGCTTTCCTCACCTTGTAAAAGGGAAGTAGCACATTCAGTGGTGAACTTTGCAAAGAACAGGGCCAAATGCTGAGGAGCAGCTGCACCTTTAGGTGCCTTTGTCCTATTAGCACACCCAGAGGAGAAAACCATGAAAGTCTCACTTATCTGTTTATCTGGCTCGCAGCAGTCTGATGCCTTCTGCCACCTTTACTGGTAAAGGTCCCTTTGAAGTCGAGTACAAGTGTGAATTTATGGTTTTGTAAAGACTGGATTCCAGAACAGGTCATAAATTACCTTGTTAGACAAAGGCTTCTGGGGAAACAATATTGCCTTACAGTCCCTCACTGTGTCATTATCTTGATGCATTTCTAGCATGGCAAATAATTGACTAGAATATGCTGACTGGTTCTCCAGTCAAGCTTTGAAATTGTTTATGTAAACTTCTTTAGTAAGAAGAGCAAGTTAGAGAGCTATGGTCAATCCTCATCATAACTCTTAAAGTGAGTCTTGAGTCCAGGTGATTGTTAATATTCTGAAGCCAGAGAAAGTGAGGATCTTCATTTGCTTGAAATAACATTTGTTTAATTTGCCGCTGTTTCTTCTTAAAAAAAGTACTTTTTTTTGAAATGCCTATTTCAGGCATTCTCAGGATGTGAGAGTGAAGAGCAAACTGTTGCAGATGATTGAGTGAACACATATCTTAGCTATGTATGAATGGGCCAGATTCTGAAGGTTACCTGCTTTAGGGAGAAAAGAGTCCTAATCTGCTCCTCAGTGCAGCTCTGAGCCAGGTGCTGAGGTGCTACGCAATGGAGAGGTCTACATTCAAAACTAACAGCTTTCCTTGACAGTCTTTAGCTTTACTGGACTCAAGCAAAAAGGGAGTTTGCATTTGGAGTGGAAAGCAGGTGGGGTTTTTGTAATAAGGAAGAAAGGTTAAAATAGTTTAAAGTGTATATTTGGATGTTATGCTGAAGTTCCTCTAGGAAAAAAATGGTGATTGCTTTCCTTGGGAAATGTTGGTCTTTTGGTGAAGGGAGACAGGAAACCAGAAGCATCATCATGATGCCCGTGGATTTCTGGCATAACTGCCTTGTGCCCTTCCCTGGTCCATTGGCCAGTTTCTTCTGGAGGACCTTATCCCCTGTGATCTATGACAGGGGAGATTCTTGAGCAACCTGAGGGGGAGTTGAGTAATATGAAGTCTAATTTGTCATACAGTAAGGAAGATACTGTCTTGATTTCAAAAGTTGGCAGGTATACAGTGATTTGTTTAAAGTCCCATTTAGAAGTGTGATTACACTTTTACCACCTTAAAAAAGAAATCTGATTCCTGACTACTTCACTGAAGAATTCCAGAGTTCCCCTGCCCTTTCAAGCTCTTAAATTTCATACTTGCAGTATCGCTGTCCCTCGTGATCTGAACTTCCCAAGGTGATTGCAGTACTACATTGTTTGTTAAATATACTTAGATGCACTTGTCTCTAGCACAGCACAAAGTGATTCTTTCAAGAGAAAATTAAACTGCATCATCTCCTAATCATAGTATTTTTATTTTAGATTGTATTTCTTTAGCTTATATTCATATAGATATATCTATTTGTAAATATTTATAGTTACATGTCTAAAGAAATTGATTAATTTATGGTTCTGTCTTAGGCCACAACAGAATTTAGGACCATCTTGCAATTCAGATCGGGTTTGAAGCTTCCTTTGTTTTCTGAAGTGCATGTTATTCTCTCACTGTCAAAGAGCCAAAGAGTAGACAAACTGGAATCCTCTGTTTATAGAAGATGCCAAAGATTTTGTGTGAGGATTTTCAACTGCCTTGCAACACACGTTTCCTCTGTTCCTTCTTTTCATTAAGTCCACAGTGCTGGCAGGATTCTCTTGTCATCTGTTACTAAACAAGTGGCAAAAAAAAATTGGTTGGAATTTACCTTTAGTTCATCCATGATAAAATGCGTACTTAATTTTACTATTCCATTTTTCCTTCCCACTTCTGTTGGCTTGCTTATAGTCTGTAAGCTCACTGGAAATGGACTGCACTAAACTGAGGGCTGCTAGACTCCATTTCTGGCTGTCATCTCTATGAGCTCTTCATAAGTAAGTAAAATAAATGTCTGAGGCTTTTCTGAACAACTCTTCTTACTGAGGGTTGAAGAGGAACTGCAGTGGGAAAGGAAAAGCCAATAGACAAATAATGGAATAATCACTGATATAGACATACCAGGACATCTGTGAAAACATTGCCTGTATCTGTTCCAGTAAATTCCCAGTGAATTATTCCCACTCTCTGAATAATAGGTGGCTGTCCAGCATAAAAAGCTTTCAAAGTCTCTCTGAGGCGTTGTGCTGGATTGCTCCTACGTGCCAACATTTTGTGATGTCCCAGAATAAGATATGTCTTGATGTACGATGCACAGTAAGAAATTTAAAGGGATTAGTTCAGTTCCCTTTGACAGTGTGGTTTCAGTCCAATCTGTATGGATTTTGACAGATAATTAGCAGGGCAGGGGAGCAAAGGCATTTAGAACCTGTGGACAGCTAGTTTACCATAAAAGGCAGAATACACTGTTAAAAGAAATTGCAAAAACATAGACTGCCAGAACTTTGACACTTCTGAAGAAAGATCATAGAAAAAGGTTGAATTGGCTTTAAGGCAGGACCTAACAAATGGTTATTGTGCATATGGCAGTTGTACAGTATGTGTGATGAAGTGGTAACCTTGTGATTTTATCAAAGAAAGGGCAAACTATTCAGAAAGACCATAGGAGACTGTCGTCATTAGAACAGGGTGGCACAAGTGAAACGCAGAGATACAAGTAAACCTCCTACCAAAATGTTTGTTTCCTTCAGCAAAGACTCAAAAGATCATTAAATGCTGGACCCATGGAATCATTTGCTGTGAGTTTTTTATCTTGAATGCATTTTCTTAATTATATTTTCTTATTTGTCTGACACTAATATTGTAACCCATGCGACACAAAATAGAGATGGCAAATGAAGTATTTGATGCATACTATAATGTGATTCATGGTTCTGAGTCAACAAGACTGTTGTCTCTAGAGTCTCTCCCCAGTATGAGACATGAGGGTGAAAACCCTTGCTGAATAACAGGTAACTGCAATCCAGCTGCTCTGGTCATCTAGAGGAATCAGCAGAGTCACTTTTCAGCTCCACCTGGCTTTCAACATTTCATCTTCCTGTCATATGAGAGAGAGGGTGTTGCAGGTGTAAACAGTTTTATTTTTCTTCCTGTTCCTCCTGTTTTCAAAGGAAGGCCTACACTAACCAAGCAGGTTGTCCTGTTCATGCCATTAGTCACACAAATGTAGTAGGTCTCAGTTTGTGTTATGCTAGGGGAAAAGTGATGACATACTTTCAGTGAAAGAGTTCTAGAATTAATGTAGGTCTTCTAGGATGGCCTTAAAAATAAAGTGCAATTGCATCAAATTGAGCCTTGAATTTTGCAAATGACTGTGATAGTAAAGTGTGATTATTTTTTTTTAATCTATTTTATTTCTGTTATTTATTTCTTCACTACCTTTAAAGGGGCAGTCTTGCTTACAGTAGATCAACATGAATCTATTAGCCATCAATTTGCATAAAGATTTTTTTAATCTGCTCTGTTATAGCCATTATTTAAATGTTAATCAGAGTTGATAATTGGCACTTCTTCTGTGTGTCGTGGGTCCACGGAACTGTTGCACGAGCACAGACAGGGAGGAGAAGGAAAGAATAAAACAGTTCAGCCTGTGTATGCCAGGCAAAGCCAGAGATGGTGCAGGCTCCTTTAATTGGGAAGCAGCAGTGTTGATTAGTTAGAGCAGAGGAGAGTCAGATCTCTGTGCTAATATTCTGCTCAATTAAGTTCAGACCCTAGACAGGCCTATCTCGAAAATGGCCCCAGTAACTGCGACGTACCTCAAGGGGAGGGAGACAGGCTTAACTGATGTTCAGAAGGCGCTTTAAAGGGTTCATCAAGGGAGCTGTATAGCCCTTCTATGTTGTATTAGCGTCGATGAATTGTTAATGTTTTTACCCCAAAATTATTGTTCTTTAAATTTACTGTGTGCTAATGGCAGACTTGATTTTTTTCTAAGTGCTGCTGCGTTGTTTGAGCTTGCAGATGACTGCAGGTATTAAGAAGGTAAAACTGAGGTCAAGACAGGTGTTATTACTGTTTGAAAATATTTTTGTTAGAAAGTTAGGGAGCTTCTAGTATGCCATCCAGATTTTTGTATGATAAATGTTAGTAATAATGAAACTGAACAGTCAAAGCCATGTAGCCCTGTCAATACATGCCAGACACATGTCATTTGGTTTATTACAGATAGAGTCTTTGATCTTTCTTATGTTTGAAGACTTGATTAGGCCCATCTTGTTAAAGACATAGCACATGAAAGCTGAGAATTGGTTCCTTTAATAGCAAAGCTCTTGAGAAGGAGCTCCTCAAATTAAAGACTTACTTCCTAAGGGCTGTGCAAACCTTCCCACACTCAGTAGGAAACATGATTGAAGCTGCTTCTGTGCCAAGATGGTCCTTCTTCACCAGTCTTTCAGTGGTGCTCTGAATTCTGGATTTGGCTTTCAAAGAGTCACTTTTTGAGCCAACCTAAACAAACCTCTCTGTGTACCAAAGGATAAGGTGATTGTGCCTACACTGAATGCTCATGCAGGGGAAGGGCACATGCAGTCATAATAGACAAGACCACAAGTCTTAACAGCTACATTGTAAAATATTGCTGTCCATACTTGTGCCTTAAGTCTCTATTAGTGTGTATGATTTGAATTTAGAACTTGTCGGTGAAGCTTGGTCGTGGTTATCTGGGTTAGAGAAGGAGCAGTGTGGCTCCAGGTGTTTTTCCTCTGTGAATGCAAGCCACCGCTGGCAAAACATGGCAAGAGGAGCAGCGATCCTCCTGCGTGCATCTGGGGCACATGCGAGGTTTTACTGGTGAGTACTGAACAGGAGGCCACATTGAGATGTGCTGTAATGCTGTTCCCAGCAGTTACATTTTTTGAAGTTAACTGCATTTCCTCCTTGGTCCAGGCCTTTCCAGTATTAGACAGAAATAAATTTATGTATGAAATAACAAATAATGGTTAGCCTGAAAATATAATTTCTATATCAAAAAAAGAAGAGCTTGATTATCACTTTTACATTGTTACCCTTCATGTTGCTTGGTTACTGGGTCATACTGAGAACTACATTCCAAAGACAATGAAGTTAATTACCGGCTATTCCTAAATCAGCAATTAAAACCTCACTTCCAGATTTCCTATATATTTTACATTCCAGAAGTATCAGCAGAAAGGAAAAAATACTTCATGTTCCCCACACTGCCAATAAAGTAGGCTCAGGGTAATGGTCAGCCTTGCCCAAAGCAGTTCGTACAGTGCTCTTGGAAAAAACATTTTCTAGCCAGCTGCTTATGAAATAGAATTATAGAATGGCTTTCTTTGGAGCTAGCTGAGAGCTTCCCTGCCTCATTTGTCCTCAGAGTAAAGTCACATTTCATTTCAGTGTGTGCTGTGGTGGTGGCAATTGTTGTCGAAGTAGATGAAATCTTTATCTCAGTCATGATGTCTCATAAGCCGTTTTATTTTTTTCCTCAGCAGTATTACTTTGTGTTACTTCTGCATCTGTTGTTACTCGCTTCAAACAAGCAGCCTGCAGCTCGACTGAAACGCTGGGGTGGGCTCTTGCTGTGCTAAAGCAACCCAACCCTGTTGGGCCGTGGGCCTGGCGTGGCCCCGCGCTCTGCCCGCTCCTGCCAGGACCTCGCCCCTCCTGCGCGTGGTGCCCTCGCCGCTGCAGCTCTCCTCACTCGTGGCTTTGCACAGTAGCCTTCCATTCTATTACATTGTCTGGTTTGCTGAGTATAAGGATATGATGCTGTAGATTCTTTTAATAATGCAGTATGTGCAGAGCACTAGCTTAGGTAAAGCTTTAATTAGCAGCCTGCTAATGCGTTTACTGAGATTCAGGTGATGTTTTTAATCCAGTGTCTGTTAATCCTGCTTCTTGAGTTACTGGCCTCTCGCAACCACAACTCCTGTGGAAATAAGAGCAAGCATTTAAGTACCCTCAACCTCGCAAGGATGTTTTATAAACTAAGTTGTTAATGTTTGCTGGACACAATACTTGTTATTATTTTTGGTTTGTTCACTTGCAGTTCTGAAAGAAAGTTTAGAAAAAAAAATGTTTCGAGTAAAAACAATATTTTATTTTGCAAGTTCCTTGATCATTTTTCATTCTTCTAGAATACAGTTGTGACAAATTTGAAATTAAAAGCTTGCAAGCAAAAGGTTCCATACTAAAATAAAAAGACCTTTTATGTTAAGAAAATATTGAATTTAAACCCTGAATTTTATTTTTAAATCTTTTTCTCCAGGCATACCATTTTTCAAACTTGACATAAGTTTATGAAAAGTTATTGGGCTACTGAAATAATACTTTTGCTTTTTTTTTTTTTTTAAAATCAATGTTCAGTGAAAACTGTTACCAGATTCTTCTAGAATGTGGTATGATGCTATGTATTTTACACAGAAGGTGTTGAAATACCTTGTTATCAACATAGATAACTATGCTACAAATATAAAAGTCAGTGTTAATGACCCACATATTCTGGTGGAAGAGAGCAGGGGAAGGTGAATTCAGGGGAATATGAGATAGCATATGCTTCCAGCACCTCACTGTTTTCTTTCCCTTGTAAAATACACAGGTTTTAACTAACACCTGTGTGAAAAGATAATCAAGGAGAAGAAATAAAGAAAGAATATTAAAATAATCTTCTAATATATTATTATAGCATTCAGTACGTATTCCTACATAGGAACAGTATGCGACTGCCCAATAAAACCGTATGAAGTATCCCCTGCAAAAGCCCAAAGCATTTAACATTTACTGGGAGCTTTTGTTGTCTTGAAAATTAAGAAAATCCTGTTCAAAATTTTGTGGATATGAAAATTTAATTTAGATGGAGAAGTTTGTCCTTAGATAAATATTCATTAAAATTTTAGTATACACTCATGTAAATTCAGTTAGTCCACACCTTCCTTGGATCTCTGGGGATTTCTTTGCAACTTGCGGTCCTTGATTCGTGTGATGTGATTTGGGATGTTCATTAGCCTGTAGAATTCTTGACAGATGGTGTCAACTCTTCATGAAAGTCTCTCAGATGCTGCAGTTTTAAGGTTCTTAAGGTGTTACTTTTCTCTGGCCTTGGGGGTAGGGGGATTAGTTTTCAGCATTCTTTCAGGCTGGATATTTGCAGCATTCAAACCCTTATGTTAGACAAGAACTAATTTGATGTGGGCTTTTATTTGTAGTTTTGCATTGGAGAGAATTTGTTCACCAAGGGCAATGATACGATGGAAAAGAATTCTGTATGTTCTACTGAGTGGCAATTTGCTAGGATAATTCTGTGGTTTGTGGGGAAACTCTATCAGCAGTCAGGGATGTAGTAAAATGGAAAGGGAAAGAAGCTTAATGTAAACTTTGTATTTGAATAAATGTTTGCCCACAGGAGCACAAATATTTCTTTATCTAGTCTAATTTTTTAATATATTAAAAACACAGGGTCTTCCTGCATCACTAGTTTTACATCTATTTACAAATAATAAAAATCTTTGTTTAAAAAAAAATTTGTAATGATGCATTTTGAATACCATCTTAGCCTTTTTAATAAACAGAAATATGAAAGCACTTGAAGTAAGGCATTGCAATAACTGCCTAATTACAGCAACGGGGTTGCCCTCCTAAGCACCCTCCAGCCTAGGTAGGACCCAGATTCCAGAACCTGGCTTGATTATTCCTTTGGTAAAGGCATGCAAAGTATTAGGTATGTAATTTCATTAGATTGGATTGCTAGCCTAGGGTTGTTTAAAAGCAGGTGCTAAGAATAGGTGCATCAGTTAAATGCTCTGTGATGAGGGTGATTTATGATGGGAGGTTTAAGGAGAAAAGAAAATGTGAGATGAACAAAGGGTGGCTGTAATTGAGCATGTATTAAACACCAGCACTATAGACTCTCCAGCCACTGACTTTTTGTTGCTGCCTTCTACTGATACTGTTCTGCACTGGCTGGTTGTATTACATCCACACAAAGGGGCATATTCTGTGTTCCTAGCTAGCTTTTTATAATGATCAAGCTGGAATGACCTTTAAAAAGCCAGATAATATTTTATTTACCTTTTTTCTCCCATTTACTGCTAAATGTTAATGAAGGTAAGAGATTCAAATCCTTGCAAATAAAACATTTTAATTGACTTAAGTGTAACCATAACAGTAAATTGGCTACTTTATATGGAAAGCTTTTCAGTACTGTTGAAACACACTTGTACAGTCCTTTCATCTGCCCATAGACTCAGAAATTAGTAGCAAACATTTCCTTTGTCTTTGATGACAGGGGGTTGAGAACATTTTGAGGATAGATTTCCCCAAGACTGGTTGCTGTAGTCTAGTGCTGCCCAAGTGTTCCCCAGAGACACCTTTGCTTAAGCCCTTACTGCTTAGTTTCCAATATTAACCAGCTGCAGTCAGTCCTGACAACAGTTACAGCATCCAAGATTTCTACTCCAGCTTTTCAAGCTACCTGTTAATATATGTCAAACTTAAGTCTCATCTATTGTCTAGCAATGTTCTTCAGTGTGGCCTGGTATTTCAGCTAATCAGAACTTAATTAACATCAGTCCTTTAAGGCAAAATGAGCATTTTATTGCTGAATTCCCATTAAGTGGAAATAGATCAAAACCCCTATTCTTTTCCTAGGAAATTTCCTCCAAGTATGTAGGGTGCCAAAGCTCACATCCCTGTGTGGGCTGGGGAAATGCTACTTACAGCTGCAGTAAGCCTTCTGGTTCGTACGATAAGAGGGTGGAGTGGGGTGGGTGGAGAGTTATAATCTAGCCTACTAAACCAGAAGTCACTGACTGCAGTGGTGCTGAGAACCGTTCTCCACTCTGCAGTCTTGTCCAAGTTTACTTAAAAAGGAAAATGAAAAGAGCAATGGCCCTGGTGCCAGTGAGACCTCACGTAGGCGAAGCGCAGGGGCAGAGTTGCTGTGACAGCCACGGCAGCAGCTGCCCTTTCTTGAGAGACCTTGCCAGGTGAGACAGTGTTAGAAAGAAGAAGCTGTCGTGGAATAAGCCTCTAGAGACACTTGTATAGGAATATTTAACATTCTTTGCTGGTGTTCTGATGTGGGGGAGCAGTTCAGACTAGGACTGGTGGTACTGAGGTTACCTTGGGTAGCACGGTGCAGCCTCTCCCCTAACGCCTGTGTGGATTGCTACTTGACTGTGCAGTTACCTCCACTTTGGTGTTCAAAGTAGCAACGTGCTGACTTAAGAAATAAAAGACCAAATAAATTTGTAACTTTGGGCTCATTTTAGTTTTCTTTTAGCTGAAAGCAAAACATCTGCTGATAGAGGCAGAATCAAGTCCTTAGTTTGCTTTGTAACATAAAATAAAACATACTTCCAGGAGCTCACTTCTCAGCTAAGGAAAGGCAGATTAGACAAGTGGCTCATGTGTGTTAGGGTTGTTCTCAGGGTTATTTGCCTCTTTTCAAACTCTAAAAATAATAAATAAAAATTAAACGTACCTTGTCCAGAAGCAGCCGAGTGTACTTTAGAATTAAACACATTAGTTCATGTACCGCTAGAATGAACCAAGTTTGCTTTTGTGAAAGTTAAAAGCAGATATGGCATTCAGACAGTGATTAAAACTGGTGGAAAAGTGAGAAATAGTTTTAGTGCATGAAATTGCCCTGGTGTCCATTTTTCCCAAAAGTTTTTAAAAGAAAAAAATGACAATTTCAGATTTCTTCTGTTTTACTCTCTGTTTCACTTTCCTTTACAGTAACAAAACAGGAAAGATAGGGAAAATAGAGCTAGTTTATTCCCAAATTATTCTGGCCCTGATGTAACCCAGAGCCACATCTTCAGCAGCTCTGATTTATGGCTTGTTATTGCAGAAGAATTGTCCTAAAGAGGTAAGATCTTATGTTGCCTCCATGTCACACAGCCCAAGGGGCCTGGAACCAGCAAAATCCAGGCTGTTGTTTTATACCACTTACACAGTTCCAGGTAGTGCATGGATTTGCCAGTCCCTTAAAAGAATTTACTTTGCTGCCAGGCTGTGAGATGCTTCCATAGACTGTGTGCAGCTGATGAGCAGAGTCAGTGCTCAGTCCCGTTTACTTCACCCTTTCCTTGGAGCAGTGCTCTGATTGCTACGCTGAGGTGACTACTCTGAATGACATGAAAGCTTTGCTGTACTTGTGAGTTGTGCCTTTTCCTCTTTTTCCCTGTTAATTCTTCAAAATTATTTTTTCCAGAAATTAACACAACATATGGGAGGAGCAGAGGGAGGGATTGATTGGTTTGGGATGGGGGTTTTTTCCAGTATATTAGGTTGAGTGTTCTAACTTCAGCTTTTTTGCATAGAGATTTTCTGACCAGAATGGGAGCTCCCTATGTAGAAGACAGATCTTTTTATACTTTTATTCCAGACAAGCTGATTATTCTTTAAGGATGGAAATAAAACTCAGTTCATGGCCCAGGAGCTGAGTTTTATTATTAATAATAAGTTATTGGATAATTTTGAGGTAAATAATTACATATTAGTATTAAAAGATGTAATGTTCTATGAGTTTCTTTAATTAAGATTCAGACCCAACCTATTAATTCAAATTCAGCTGCAAGCTGATTGTTTAAGGAACTTCATTTTTACCACCCTCAAAACTGTCACATACCCAGGTGTATTTCCAAAGATAAAGTTCCAGACTTCTCTTTATTGACTTGTGTTTTCTGTTTAGAAATCCAGCAACCTGACTGGTTTAGGAGACTGTTTACTGAAATGATTCCCCACCTAATTATCCTTCTTTTCTTGAACTGGTTGATTCCTTTCTTGTCAGTACTTTTCTGCCTTCCAGTGGAAGAACTTCTCTGTATTTTCTTTAAAGAATGCTAAGTCAGGTCCTGATCCTCCTTGTTACATCCTGTTCTCACTTGGCTTGCCTAACTACCTTGCAAGATGGGCAGAGACCACCTCCAATTTCTGTCTTTTCGTAGAATAAATGCACCATGTGCCTTCTTGCAATGTATTACCCACCATATAATTATTAGCAGTAGCCTATTAAATCTTTCCTTGTGAACTCCCCATTGTGCTTGGGGGAATTCTGTGAATTTTTAAAGTTGGTATCGCCTTGTGTGTCCTGGGCTGAAGTCTGCAAACACATTTGGGAAGTTGAGTCTCCTGAATAGGTGACCATCTGGTTACCTGTGGCTCAAACTCTGGTGACAATCTTCATTAACCTGAACCTAAGCAGTGTTTCAGAAGAAGGCTCTTTCAAGAAAATTTTTTCATGCTCATAAAAATTCTCCCAACATATGTTAACTACAAATTCCTTTGAAGAAAAAAAACCCCTCTCTATAAGTTAATAAAAATTAGCTTTGTGAAAGCTCAGTGATTTACAAGCTTAGCTAGGCCTGTCTGATACGTGTGACTGAGTTATGGTTAGTCCACTCTCTCAAAACCACTTTTGTCGCTACAGAGCCTCATGTTGCCTACATATTGTCAGGAGCAGCCTGGGGAACACAGAAATCTTCTAAGAAAAACTTCGCAAGTTTGGGAAACATATTCTGGTCAAAAATAGCATTAGTGTTCCAGTGAGCAACTTTGGGGTCTCTGGGAAAGCTTTGAAAGTGACAGCCAAACTATCGTCATGAGTGATTTAGAAAAGCTTGGAGGATTGGAAGTTTTCTGTGTACTGTGCGCAGCTATTAGAAAATAAAATTTGACAAATGATGGGATTTCTCAGGATTTATTCTGTAAATCAAACCAAAATCAGACTGAATCTGTAGAACAAAGGCAGCTATATTTTGCATTTGAATATAAAACCTATCAAGTGGGTGGTGAGGAAAGAATGGGTAAATAAATACAAAACCTCTTAAGGGTTTCTTTCTGGGTTGGTTTCAAGAATGTCCCACAAAACAGGTTTTCATGGTTGTATGGGGCAATGTGATGCCATTCAACTTTCTTTCCTTTCTTTAGAGATTCTGAAGAAACTGTTGAAAACAGCTTCTGGGCTTTTACTAAAATAGTTTCCAGAGATGAGGAAAATGAGAGAATGCATATACAATCTTAGACAAATGATCTGCTCATATATTGAAGCCTGGATTGTAAAATGACTGCTGTGCCTTCCAGTGAATGAATATTCAGTGCTTCCCTGCTGGGTTGGCTTTTCCTATTTGAACCAGCTACTGTTCTGCACC
The DNA here is from genome assembly GCA_013401335.1 of Brachypteracias leptosomus. Taxonomy (NCBI): domain Eukaryota; kingdom Metazoa; phylum Chordata; class Aves; order Coraciiformes; family Brachypteraciidae; genus Brachypteracias; species Brachypteracias leptosomus. Next base: position 153,360 of record VYZX01004963.1, on the reverse strand, counting down.
GTGATTCACTTGTTACCATATTAAACTCTTTACACACATGGGAGATCCAACTTTATAAAGTCAAATTTTTGAAGTGCTTTCTGGTCAGCCACTGTGCCTGTCACAATCTTCATAACGCACTGAATTAAGTTTAAAATATCATCCATGTGTGTTGTTTTCTCTTGGCTGTTCAGCAGCCCTTCTGTACATCACACATTTTTCTGTTGACACTGCGTATCACTTAGCAACCCAGTGAAAGGCCCTATATGCATTGATTGCACACAATTGTCTTTATGGGGTGGAAGTGTTAAGTGAATAAACCCCCACGGGTGACCAGACGGTCATTCCTCTCATGTTGATAATCTGTTTACATCAAAATATTGTTTACTCAGCTCTCTGATCTTCAGGAATTTACATGAAGCTGAAAGAATACAGTTAACTCCCCACACTCTGACACACAAGTATGAGCTGTATTTACGTTCTCAAAGATGGATAGATTAAGAGGAGGAGGGTTGTTTTGTCTTTAACTTAGCTCTCCCAAATAAAGCATTAAAATGCATTTGACAGTTAACCACAGATGATAATGCAATCTTTATGCTGTGGTTCCCATCATAATGGAGAAGTTACAAGGCTGTCACTACACCATAAAGAAAGAATCTTTCCTGCAGTCTTAGTGCTGTCTTTTCTGCTTTTCTCTTTGTGAGCACTGTTACCAAATTACCTTTGGAGAAGTTTGATGGTTTACACTTATTTTTCTATACACAGTGAATAGTCGAGCTTTTAAAATGGGCTGCAGTGTTCTGCCCAGGCGTTTTTCCTCACCGTAAAGTTTTTCCTCACCAAAGAGACAAAAATTATTTTAAATTCTTCAGGGTTTTTGGTTTTGAGTTTGTCTTGTTTTGCAGTTTTGTTCTGCGTATTATATCCTTATTAGTTACTGGGGGGGCGGTGGGGGGTGTACTAAACTGAAAAAAGACTTTTCCATTGGTTGGTTTGTTGACAAAGATGAACTTTTAATGCAAGCAGATTTCTTTTTTTTTCTGAGGGCTTTGGAAACTGGATAGAATAGTTTAATAGTTTATGTTGTACAGAAAGAGAGTAAGCAATTTTGAACAGTTTTTTGCCAGTTTGGACAATTCTGAAAGATTTGGATGAAAAATCCTCTCCTTTGAAAAGGTTCCAAAAACACATACCCTGAAGTAGGTGAGGTGGCAGGAAAATTACAATCTGCTACTGTGAATTTTTTCCATTTTTTGTTACTATTTCTAAAGGTCACACTGTAGCATCTGTCACAATAACTAAAATAAGTTTAATTCTATTAAGGGAGACAGTTGTACCTGTGTTTTTTGTCTGTTTTTCCCAGGTAGCAAAATCCTCTAGTCTGAATCTTTCTAGTCCCCTCCCACAAACATTTGTTTAAAAGGCTGTTTAATGGAGAAGCATGCTAAGCACTTGAACAGGGCTTTGGAGATCACTGGAGTACCACATAGTAGCTGCACTGGCAACACATTCTAAGACTTTTGAGCTTGTGAAATGAGAGCTGGGCCACACACATGTACATGTCTTACTACAATGTGTGTTTTCTGAAGTCAATTTAAATCAATCTTTGCAAAGTCTGAAAAATAAATGATCTGGATTTCTCATTATGTTCCCTATCTTGCTCCCATTGAAGCCTGTGCATCCAGTCCTAGTCTTCTGAAGAGAATAGTCCTATTGAGTCAGATCGATCCTTGGTGAAGTCAATGGACTTACGCCAGTGATTAATTTGTCCCGTTAACTTCAATGAAATTTCTCAAATGAGGAAAGCAGTGAGAATTTGACCCAGTGATGAAACTCTTATTGCCTTCAGCAAGAGCAACACTGAACCTGGTGTGGTTCAGCCCACTGACCTGGGATGTAGGTGCACGTGCAGGTGTGTGACTGCTCTGGAGTATGTAGCATGGGCTGATGGGCAGAGGAGGTGGCTACAAGCAATTTCCTTCTTAATGGCTTTCAGACACAGCTACTTTTTATATGCTGGAAGATAAAGCTCATTTAGTTTTGGCAGAATCACCTCAAACTCTCTTTCCTAACATTGAGTGGGAAGCTGATAGCTCTTGCCTAGTTCTACAACTAAGTGACTGGCGCTGGTATAAACATTGCACTGTTACAAGTTGGATTTTTCACAGCATTAACTTTAACAACATGGGTGTTTGCTATGGAATAAAACTCTAAATTGATATTTTGTCATTTTGCCAGTTAAGACAAGTGAGAAAATAAAATAGAGCTAGAATTATGGTGGATTCTATGGTAAAATTGTCTTCTGATACATAGGGTCTTATTGAGAACTAATTGAGAAAGCCAGAAGAAAATAACCATTATTATTTCTTAGGATATCTTTTCCATCTTTACAGCATGGTGAGTTTTGTGTATTTCTTTATTAATTCTGTAATAAAACCAGTTACTCTTAAGTATCCTGAATTGGTTTGTTGTTTGTTTTGTTGGGTTTTTTTTTCCTAAAATCCAATTTGCTACAAAATATTGACTTCACATCTCAAACTGTTGATCTCATGGGAATGCACTTGAAAATGCTAGGAGCAAGTTAGAAAAACTTGTTTTTCTTTCCGTCTTCTAAAAAACTAATTTGTATTTCTTTTTAATTGAAAAGAAGCCAGATTTAGATCCTTATTTTCATGTGTTTAAAAGTTTGATAACTCAAGCCAAACATTTCCAAGGTTTTCTTCATAAAAAATTAATTAGTAAATGTCATTTTTTCCCTAAAGAGGCAGTTTTTAACATACTGTAGGTGATGCTGTCACGTACATTCCACAGTGTTCAGTCACTGTTTTTTTAAATCATTAAGGGGGGGGGTGGAGGGAAGGGGGTGTGTGACAAAAGTGAAGGACTGTGAACTGTGCCTAGTGAAGGTATGTGGTAAGGAGCAGTAATGAAATTGATGAACCTTTAGTTGGATTGTGCTGCCTTTTGCTTTGTTGTAAACCCTCTCTCACAACCTATAATATCTTTGTTTGCCTCTGTATTTTTTTTTCCATTCTGACAAAAATCCAGGCCTTCTAAGTCTAATGATGTTGACATATTAAAATGGTAGAGAGAAGAATGTGAACTGAGCCCCTCCTTTTAGCTAAATGTTATCTGCTTAGACTAATATTGCAATTGCCACCCACTGACATAATTTGTTTCACAGTCACAGCCTGGCAGCATGAATCAAATGTTGACATTCTAATTTCATGCACACATGGGTGTTTGGCTGAGCAGGCCTCAGCCTCTGAGCCATTCACGCCATACCTGTGTAAATCAGGGAGACAAGGCCTTTTCACAGCCGCCCAAAGGGAAGTTGCTACCTTCTTGCAAAGTGCTGGGGCTGGTTAAAGCTGCACAGCCCTTTATTCTCCCTAGGAGCTGATCGCTTCTGTGGCTGTACTGGTAGGCTGGACAGGAATGTTTACAGGAAGAGCTGGACTTGTAAATTTATTTCTTTTTTAATTATTCAGTGCATCTAACACTTAATCCCTGTATGGAATAGATGGTTTAATTCTCAAAACAGTTTAAATGTTTCTATTGTACTGTTTCTGTCCAAGTGGCTTAAATGCAAAAGCTGTCACAGCTCTGCTGATGGAGACTGAAGCCCATTGATGATTGTTGTGAAGATGTTTCACCAAAATGCTTCAGTTCTGACTCTAAGCAGTCATCACCCAGGATAAAATGAAATTCAGCTCAATATGCACCTAATCATTGAGCACTCTGGCCAGAGAGAAAACTACAGCCAGCTTCTGACGCCCACCTGCTAAAAACTGGCCAGAGGCTATAAGGCTTAAATATTACTCTCTTTGTCCTTTTAGTCTGTAACCTCTGTCCCTGAGAACAGTGCAAGGCTGTCATCCCCAAGAGACCGTGAGGGTGTGATGTGGCTGGGGTTAGGTTGCCCTTGCTGCAGGAAGGGAGAAAGGTGCCCCTGGCACGGGGCGCTTGAGGTGAGCTGGGGAGATGGCCGGGGAAGCTGCTGGTTCTGGCAGGGACAGCTGCCTCCTCTGGCCTCTTTCCTCTGTCACAGTAGAAAACCTGGCTTTTCATGGCTCTTGCATGGCCAGAGTGGGCTGTGCCAGGGAACGGCCTACTTTGCCTGCAGCTCACTCTGAAGAGACCCATTTCCCATTTTGCTAAGTATTGAGTACAATCCTGAGACTTTCTTGGGATAACCATGGCCAAGTCAGCCTCAGAAACCTAGCTGTTCATTACAAATACAGTTAAAACCTTGCAAGTATCAAAACCATGGATTTTTCTGTCTCTGTTTTGTAGTTTTGTTCTGCTTCCATGCAAAGCACAGTTACTTGTAGTGAAAGAGCAGATTTATTTTGCTATAGAGAAAGTCTTTTGTTTTTCTTGAAAGGCACCCAAAAGTCATGGCAAAGCCAAAAGGATGGCTTTGAATAGTTATTCACAGATCTAGAGGCACTCCACAATGGTGCATCTCAGAAATGTTCCCAGAGCTTCATGCTGGAATCACCGAGGAGGAAGCCAAAGAGTTGCTGTAGGGCTTGGTGGCACTTGATTATGGAACATAAAAATACCTGCTTGCTGCTTTCCTGGTTTTGTGTGTGTTTGGAAGCTCTGAAAGATCTGGTTTGTTATCGAGTCCTGCTGAGAATAACTGATAGTCGTGAGCCATGTGACAACTCCTCTGTTTCAATTCATTGTGATCCAGAACAGACTGTGGCCAGAGCCCAGTGCTTCAGCTTTGGCGTCACTGGATCAGAGGTTAGCCCTGGATCTGACAGGATTGCCATGAGCTGAACTGTGCAAGGATAGATACAGATCTCTTGTCGTCTGGAAGGATTCCTGACATGTTTTTTCAGACTGTGTGTATACAGCTCACTGATAGGCTGTCTACAGCAAGCTGGAAGGCAGGATCTAGCTGGCATGTGCAGTACTGCAGCAATGGAAAGGGGAGAGATTTTAGCCAAGACATTTGGACAAGCCCTTGTATCTGTGCTGTGCCAGATCTTTAAAGTTCATTCAGAGTAAAAAGAGACTTGTTATTTTAGTCCAAAGGAATGACAGTCAGTAAATTGTGCGGAAGTGAATTTATCTCCCTCCGAAGGATGGAGGGCTGAGCAAACCCTGCTGCTATCAGATGTGCTGTTTCAGGGATGTGCGAAGATTTCAAACTGGAAGCTTAGTGTGCAGAGCTGCTCTTAGCACAGCTCCTGCTCAGCCAGTGGCCTTGCCAGAAGCCCTGGCTTTTCTTTCACCATTTCTGCAGCAGTTCACAGGAGTATTTTCCTTAGTTTTGATGAATGTTGTTTGCATGCCCAGAGCTGCAGACAGCCTCAGTGCAGCCTCAGCTGGGTCTTTCTGCCTTCCACCAACAGAAATTCCGTACAAGGCACCAAATACAGGCTTTCATAGGGAGCAGCTTCCCCAAGTCACGTTCCTATGGATCGTATGGCTCAGTCCAAGATGTTTTTATAGTTGCATTGTTTTACTCGTGCTTATTGGTGGAAAAGTCTTTGTATAAAAAAGATCCCGAACAAATTATTTTTTCTTTGTTAACCCATGTGCCAGCTTATTTCCTTTTAAGTAATGTACTCAGTATGCAGGGCATCGAAGAGTTTGTGTTTAAGTCTACTCAATGTGATTTCTGCACACTTGGGGTTACCTGAACTGGGCTCAATTCCATGTTTTGCATCATAAGGAATATAAGAAGTCAGCAGGTACTATGGGGTATTATCCAGCTTTTCTAGTACTTTTCAGTACTTTTGCACTGAGCAGAGCCTACTCTGAACAAGTTTCAGGAATCTGGCAAGGTTTCGTATCAACAGTTAGAAACAAAAAATCTTTTCATGGGAAAGTGAAACAAACTGGATGTGAATGGTGCAATGAGTCTGGCTGATAAATTATGATATTCTTTGACTGTCATCTCCCTGTCATTGTGTTTCACACTTTGGACTCACTGGATGTTTCTGTGGCAACCTATAACTTCCCAGCCCTCCTGTGGTCACATGCATTTAGTGGAAGTAAAAAAAACAGGCTAATATTGATACTCTGTGTCAGCATTTATATTTCTCTCAAGACGTTAGTGTTTTGGTTGGGTTTTTTTTTTACCATCTATGGTCTCTCTTATGCTCTTAAACAGCCTTCTGGCTTGCCCTTGGGACTTCCTTTTCCCCAGTAAAGAAATAAGATATTGAAAGGTCCTGCTCCTCTTCCCCACATCCCCTATATGCCAGCAGGCAGGACTCCTGGAGTTAAGGTTCATTACTGACAAGCTGCCCTATTCCTGCCCTTTCGTGGCTGACAGGTGTCAAATGTTGTCTATACCTGGGCTTGCCCATTTGGCCTTGGCCTTGCAGGAGATTTTATCAACGGTTTACTAAGCAAAAAGTAATCAGGATTTATTTTGATTTGATTGTGGTTTTCTTCCTCACTGTTTTGTTTGTTTGTTTGTTTTCAGCCATCTGGTTAGGCCAGAAGGAGAGGGCTGGAAGGAAGAATTTTTTGGTTTGGATATTTCTGAATAATGAGAACCTGGCAGTGGAGCTGTATGAGCATCTCACAGAGAAGCAGCCTTATCAGCTGGCAATCTGCTATATAGTTCCTGATGCCTGCTGATGTCTTACCAAACTGCAACCAAAATAATTAGGAGTTTTAGATAGAACTTTAAAATTCTTTGAGAAAACTAATCTGTAGCTTGCAGCACTTCTGTCTGCTTATGTAAGGCAAACAGAGGGAAGGCAGGATAGAAATAAGGTGCTGCATAGCCGTATTGCTGAGTAGGTGCAAGCAGACAGCTCAGCAGGAAGACTTGCTGTATAGAAGCCTGCAGTGGTCTATGGACCACTCTGGGTGTCATTGTGTTCCTGTGTGAGAAGGTACACGGCAGAAAAAGATACAGGCAAATACACTAAGAATAGGGTTAGAGCAAAAGAAATCTGAGAGTTGATTGAAGCATTTCAGATCTCTTCAAAGATGTTTTTATTCCATCAGGTTGAATATATAGTGTCTGGATTAGAGAACACTATCAGCTGGGCCAACCTCCTAAATCAATTAGGACTTGAAGGGCTTAGTAGCACATTTAGAGGGGCTTAGTGGTAAATTCTATCTTGTTATTTCCACTGAAGTGGCAGTAGCTACTGTGAGAGAGGCAGAAATGGTGCCTATGAAACAGAGAAGGAAAAAGCAGCAGAAAACAGTAAAAAAGAAAGTAGATAATATACTTAAAATACATGCCCGAGAATAAAATGACACGGTGATGCTATTTGCCCATCTCATTTATGAAAGCTTATGTCACTGGGAGTAATTTGAATTACAACTGTTTGCCTCAGTTTCCTTAGAATTTGGGTAAGAATATAATGACCTCCTTTCTGCAATGCTGGGTGTGACTGCTTTATTGTACCGTGACTGAAATGAAGTCATTGCTATTGCTGCAGAAAGCTCCGGTTAACTGTGTGCCTCTCCTGTTAGGTAAGAGAAGCCAGACCTTGTTTGCAGGAGTGGCACGTATGTGTGCTAAGTTGTAAGCTGCTACGGGCAGGTTTACAGTGCTGGGAAGTGATAAACACCCTTGGCAGGCTCATTGGCTTGGCCGGCTTCAACACTGCTCTACTGTTCCTGGACTTTAGCTGAGTCATGAACAGCCAGCCCGGGTGCGTCTGGCCTGGTCCCCCAAAACTTCTGGTGCCAACGTTAGCACTGGCAGAACCGTCTCCAGCATCTAAAGCCTAAGTCCAGCAAGCTCATCCCTTTCTAATGCTGATACATCTTTTGAAATAAGACACTCTCAGCCTGGAAAAGATGCACAGGGGGAGGGTTATGAGAATTAAATGTCACAGGTTTAAAAAAAGTGATGCCTGGATCATGGGATGATGAGTGTGTTGGTTATAGTGGAGAAAAAGTGAGTGTATGGCAGAGGGGTCTGTTTGGCGCTATCATTTATGCCAGCAGGGTGGCATATTTTATTAAGCACACCCACTTTGAGCATCTAATGGTTTATGCAAGGAATTATGTTCTCAGATACCTGGGGGTGAACTCAGTACGTCCTTTCTAATTCTTTATTATTAGGTGTGTAAGAATCCTCGAGACCTACGTGTGCGTTAAAGTAGGCTAAGTCACTGGTTCCTTTCTAAGTAGCATGGAAGTAGAAAAAAAAAAACAAAACCAAACAACAACCAAATATTCAGACAGAAATACGGTTCTTGTGTAGTTAGAAGTATGAGTGCAAGTATTTCTGGAAGGAGTTTCCTGAGATTTGAGCAAATTTGCATACCTTTGATAGTGGTAAAAGTATGTCCTTAGAGAGCCAGGTTACTGTGACCTTCTGCCCTTGTCTTTCTTAACTTGAACTTTATTCTTCATATAAGGATAACTTGTAGCATTTCAAAAGCTCTTAGTACCTTGTAAGTAATGTGGCCTCTTTCCTCCCCTCCCAACTCCAGCCAAATAAACCTCTGTGTTTCAAATTGAAAAATCTTGGGGTAAAAATAACTACTCCCTCCTTTTATGTAGTTTCTTGTCTGGAGAACATCTTTAATATTTATGTGCACTTTGTGTGCAGTACTGAAATTTAAGTTGGTAAACAAAAATTTCAAGCGATGGATTATAAAAACCTAGTTCTGTATTCTACCCATTTGTCTTCCCTTTGTCCTTAATCTTGATTTGCCCTGTAGGTTAGTCCTATCATAAAGACAGTATGAATGACTGTCTCAGCGCCTTTCCTCATTAATGCTGCAGGAAATTGATGAGTAGATCTCTGGAACTGTGGATTTTTTTGGCAAGAATTATAGCCCTTATTTATTTTGGAGGGGCCCATGTGGCTTTCTAAGTAAATATATGTTAAAATTTTCCCCCAAAATAAACAGTGCAAGTAATTGTGTGATATATGAAGTTGACATTTTGGCTTTGTGATTTGCTATGATATGTAAAAATCTAATTTCCTCCTCGGGAAGATGCTACCGCAAAATCGTAGGTAAATTAAAATCAGTAGTTTATTCAGAAGGTGAGTAATAGACTCTGTTTTAATATATCAATATTTATTCTGCAGCTTCTCAGGTCTGCCCAGATACATGCTATCTAATGCCAAATGTATGCTTGACTGTGATGTTACCTTTGTTTGTAATTGGGACAGGTAAAGATTGATGTTAAGTGTCTTACATACTCATTCTGGACAGGATTTGTAAATAGCATTGCTCCAGATACTGAAAGAACATACAGGAGTTTCACTGTGAGCATTAAATTTGCTCGGTCTGTTTACTTACTTGATGTTAGGCACTCAAATAAGTGTACTTTAATTCTAAAAATTAGGGGATGAAGTTTAATTTTGTAAGCTTAATGAAGCTGTGTCTGCGATTACATCTCTGCCTTGAAGGAGTCTGTTGGATAAGTACTATATTCATAGTTGCATTCTATTTATGCATCTTTTCTTAATTAGACTTAAAAATAGAGTCCAAGAAAGAGAAGTACATGGCTTAGTACATGGAGCACCCTTTGACACACTGAGGTGCCCAGAGAATTGACACTGATAAAGCTTTGGACAGGTGCCACATCATTAAAAGGAGTGGGAGTGAACTAGAAGGCAGTGCTGTGGTGAGGAGAAGGGGACAACAGGTTCTGAAGGGAAGCTTTGCACTCTTTTAAGGACATAAGCCCTCGGGAAAAACATTTCAACAAAAGATAGCTTAAAAAAACAGGAAAACAGCTACATTAATGGAATTATTCTGACTTTTTCAGGAATAAATCTGGCTTCAAAGCTAAAAACCATTGAAAAAAACTAACAATAAAATTAATAAAACCTATTATGATTTTATGTCTTACGGTTAGTAAAAAGATTTGACGGTATAATTTTGACATTCATGCTGATTAATTTTAGAAAACCTATTGCTCTGCTTTTGTTCTTCAGAGGGATAATTTTGTTGACTGAAATTATATAGTTGCTTCCCCAAAGTATGAATGTCTGAGCAGTTGGCTTTGGATCATACTCCGAATCTGGGTATTACTGAGTAATACACGATTCAAATGTTACTTGTATTATTATATGGAAATAAGATAAAATTTATTTAAATTTGTCATTCGTTTTAAGAGTATTTTATGAAATTGGAACATCTGTGGTTTGAACCTTAGTGCTAGTGAAATAAATTTCTCTGTAACGCAATGATCTCTGTGTATATTGTGATGTATTGAGCAGGATTCCAGTTTAATAGCAGCAAAGTAGATTCTTCTTTATACAATTTGCTTGCACTCTGGCCGTTTTTTTTTGTTTTTTCTCAAGAAAAATTTTTTACAAATATGCCTCTCCAAACTCACTTGAGCCTTCTTAGATTTTAGAAAAAAAGGTGTAGTGTAGTTATTCTAAGAGATATTTGCATCCATTGTTCACTGTTTAGTATTAGAAATGTGAGTTTCGATAGGTGGTTGGGATTGGTCGTAGAAGTCGGACACTTCTGGTGCTTCTGTTTCTTTTTTGTATGGCAAAAATTCAAACAGGTGAATTCATGTAAGCATGTGTCTGAAAAATATTTTCCTCCACCATTTTAACTTCATTAAAATTTATTTAGTCTGAGTTATCTGAATGTTTACAGATAAGAGAATAAAAGGTCAGAAACATGTAGCATAAATGATAGATTTATTTTAAAATTTGCGGTACTTTTCTGGCTGGCATTTCTCTATTACTAGATATTCCAGAAGGGATACTGGCAGAAGCTAGAAGGACTCCTGTGTGAATGGGGTATTCTGATCCAGAGGAAAGCAGATTTTTGTTGGCTCTAGTGAGTTCATTTCAATCAACATAAATTCAATTTCTTTAAGAGCAAAATGCAGCCTGTCTTTTGCCAGCACTTTCAGTAAGATTGAGTCCTGGCCTTCCAGACTACATCAATTAGTTCTACAGGACGACTCTTATTAATTCATCTTCCTACTGTGAGCACAGTAGTGGGAAGTGTTTAAGCCAACACTTGGATTGTCATTTAAAGCTGTGGAGTAGGTTTCCTAAATAATAGTTAGCTCTGTAGAGGAAGCTCACTTATTGGCTATTAATACAAATAAATACAAGAGAAAGCAAATAAGAATTATTTGGTGATACAGACCCCCAAACAAACATTTAATTTAGTATCACGCTTGCTATTTGGAGAAGGAAGTCCTACTGCAGATAATACTTGAGAATGTCTTAGTTCTGAAACTCAAAAAAAAAAAAAAAAAGCCTATGGAGGTGGTCACATGATCTTTTATTTTTGAGGGCTACAAAGTCTCACACTTAACCTGTCTAGGAAGGAGGTTGGCATGTGGATAGGACAGTGCACAAAGAGCTGGATTCACTTCCAGCTGCAGATTTCCTGTGTTACCTCAGACAAACACCTTTAGCTTTTGGGCTGTTGCTGGAGAAGGAAGATAGTAACAGGCAGTGAAATTCACATGAAAGTACAGAGGAAAGAAAACACCCATTCAGCATTCTGCCTTATGCCTAATCCAAACCCCATGCACTTGAAGGAGTTTTCCCACTCAGGCAACAGTAGAAATGACAAAATCGGTCACAGGTTTTTATTTTTTTTCATAGGCTGGAAATATGAAAACCTCTTAGCGTGATTAGACTAGGGAGAAATATGAGAGCGAACAAGGTAAACACATTGACAAGGCAAAGACAGTTGGGGGAATTATCAGCAAACAAGTTAGTAAGGGAGCTCTCTCCCATCAAAGTGAATTTTGTATTTCAGACGCATTTTTTCAGCTGACCTTTGACGAGGATGAACATTTCTGATGTTTTCCAGTGATAAGTAGGCCACAGCCAACCCACGCGCCCTGCTGTTAGAATAAAGGTTCAGGGAAGAAGTAGCACACAGAATGTTTGTCAGGGCTTTGGACTTGGTGATCCTGGAGGTCCTTTCCAACCTAGATGATTCTGTGACTTCAAATCTTGCACAGACCTCTTTGCCTTCTCTCACTCCACAAGATCCTTCCACTCTCACCAACCCACGGGGCTCCCCCTCCTCTGCCTTAAAGCTGAACTTGTGCTGCAAGTCAATGCAGATGTGAATGTGATTCCTGTGAAGTTGTTATCCCACCGTATTCCACATAACAGTAACAACCTGCCTGTGTTCTACAGCTTTTCCTAAGTATACGTAACTGGCTGCTATCTGAAATTGGATCTGGAGCTAAAAAGATCTTTGGTCAAACCTGTCTTCATGCTCTTACCAGAAGACTTTGGGGGCCTTCTCTTCCAGCACTAAACTTTACAGTTCTTCTGCCAGAGTGACAAATCCTTTATAAGACTTCTGACTGTCTTGCCTGCCTGATATCTCTATCCCCAAACACTGAGATCCTGTTACCAAAAATCTGGCTGCCATCCCTGTGTCTTTTCACAGGATCCACGAGCCATAGGCCTGGCTTTGATAGAGCAGAACTCTGGGTCACAAGGACACAGTAGTGTTCAGGGCTTGAACTGCAGGTTTCCTGGGGCTTAGCAGGGATGTCACTCATGAAGGGGCTTAGTACTATAGCTCCAATCTAACAATTTGTATATAATGGAGCTGATTCACTTTGCTCTGTGGAACAGATGCTTGCAGCTACTTAATGCTCAATGGATTGTAACAAGGTTAGTAAAGTCTTCAGTAGTAATAGCTATTGATCCCTTTGTGGATACCCTCAGTAATGCTGGCATGATGGCACCTACTGAAAACAGTGCATCATAAGGAGTAATGTGTTGTTTTGTTTTGTCTTGGTCACATCAGATTCCTGATTTGGTTTGCAGTGAGGCCATGCAACTGAAAAGATACCAAGCCAGAGAGAGAGGCAGGAACTAGAAGTAGTAGTGAGAAGACAATAGGTCAGAGTGCCATGGAAGCCACTAACTTTGGATTGTGAGGATGTATCTTTGAGGTTTGTTGTTTTGGAGCCTTTTGCTACTACTCTGTGAAAATTTTCAGGGGAACCTTCCTTCGAGTCAAATCCTTGCTGCAGACTGCTGCAGATTCTGTGTTCAGGTAACTGGTGAGGACAAGAGGCATTTACTTGTACCCTTCTTCAAGAAATAAAACAAAACAAAACAAACAACTTTCATCCTATTAGGTAGGCAGCATTTTATGAAGAAAATTTAAGAAATTAATTAACTATAACAGAATTTCACCTCTTTAACCTTAGCTCTTGAGCAAACCTGAGATAAATAAACATCTGACCATTCAATCTCTTCCACTTAAGGTTAAGTTGAGTTTATTATTCAGGCTACTGCCCTTGTGTATTAGGCAAAGCATAAATTATGCATACTAATTACCTTGGATGGGGCACGACTTTAATGAATTCTTTTAATTAAACTGCAACACAGTGGTTTTGTAGAGGCTGGTCTATATTTCATCCTTAAACTATGTAACCTTCATCTTTGTCTGGAGAGATCACACATCTGAGTTGGTTTAATTCATTTAAGTAGTATATACAAAGAGCAACCTACCCTCGCTATCACTGGGAAATTTGAAAAATGCTTGTGTTCTGTTGCAGTGCTAAGAAATGAGATTCTTCGGTGAGAAGTTGTAATACTGGCAGGAAGGCAAGGGCCAACACACAGAAAAAGGAAAGGCAGTCTTGTAGGATTTTATAGAATGTGTGGTATTGGTAATTTCTAAAGCAAACACAAGTGGATCATTTCCCAGGACATCTCACTTGTTCGGCATTTTATGTTAGTGGCAAACCAGCAGAACTATCTGGGTCCCTGGTATATGCTTTTGAAATGTCTTTGGCTTCTTAAACAGGATCAGATCATAACAACTCAGTGTAACAGTTACACTATTACCTTGAAAGAATTTGTCCACAGTGGCAGCACCAGTAGCTTACTAGCAGGAATAGCAGCAGAGGCTAAATGATTCATTTGATGCTGATTCTTTAAAGCAAAGCATAGTAGTTGCCCCCTCTTGGTTACCTTATGGGACCAAGGACATATGAAATCCAGAAATATGTGTCTTTTCCTTTAGATTATTATTTTGTTCTTGTTATTTATCTGTTCTTGGCAGTTTTGAGGCTTCTGTGGCTTCCCAGAGTCCAAGAAATAAAAGTGGTCATTGGGTGTGTGTCAACTGACGACAGGCTAACTACTCGGTTGAAAAGAAGCATGTTGCCTGTTGATAGTGTATTTATGAAGGAAAATAGCAAATTTTGCTTGTCTTGACATCTATTCTGTCGTTCCAGGTCACCTTCCTTCAGGGTCCATATAAAACATAACCACAAGGTGTGTTCCTGGTCAGTTACGCTGGCGTGTTTGTGTCCCCCTCTTTCCAGCGTGAGGCTGTGTCCTTCACAGCTCGCTGCTCGGTTCTTTGCTACTTGTACTCCAGAAAGGGGGTACGGCTCTGGAAGGGAATGGGAATTTTCTGTTTTAAATTCTTTGTTTGCCAATAGTTCCATCCATCTCATGCTTGTCCTTTGTTCCTACCGTCGCTGTTCCTTTGCGGTTTTTCTTCATTTTTGCTTCCTCTGAAAGGAATATCTGCCCCCTACAGTTATTTGTATAGTTCTCTCCTACCACAGAAACCACTTCTAGTCATATGTACAGGAAACAACTTTGGTGAAAGGCCCTTCCAACCCAAACCATTCTATGATTCTATGAAGACAGGAATAATCATGCCGTAATGCATTATGTGCATCCAAACTATTTTTACATGTTCACACGCTATTTAACCTGAGATATGATATGAAGAGAAATGGCCAATATACTGTATGTGTGACATCAATCTAACTTTAAAGATTTGTTTAAATATTTGGTGCTGGACTCTGTTCTTTGTTTTCTCTGAGATCTTATGTGGCAACAGCTGAGTTTAACATTTTATAATAGAAAGCAAAGTGTTGAGTTACTGTGAAAATGAGTTTAACTGCTTGTGTTTGTAATATGTGACCAGTCTTATTCCATGTAGACAGAGCCAGGTTATAGAAAGTTGAAAAATATTTATTTGCTGGCATGCAAATGTTGCATCTTTCTCTGTCTCCTGTTTGGGAAATGAATTTTAATATGCACTTTGGAACAGATTTAATCTCATCTACACTTCCTTGGGTGAGCCTACAGTTTAGGCTTTGCTCTTCGTTGCAATGATTCCTGTGTGATTTCAGTCATTCCTTGATGCCATTATTTGCCATAGGCTTGTCATGCTCACGGTGCCTGCAGGCTGTGCTCTTATATAGCATATGTTCTGACAAGCCATCTGGCTTCAATAGGTTTCCCAAGTGCCTGCCTTCTTGCAACCTGTCTTTTTGGCAGCCTACAAATCCTCTGCCTGACTTTCTCCGTGGGTCAGAGATTCTTATTTTAGCATGTAAGTGTTAACACGTGATAAAGAATGAAGCAGCTTATGGAACCAATGGGACATCATTGGTGTGGGGACAGGGATTGAAACCAAAGGACTCTGCAGAGTTCCCATGAGTGCCCCTGTCTGATATATATGGGTGAATGAAATGGGTTTAGCATGCCTTCTGTCCGGGCACAATGCCATACTAACATAAGGTTCTCAGCACCAGCAACCAAGAACCTGGGTACAGCAAGTGTATCAAAGGTATTTGAAGGCAGCGTTGCTCCAAGGGCTAATTCAGCAGCTGCATATCTTACACTTGCACATCTAATGGGGATTTAGTCCAATGATCTCCAGAAGTCCCTTCCAAACCCTGCTATTCTGTGATTCTATGTGATTTTGTAATCATCAGAGAAGTTGATTATGACTCTTGCAGCTTTTTTACTCCCACAAAAGAACAGACTTAGCTGAATGAAGAAATTTACAACTCAAACGTTCCCCTTTGCTCAAATTGTCGTGGAGAATCAGCTAAAAGGTTGTACTGCTAAGTGACAAAATGGGTATTAAGCACATCCAAAGATGAGAATCTATAAGCAGAAATAAACAAAAAAGCATGGTTACATAGAAAATTATTTATAGTTAATAAAACATTAATTTCAACAGTTATTGCATGTCTTCAGTGGTTTGGATGGCAGCATGGTACTGGGGGAATTTCCCTCTCTGCTTTCTCTATTGCAGCATAGAGAAATTGCACTATTCCTGGTACTCATGTAAGCTAGTTGAGAGCTAGCATAGAAATACTACTTGTATATCCCTGATGCAACATACTCTAAAAGGGTGTTGTAGTTTGGATCATCATACGCACTGAATCTGCACTTGGGAGTATCATCGGGATGAGAGAGGTGTGTGTGCGTTCTTCTGCTCTAAACTGTCACGTTTCTAAACCTCTGCTCACCAGAAATTAGTTGGCCTATTATTTCACTTGCAGTGATATAGCAAGAAGATACATGTGAAAATGAGACTCGTTGTCATATCAAATGCTTTTTGCTTTGCCAGTGCCCTAGCAGGCAGTACCTGTGCTAGGCTCAGGAGTTATTTCAACTTCACCCAGGGAAGACAGAGAATAGCTTAGCCAAACCTGATGCTTTGCCTTCTAGACTGATCATCTAGTTCTGAGAGCAGCCCTTCGGAGTTTTTTGAAGGACTTTGCAGCTCTGGAAACAGTTGCTCTAGTAATTCTAAAATTAGCCACAAAGATCTAATTGGGGATCAAAGGAGCTCTCTATCTTTTTGGTTATAAACATCAGCTATAAAACTGTACTCTTGGTTACAGCAGCAACAGGGAGATGGACAAAGCCTGTAACAGGATATCTTTTTGGAGAGAACCTGAGAACTAGAGGTAAGAGTTACCTACCTAGGAATTGAAATCTAAGAGTAAAGTGTTAGAATTGTCTTTGAAATTACGATTCAAGCCTTGCATAATTGATTGGTTTCTGTGTAAAAATAATTTATTGAATTCTTTAAATTAATATACAGCTTTTACTTACGGACATTTATTGGTGACAGCTCCATGCATCTTGTTTCAAATAGTGAACTCCCAGATAAAAATGGCACATCAGAAGCTTTATAACATAACTTCTCCAGATGTCGGAGTCACAAGATGGTCTACTATCTGCTGTGGAAAGCTCATTCCCAAATTCCTGTAGAAAAGGTTCATTTCTTGGTTGCATTTTCAACAGTAATTCATTCGTCAGTGGCAAAATTCAAGATCAGTTTGGCTACCATTGCTTCAACCTAGGCAATTTGCTATGTTCTTTCCATGTTGGATTCAGGTTGTAAATCAAAGAGTTCCTCTCTTGGAATCTTTAGCCTCAAAAGCATAAAAGAGCCACTTTAAGAATTCTGTAGAAGTTAATTGTATGTATGAAAGTAAAGAGATTAGGAACTCTATATGCTTGTAAACTGCTTCTCCTCTCCATGTCATGAGTACCAAACACAAATATAAGTATATAGACTGCCTTCTGACAAGTCTGGAGTGTCAAAAATAGTTATCCTGAGCTTTCTGTGATTGGCAGAAATACATATACATAATAGGCATCTGCAGTCCCTCAAATAACTACATTCTTCCTTTTAGACATAAAAAGGAAATCGTATTGATGCTAAAAATAACATGTCACTTCCCTCCTCAACTGTACAGGGGAGAGAAAATATAACAAAAGGGTTGTGGGTCAAGATAAGGACAGGGAGAGATCATTCACCAATTACTGTCACAAGCAAAACAGACTCGAGTCAGGGAAGTTAATTAAATTTATTGCAAATCAAATCAGAGCAGGATAATGAGAAATAAAAGCTAAATCTTAAAACGCCTTCCCCCCACCCCTCCCTTCTTCCCAGGCTCAACTTCACTCCTAAATTCTCTGTCTCCTCCCCTGCAGTGGCACAGGGGGATGGGGAATGGGAGTTGTGGTGAGTTCATCTCTGCCACTCCTTCCTCCTCTCTCTCTCTTCCCTTGCTCCAGCGTGAGGTCCCACCCGCAGGAGACAGTCCTCCATGAACTCCAATGTGAGTCCTTCCCATGGGCTGCAGTTCATCACAAAATGCCCTAGCGTGGGCCCCTTCCATGGGGTGCAGTCCTTCAGGAGCAGACTGCTCCAGCATGGGGCCCCTTGCAGGATCACAGGTCTGGCCAGCAAACCTGCTCCAGCGTGGGCTTCTCTCACCATAAGGTCATAGGTCCTGCCAGGAGCCTGCTCCAGTGGGCTTCCCGTGGGGTCACAGCCTCCTTCAGGTGCATCCGCCTGCTCCGGTTCCTGGATCTCCCCCACACCGCCTCTCCCTTCTTCTTCACTGGCCTTGGTGTCTGCAGAGTTGTTTCTCTCACATGTTCTCACTCCTCTCTTCTGGCTGCTGTCGCCCAGCTGTTTTTTTCCCCTTCTTAAATATGTTGTCCCAGAGGTGCTACCAGTGTTGCCAATGGGTTTGGCTTTGGCCAGTGGTGGGTCCATCCTGGAGTCAGCTGGCACTGGCTCTACTGAACATGTGGGAAGCTTCTGGCATCTTCTCACAGAAGCCACTCCAGTAGCCCCTCTGCTACCAAAATCTTGCCACACGAACCCAATACAAGTGGTTTCCTAATTACAGGGTTGATTTAACAGAACATTTTTGCAGTTATTTGAATGTGGCCTAAATCATTCTCAAATTTATCTAGATTCTTTTTGAAAGGTCAAAAATTGCTCTTGAAGGACATCACAAATGAGATAATGTAATGCTCTTGAATGGACTGCACCTCTTCTTTCATAAAACTTGATACAGGGTAGGCTACATTTGGTTATTCAGATGTGATGGGCTGAGCAGAAATTAGTCACTCATTATCAAAATAGTCAATTTTTCCTATTTCGAAGTAGGTCAAAGGAGGTCTGCTTATTCTTAACCTCAGACAAGTCTATGGAGACAAAGAGTAGTGAGTATGAACAGCTAAATAATTTACAAGTAACTCTACTTGAGCTTAATTTGGGATAAACAGAAGTGGTGATGATAATAACCCCATCAATCACTTGGTGTTTCACAGTTTCAAGCAGTGTTATTAGAGTCTTTTTAAAGACGTACAACAAGTTTTCTAGAGACCTCAGCTGCTGAGCCAGGCAACCCCTGAGGCAAGCACATCCTTTCTTGGCTGACCACTTCTATTGAAGAGCATCAAGAACAAATAAGGTAGCTGTGAATTAGCTTGGAAGGACTGGCTTTTAATGTTACGCATCAGTGATCACTGTTTTCTCACTCCAACCAAAAACAGACTATGGAAATGAAAAATCCTTTGGTATTTTACTGAAATCTACAGAAAGTGATGATTTTTTTTTTTAATGCAGCGCTTGGCAGCCAGAAGCGTGTGTGCAGTTGGTGATGTTAACAGAGCCTGTGATACTCTGTGACGGTGTACGCTTTGTTTAGGTCGTACCAGCACGCCAAATCTGTTAGCAGCTTTCCAAACAGAAAGGAATGTATGGAGCATGTCTCATTTTAAAAAGTAAATCTGTAAATTATTCGATGAGTTCAAATGCCTGTAGCAATAAGGAGTTTGATTTCAACTGGGATCTGCAAAAGCATAGGGGTCACTTCATTTCCTATTCCTTGAAGGTGCAAGGAGTAAATACTTAGTGATCACTATGATTTTATTCAGGTTCTAAATTCTACAGCAATTATTTTGCTAAACAAAGAGGTAGCTAGAAACTAAACTTTGATTTGCTACAAATATGTAAACAGGAAAAATCTGAATTACATTGGAATAGGTTAGTATTCCTGCAGATTGATTTCTTGAAACCCTTCCATACCGCCTCCTGGAATTTCCATTCTTCTGTAGGTATATGGCCATTCCAAGTCAGCTGTCACAATAAAGCCTGGTATGTGGCTGTGAAATGACAATTGTCTTAACCATATGCATGTAGCTAGGGGACTTACTTAGGAAGTTTTATTGCTTTCATTCAGGCTTGTCCCACTGCACGTGAAAAAGGTTCTTTGTGGCAAGGTGACTAGAAAGCAGTGTCTGGGGCAGCGGTTTCCCACCTAACCTTCTGTTTCAGTCTGACTGCTCTTCCCGAGTCATACCTTTCTTCTATTAAGTTGTCTTTATCTGATTTTTCCCAAAATATGATTTTTATAATCAAACTTTAATTCATATGATGAAAATTTGAACCAAAATATGAAAATTGCATATGAGTCTATGCCAGACAGAAGGTACATTCTTCTTTCTTGTAAGAAAGATTGCTCTCTTAATGGATTCTGGTCTATTTTTATCAACCATTCCATCAGTGTAGCTGGGATACAGAAAGGTGATGCAGTGTGAGACACTGGCACAGGTTGCCCAGAGAGGTGGTGGAAGCCCCATCCCTGGAAATTTTGAAGGCCAGGCTGGATGGGGCTCTGAATAACCTGCTCTAGTGAGAGGTGTCCCTGCACATGGCAGGGGAGTTGGAACTAGATGATCTTTGCGGTCCCTTCCAACCTTGACAATTCTATAATTCTATGATTTCCTGGAAGTAACCTGTTGTGAGGAAAAAAATTGTGTGTGATTTGATAAATACACATCCTGGTTTAGTTGACTTGGTCAAAGTGAGCAAACTAGAGGCAGTTGCTAGAGCTGGGCACGTGGGTGGAGGGTGGCATCTGTAGCCTGTTGATCTGGGACCAAGTGAGAACCAAGAGGCAAGCAGGGTCTGTGCAGGACTGGCTTATCTGCTTATGGTGGTGGCAAAGCAGCTGAGAGCAGAAACTCTATATTGTCCCAGCACATTTGCTGTTGTGTTACGTTTACTTATTTTTCCCCCCAATAAAATCCTAGTCTTACAAAGAGATAAAGTGCACAGAGCTCCTGCTGGAATCGGTTTGTTTGGGATGAGGGGATTGAGTCCCCACAGAGCTGAATTATTTCTGGATAATACTGTTGTAGCCATGATGCGACCTACACATACAAAGGTGCAGGTCTGTTGATGTGTTTCAGTAGACTCAGTGCTGTACTTGGAAAAAACAGGGAATTTCTAAGTTTATTAAGGTTGGGTGTATAGTTTTAATAAATCAGTCATACAGCTGCATGTTGATTACTTTTTAATTGTGTGTTAAAGTTTTTTCCACTTGAAAACATGAAAATTTAGCTCACATTGAAGTTTGTAACTGTATTCTCTTTAAATCTTTATTCTTAGTTGAAGTAAATAAACCAACACAGTAAACAGAGCTGATAGCTACTCCATCTGTATTATGGCACACAATGATGGCTGGAAGTTAAAGGTTTGATATATAGATCTATTTTTTTATAGCCAGCCCCTGCCCCTGAAGAAAGTATTAAAATTTCCAGATGAGTAACCAAACAATAAATAGATGAGACAGTTGCTGTGAATATCTGATTTTTTGCATAATAATGAGATATTGCTGGATAATACACTTTGCAGTCCACAGTTTGTCTATATTATCATTTTGATTGGACAAATGCATAAGAAAGATACACAAGTAATGCCATGACAAGTCTTTTATTTTAAATTGACTCCATGTGAGAGTTCAGTTACATTTCTAGGACATTTTTAAAACAAAACAAATTCTAGGAATATCCCTACACACATACACACACAGACACATTCATTTGCAGGCATACACGAAATATATAGTCAATACCTGATCTCACAATCACTTATGCACAGCAGAAACATTTTGTGCAAAATGCAAGCTCTTTTTCATGCCAGTTAGGCTAGAATTAGGGTCATTTTCAGTGAACACCATCTTTCTTGCCTTGCAGAGGACTCATGGAAGCACATGTAACAGAGCCTTTCACCTCCCAGCAGGACTTTATTCCATATCAGAACAGGCAAAAACAAAGGAGACTTTGGGATTACTTGTGAATGGTGGGGTGGGTGGGTAAATTAGGTAAACCTAAAGTATAGCCACAGTGATCTTCATGGACAAAAAGTTAGTCTACATGTCTCAAAAGAGTGTGAAGTCTAGTACCATTTTGGTGAGGTTTCGAAGGGGGGGGAATACTGTGCCTGTTGAAGATTGCACAGACAGATTTCTTGTCGTCACATATAAGGGTGCTGCTGGCAGCACTGAAGCAACATCTCCGTCACTGCTGCCATTGCTAGGAGATGGCTAGTAATATTGCTAATATCAGTGTGTAGGTCAAAGCTTGTTCTCTGGTAGCAAGCTAGTTCTCAGAATAATCCCTATTTGTAATTTGTTGCAGACTATTTTGTTCTAGAGTTCTGTTAAAGACGGGATCAGAGTTTTGTTTTCTTTCTAGAAAAAAAAAAATGCTGTATTTAATTATATTTGGTTTTATGTGAACATAGAAAACTGTTCTCTGCACTTGTCCTCTTGTCCAGATGACAGAGCCATGTAAGACCAAGCTTCAAGATTAGTTTCTTCTGGTATGCATGTCTCCAACTCCAGTTGTTGGTCTGATTTCATTCTGAGCCCTATAAATCCTGCAGTTATGTTATCTTGTTTTTGCTGTATTCTTCTTACATCTCTCAGTCCTCTCCAAGTCTTCCCACAGATGTATGCTTCCCCTATATTTTGTGAGGGCAGGATTCTGTGTTCCTTGCACCTCATGCTTCTGGTGACTGCAGTGGGAGTTCTTGCTGTGCAAACAACTGAAAAACCTTCACTTGCACAGGGCCCAGTTTCAGACCTATGAAGCACTAGCAACTGCACAGCAAACAACCAAGCACAGCATCTGCTGGTAAAACTGAGGAGCTGGCTTGGCTCTGCCTTCCTTTTTTCTCTCTGTGTGTCTGCAGGTGTGCACCAGATAAGAAATCCACACGCTGAAAAAAAAGGTAAATAAATAAGCGAGCCTGACAAATATGGCTTAGATGTGTCTCTTAAAATCATTTACAGCCATCAGCTGTCCTCGGCAATAGGGAGATGAAACTGTTGCTAGATTAAATAAATGTACAGAGCTAGTGTATTGCAGCTCTGCTGGTACACATATGGCTTAATTTACAGAAGGACATATATTTCCTAATGGTTCCTCCATACCAGATTTATACAGTGGTAGGTTTCTGACCCTGTTTCTTTACCAGAGCATACTCACAGTATTGAGAAATAATGCAGGATTTTCCATGAAGTTAAAGTATCTATCAGCATTTCTGTCATGATGGACAACATAAGAGCTTTCATGATGCACAGTGATCAGTGTTGTACCCAGAAGCCATTTAACTATAAAAAAGAAATGAGACCAGGGTTTTGTCTGGTTATTCACCTGCTGGTGAAATGTCTCACATTGAAGAGTGACATGTGGACAGTTTAGTTCTTCAGAATCCCTTGTGCCATAACCAGTAAACAGGCATTTTGTGAGTTCTTTTTCCTCGGTCCGGAAGGTCCATCCCATATTTACAAAACATAGAGTCAAATTCAGCCCTTGAAGCACAGACTGCTTTCATCTAGCAACATAACATCCCCTGCCCTGGCAAAATTCCAGCTTACTGCATTTGACTTCAGAAACAAGATGCATTTGCTCCTACTGTGCTGCTGGAGTTATGTAACTGACCAATTAATTATATTTTAAAGATTATAATATGGATAATGGCTAGCAAACTTGAAGTCATCAGGCTAAGTGTACTGCAGGTGCACCATCTTTTCTTACTGGAATTTGATTCATTCACAAAATGATTTTTCTATTCAAAACAACTGCCATGCTTCCTTTGTCCATGGATAATTAAATAAGCTTTCCAATTTATTCATGTATTCTAATTTACATAGGGTACCAACCCAAAAAAACCCTTCACTCACCCGGACAAAAGACATAGAATCCATAGAAAGATAAATCTAGGTGTCAGCCACAGCACAGTAAGAGCAGTTCTGGCTGGTGAGGGCACTGTTGCTGTAGCTTGGAGTCTGGCCCTGAGTGGTCTCTGGCAAGCAATGGTAGTGAGGGCTGACCCAAACTGAGTTCTGCCGCTGAGTTTTCTCGTCTTCTCCTTTTCTAAGATCACAGTAGGGAAGTTTGGGTCTGAGGTATTGAAACCATCCTGTGCAGGACTTTTATACTCTCTTTACTCACAGCTTCTTTAGCTCAGCTTTCTAAGGTACGATCAGGTACTCAGAGCAAGATTCTCCCCTTTTATGGCACTTCTTCCAGGCGCTGGTCTTTGTACAGGCTCTCTGTGGTAAGAGAATTCCAGCCAAAGCCTATCAGCTCCATGCTGTTGTTGGGAGCCTGCAGGCTTTCTACAGCTGAGGTTCACGGTGCCCAGAAGTTAGTTATTTTCACATGTTTAGATACCCCTGTGATTCCTCCTACCATTTGAATTCTTCACAAGCACTTGAGCACACAATTGCAGAATAGTGCGGTCACTGTGAGTCTGGTGAATGGCGCTGGTTTATTTATGGGGAGCAGGCACAAAGGGGCCAAACATATAATGTTTGCAGCAAAGAATACATAGGTCAGATCTCAGAAATACTGGCTATAAAGATACTTAAGTGCTGGGGCATCATAGGTTGTGAAACCCTTTGCAGGTTTCGAGGAGAGGGTATACAGGGGTATAGCAGCACTTGCAAGGCAGTGCAGGCCTGTTTCATACTGTCTGGGTACAGGAAGGCGATTGTGTGATCTGCTGCGATCCCCTCTCGTTTGGGGGTTTTGTCGTTGTTTGTTCTTTTTCGGCCAGATCTTCAGGGCACTTTGAGAGTGTCTGGATGAATTGGAGTCAGTAGGTTAATACCTAGTTTTCTGAAATCGCAGGCAAGCGCCAGTGTGTGATCTGTCCTGGCCAGAGGTGTAGTAGCCACGGACAGGGCTGGGCCGGGGCCCCAGCGGCCGGGGCTCTCTGTGCCCTGTGGTCGCCCTGCACAGGACTGTGCCCACAGCTGGGGCTGTAGGGACTGTGTATGGGGACTGATTGATGATTCTCAAGCGTGTTGTGTAGTAGCTCTTTTTTCCCCAGACAAGGCAATTCAGTTTCAAACATGTCTGTCTTATTTATAAGCAGTTTAAACTTTACACTCAAGTTATTTTCTTCTCTTTCCCCAAGCTCATAATTTAAGGGGAAGACCATCAAAAATAAGTACATAACATAGCAGAATACAAACCCTTAAAAAACTAGCAGAACCTTCAGTCTCTGCTTGTTTTCCTTTACGGTATTTTGTTTTATTAATAAGGCTTCCTCTATATTCATGACAAAATAAGAAAGCGATTTCCAATGAAACAGACAAGTCTTTGTTAGACATCAAATATAACTAATATTTGATGTCATAAATATTAATGACTTTCATGTCTTTAGATACTTTAGAATCAATTCCAAACATTTTTTGTTTTGATTCACTCTTATTTATTTTTTCACATTGAACTGGTAGAAGGAATTTTCCCCTATCTTTCTGTGAAAAAAAACTATCAAGTTCTGCAGCCTGATTTAATCTTTTGAAGCCTCTTTATAAACTGCTTGGATTAAGATGTTGTTCAATGTATTTTACATGGCTAAATCTGTACGCTGAGACAAAATTAGCAATTAGTGTCGTGTGACAGAAGTGCATATATGATGGCCACCAGTTCAGCTGTCACTTAGGACTGATTCTGGGATTTCCTGGTGAAACAGAAGGGATTGAAAGAGACAGGCCTTTAACTGGAACCATTTGACAAAATGCATTTGCTGTGGGCATAACACGCAGCATAACCTATCATTTGACATCCGATTTCTTGGCCAGTTTTCTACAGGTACTGAACAATAATTGGTACTGCCCAATGTGAGCGGTCTCAGTGACTATAAATTAATGTTTGTTGTTTCTTAAAAGCAGCAAATTTCTCTTGCTGAGCAGAATCATAGAATTGTCAGGGTTGAAAACAACCTTAAAGATCATGTAGTTCCAATTCCCCTGCCATGGGCAGGGACACCTCCCACTAGATCAGGTTGCTCAGAGCCCCAGCCAGCGTGGCCTTCAAAATTTCCAGGGATGGGGCTTCCACCACCTCTCTGGGCAACCTGTCCCAGTGTCTCACCACCCTCATGGGGAAGAACTTCTTCCTAACATCTAATCTGAATTTACCCACCTCTAATTTTGATCCACGAATAGTTCCATATCTTCTCACAAATGTGCAGACTCATGTTTAGGCCACAAACTCAAATTTTAATGTCCTATAAATAAATAATAATTAGCATTATCAGATGAATGACTGTTGATGCAGAGCAGTCTTCCAGAGATTAAATATCTGAACCTGATGCATCTGTAATAACTGGGAGCCAAGATAAAATACCATCCACATGTGGAAGATAGAGGATTCTTAGCCTATGGAGAGTTATATATAGGATTGAGGATGTGCCAGTATGAGAGAGACATAATTATTGTTGTTCCATGTATTTGTGCATGTTTGCTTCTAGGGGATTTATTTCTTTTATGTATTTTTTTATATTATACACTGTGATTATAGAAAAAAATCTCTAAAAATCTGACATTTCACTCTACTTTTGCCTTAGAATCTTTGTTCTTAAGGAATCCTAGCAATAACCAATAACTTGCTGACAATTGCAGCAATAAAATATGGTGACCATATTGCATTCTCCTCTAGTGACATATTTCAGTCCTTTTTTTAAAGCACATTTAAAAGTGATCAAGCACAAACACGGTGTGATACTAACACAGTTCTTAGAACCCAGTCCTTCCTCTTGCTGCTGTAATACACCCCTCTATTGTCTATGGAGTAGTCAGACTTTTGATGACTAGGTGTAGTAACCCTGCTTGCTTTCTTCTCTAGCTCCAGGTTCTCTTTGTCATCTCCCCAAAAAGCCTGTTCCCTTGGCAGCTCTCCCGCTTCAATACTGTTGGTCATTCGTGTCATTGAGGAAGGCAGCAAATCAGTAAGCAAAAGTAACAACAAGTCCAGATCCACCAGCCAGCCAGTCTGCTTTGAACAGCAGTCATATGAGTCCTTATTTCTAGATATAAACATTTTCCAGTACTGAGAGTAGGAGGAAGGCAACCTTGGGGCTGAGAGGTGGTGTCTGCCCAGTGGTAATTTCCCTTCAAGAGAGCTGTACCCAAGGAATAGGACAAGACTGGAGTCTGCATTTGCCAGGTCATTGTGTTTATAGAGCTTGGACTAAAAGTGAACATGCAGAAAAAGTACAAGGTGGGGTGGGGGTAGGGGAGACAGAGACTTTATATCCAGAAGGTTAGCTTTGTATTAACTGAATTGCCATCGACACAAGAAAAGCAATTCCTGTAGAAGTTGTTCTTTTATCACCAAATAAATCTTGAAAGACTCAGTTTATATTCAGATCAAAGGAAAAAATAGATACAAGCCTGTGATGGGAAATGTAGAAAAACAGTAAGTAAAAAAAAATAAAATCATACCTTAAAAAAAATAATCTCTGAATACTTTCAGAGTGTGAAGGAAAGAAATCCCATGTTCTTTCCAAATCTGTGGAACATCATAGCTGTTGTAAATAGGCCAGTCCCAAAGAGAGCACACATGTTCCAAATGAGAGGAGATTATTTGCTGCATCATTTTAGCATGTTTGATTTATCAGTAACTAATGGAAAGTTGACAGGAGCTTTGAACAACATAATTCAGTATGTCATGAGCCCAAGATTTGGCATCAAAAATGTTTTACTTATGGTATATTCATATGGTGAGGACATAGCCAAGTTGCTAGCATTGATGAAATCCATCCTGATTCCTCTTTGTAAGATGCATTATTAACCTGCTGTTGTTAAGGAGTTTAAAGCAGTTAGGACAAAGAGACAAAATAATTTGAAAATTGCACCATTCAGAGCAAGAACTTAGAGGTTGCACAGAATTGCTTCAGTTTAGCAATAAGACCGATGTACTCGCTTGGGGTTTTAGATCATTTTGGAGGTAGAGAATATTGTATATGCAGTCCTAGTGACTAACTGGTTTTTGGTGGTATGAACTAAATTTGGAATCCTGGGTTGTTGAGAAGATGAGGCTTACGAGACTATGCTTTGTGCCTGTTATCTACTCTCAATCAGCCCAAGCAATGTTGAATGTTTTGGCCAGCTTCAGTCAAATTTGAAAGGAGTGGAAGTCCTCTTTCTACTAACCAAGTTCTTTATTTTTTAAAGTGTTTTCTTAAATATTGTCTTAAAATGTTGACTGGATAGAAAAGTAAGGCTCAAACTATTTCTTCTTGGGGCAAAGGCAATCTGAACTCAAGCTGTCTTCACTTTGTGGCAGCAGCAAGCCAGTCAGTCTGTGGGTGCATACTTTAAGAAGTCAGCAGGCAGTTTGCTGTTTCATCTGCCCTTGTCAGGTAGACTATCATAAGGGAAATAGGAAGGCTGTTCAGGCAGGTATAGTTTAAGGAACAGAGGACGTTATCTGCAGGGAATCAGGTAAATTTGTTCAGTGCTCACACTACATATGTTAGCCATCCCCACTGAGATCAATGGGAGTTGTATTGTGGACCAGAAGGATAACAGCATAAAGAACAATGATGTACAATCAACAGCATAAAGAACAGTGATGTACAATCTTGAAAAGCCTCCGTGTCCAGAGGGAGCTCCCTGGGTGCTAGCACTAATAACTCCTTACAGAACTTAAAGAATGAAATCCTAGTACCGCTCCCACCAAGGTCATGGAGAGGGCTTATAAGAACAGATGAAAGTTTTCATTGTCAGAGTCTGGATGCTGCACAATTTGAGAAAACACTTAATAGCAATGTTTTGGCAGATCTTTCTCTGGTTGCTGATTTTCCAGTGATTGTGTGTTAATTACATGGTTTCAGCAAGTAAAAATCAAAATGGAAATGTCCAAGAATAGCCTGAATCATTTGCTTTACACAATTGTATATGCTGCTTTGCATTGCTTGGTGACTTCAAAGGAACAGATAAGTAGATGGCACCTTATTGCATAGAGTTTTGAGTTGTCCACAAAACTGAGAAATGTAATTTTATTTTGAAAACAAAATTGGTCACATTTTCATGCCCATTTGCTTGAACTTAATATGCATGATACTTTCTGTGCACATACTAGATAATTGCACATGTAATTATCAGCATAGGAACTTTGTATATGAGCTTCTGTTTGACGATCTTGCTCCGTGTGTCTAAAATGAGACCAATTCTGCTGGGTTGAAATAAGGAGCATACAAAGGAAATACCAATAGGTTCCTAAAGAGATCAGTATTTGTTCTGTCAATTTATTATGGTTAAAGCAATAATTTAGGGAGTTTTCCTCTATACAGAAAATATGGGTCAGTCATAATTCCTTCAAAGTCAAGAGAAGGTTTAGGCAGAATGAAGAGATATTTATAAGAAAAAAGTTTTGTCTTTTCAAATTCACAACTACTGTTTACTATGGCAAACAGAGAAAGGGTATGGTGTATGGCGTAGTGTGCCTGGAAGAGTGGAACATTTTTCTAAGGCCCAGAGAGAGGCCAGCGTCTGGAGCTTCTCTATGAAGATTAGCCTCTCTGAAGTCTTGTGCTGCTACAGTACTGTCTTTTTTGGTGCATGAAATACCTGAGCTAACACAAAATAAATGACCAAAACACTGATAGAAGGTCTGTAGTGCAAGGAGCAGCTCGGTCTTTCCTTTCAGCTGATGCTGTGAAGAAATGGATGAGCATGATTTGTGTCCCCTGCTCCAGGGAGAATGGCTTTTACCATTGCTGTTCTGAGAGATACAAGGAATTCCACCTCATATCAGGATACTCTGAGGATCCAGGCTTATGTAATGATGCTTGCTGGTTTTCTACAAGATCAGTTCCCAGCCTTTCTTAGTAGGTATTTCCAGAGTTAAAGCGGATGAATACTGACAGCTTCAGCTTTGTATCCTCAAAAGCTGAAGGAGAAGACAATGCTGAAAATAGTACTTAACTCTGTGCTGTTGACCTCCTACCCAACTGTGCCACATCCACATTCACAGAACCATAACCTCCCTGACTTGCATTGAGAACTAAGGAACGCATTGTTACTGACCCAAATTCATCCCATTGAGTTTCTTTGCAGCGGCATTTGACCCCAAAACTATCCTTTTAAGCAGTATCTTTTTACTTGGAAAGAAAAAAAAAAAAAGAAAAATCACCCAGAGCTTGATCATGGAGAAACAGTCTGGGGCTTGGGGTTGCTTTATTTAGTTGTAGGAACTGACAAAGGAGAATGCTCAGGAAAATAGAAAAATGTTAAGGGACCTTCAATATTTTTGCACAAAAAAAGCAGCCCTTAGATATATACAACCCCTAGTACAAAGGGAAGGCTGATGAATGATCAAGAGTGCTAGATGTCTCATGTGTTTTCTTCTTTTCTAGCGTTCTGGGTGGCTATATGATCTGATGTCTCAGTCGGAGATTCTGTGGTCTGACAAGGCTTTACTTCACTTCGGAAATTTATTTTGTTTTGTAATTTATGCCTGTGACCAAATAGGAGAAGAACTGCTACACAACGCAGACACATTAATTGCAGATAGAGAAAGTGGATCAGATTGATAGAATTGGAGCACTACAAGCAGAACTGTGTTTATTTTTCAGTGGAGAGCCTTCATCTGAACATGCAGTAGGTGCCCCTGGTGATTCCTGTGCGATGACTCAAAACAGCCTGATCTTGAGCTCATGGAAAAATCTTGGAGTGATACCAAGCCGATAAAAAGGCAGCAGATCTTTGTATATCTTCTGACTTGAAAGAAAAAAGAAAACCTACCTCAAATTCCTCAAAAGCAAGGCTCTGGAAGATGAGCCAGTGGTTTCAAAAGGCATATCCCAAACCATCTTTCAGCAATGGGATTATAACATTACTGCCTATATATAGGCAGTAATAGAATTTGTAATATGTATAGACATATATATAGACATATATAGACAATGGGGTTTACTCTTAACTGTCCCTCATTGAGTTCACTGAATGGATAAGGAGGAGAATAAGGTAATTTCCAGAGCAGTCAACTCCTGCCTGGTTCCAGCTGGTGGTGCCCATTCTCTGGATTGTGCTGACCGGTGCTGGCTGTGTGGAGGCAGAACAGGAGTTTTAGTCCTCCTGTGCTCTGCTGCTCCTCTCTGGACTTGTCTGTCCAGTGGGGATATAACCAGTCCTACGGCTCTGATTTAGCTAAATCCTCTCTGGATTGTTGGGGCTGCTGTCATCCATGGCTGAATGCCTGCACCATCCAGGGCAGCAGTGGCAGAAAAAGTGTCTGTTTGTATGTTCTCCATGAGAGCGGGGCCAGCAAGCCTCTTCCTAATGAAACGGATTATACTAACAAAATGGGCTTTCATTGATATGACTTGCAGTGTAAGTTTCCTGTGGAGACACCAACAGCTTTACTACCAATGTAATGATTTTTTCTTGGGCTTTTGCGTGTATAGAAATGCTGCAGAAAATTAAGAAATCCTTCGCCCCATTACATCCAATCTAGCAAGCATTGCTATGATGCAGACATGACCTAATACAGTCAGGTTTGGTGGCATTAGTGAAATTCCATTGCAGGAATTCATTTGCCAGCGCTTTTAGTGCTTCTCTCAAGAAAATGCGCAGTATTAAAGTCTTGCAGCACCTGATGCTTTACTTAACAGTCCTGAAGAACTGCATACTGGAGGATCTCCAGTGTTTTATTTGTTGGTTTACAAGGAGAGAGGGAATATGTTTGAGGTCTTACTGATGAGATGAAAACTGGATAATGTGGTTTTGGTGCAAAAGGAATTGAAAAATTCCTCACCATTGAGAAAGTGAAGTCAGAACACAGAAATGAGAGAATTTCTCAAAACTTTCTACTTCTATTGCAAAAGTATTTAGGACTAGTATTTTGTTAATGTTCAGGTAGATTAGTCCACAGCTTGAAAAAGTACTCTTGCAGTCCTAAAAATGGATTCTGAGCTGTCCTTTCTTCCTCCAAGCACTCAAAAAGCACAAAACTTTATTGAAGGCAGAGAGAGCATAGGACCCAGTATTCTGGGTTCAGTCCTTCCTTGGCCAGTTCTTTTGTGGCTGGGGGAAAAAAAAAAAGCTTTCTGGCTTGTGGTCTGAAAGTGCTAGACAAAAGTTGAGGAAAAAATTAAAAAGAATGTCTACATTTTCCAAAGTATTCAGAGTTGTCTGTGACCACGTGGCATTAAGGCACCTGTGTACATACTGTATATGGCCTACCATATCCACCGACTGTGACCCCAAACTGAGAGAAAGCTATATTACTTACCTGCTTGTGAAACCCTTGCTCTGTTTAACTCACTAGAAAGTTTCTGTGGATTTCAACGCAATTAAAATTTTACCCTGAAACCGCCTGTACTGTATAAGGCATGTGCAAGTGTGGCTCAGGTGAGCCATGCTCTAACTTGAGGACTGTGTGGCTGACTGATAGATGGGAGAACTCAGCAGTGATCAAGCAAGAAGGGACAAGCTCTTCCCTCCCTGTAGAATTGTGTGTTGCGGGGGTTGTGTGTCTTCCTCTGACATACACAGCACCTGTCATTTTCCAGTCTTGCAAATCATGAATGGTTGAAAATGACTTACTTGAAAATACATCCTTTGGCTGGCAGGGGAAGCAGCTCAATGTGGTCCAGCTTGTCCTTGTGAATATTCAGAAGTATGTCTGCTTCTCAGAGGCTCTGGAAATACCTGAACCTTCTAAGTCTAGCAAAGATGAGGAAGCTGTAGCTCAATAAAGAAATTAACATGGCTGTTTACAGCTTTCTGCAGGTGTAGAAATCATAAATGTCTGCTTTCATATCTGTTAGAATTCTGCTCTGACTCTGTTTAGAGTTCTCGTAGCCACCAACAAAACAGCAATTTGGAGCCAAATTACATGTAATGGGGATCAACCCTCTCTTGATCCTCTTCTGTATTCTCCAGAGAATTTCCTTAACCTTGAAATTATGAGGGTTAATTATTAAATTATCTTCAGCAAGGGCTCAAGTACATCAAGCACAAATTGAGAGGAAACAAAATATTTGTGCATTTGTGGTCTCCTCCAGCAGGTCTGTGTCTAATCCCATCCTTCTTCTCCATGTGTGAGCAGTCTTGTCACTGGTCTGAATAGCCTGACCCTGTGAAAAGCTAAGGAGAGGTGAGAGCACAGAGACAGATGATGTAAGGTGTGTTTCCACTGGTCCAGCATTCCAGTGTGAAAGGCCTGGGGAACCATCGATCCCCTGTTAGCCTGAGGGGAGGGATGTTTCCAGGGAACGAGGCAGTAACATACCTTAAAGGCCTCAGGATGCTGACAGCACCTTTCAGCTTCTCAGTACACTGCTGCCAGGAGCCCACATCATCAAGCTGCAGAGTTAGGAGTGAAATTTGCCAGCCAGAATGACAAAGACACAGGAGATAAATACAGGAAGAGGTGGGATAGAATCTGATGGTGATATTGCTCAAGTTGATAGAAAATTGCGCATCTGTGGTGTGGAAGAGGTGGGCTTGCAATTGTTGGTTGCCATCTGCAGCTGGCGGTAGAGCATTGTCTTTCCTGCTCTGAAATGGGTGCTTCATCCACCTTGACAGTCTGCAGCAGTTTCTTGTCTGGCCTAATGTTGATTTAACTTTTAAAGCAGCTGGTTTTGGGCGGAGCTGGATGACATGGTGTGCTTTCATGTTCAGGAATTCTAAAACAGAGGCTTTGGCGTCTTTTTGCTTATTTCATTTGAGTTTATATTTGTTTCATGTTTAATTGGTAGGGCAGCAGCACTGCTGGTAGTAGAAGTGTCCCATAATTACTAGCTTAGACTGTTAAAACATAGAACTAACGTGTGGGTCTCCTCAGGAGAGCAGCCTCGGGCGCAAGAGTTCCGAATTCCTCTGACAGGCACTAGATGTACTAGCGGTTTTTAAAGGCCGAGAAGGCACCGCACGCCTCTGCAGCCAGGGCAGCCTGGCACACCTAGGAGTGTATCCAGGTCCCACTTTTGGGCTTAATCCCTTCTCGCTTATCTATTGTCTATCCAGTAGTGATCAAAGCAAGCAAGGAGGATGGAAGCTGCAGCCCCCCAGAGTGACTTGGTTTCATCAATGATAAAAATGCCTGCGGGTTAATGTTGACACACAAGCCCTGTACTTTGTGGTGGTCTGTGCTGGCTGCGGTGGCTGGGGGAGTGGAAATGCTGACCGTTCTCGTGTGGTCTAAGATTAGTCTTGGCTGTAATGTCTCTCTAAGGAGCTGCTCTAATTAATGCAAAATACTTCAGTTACTACTTAATAAATTCTGAGGCCCTTCTAAATAGCGCAAAATTAAAAGCCTTTATTTACTAGTGCCTACAGTTGAGGTACAAGCTAACCTTTCAAACCCTTCGGTGCTTCCTGGCAGTGGCCATGTTGGGGACCTATGAGGGAGCAGAAGCGAGGCCCTCCCTGCCCCGGCCTGGCGACCTCGGTGCTAAGGCTCCCAGCAGAGAAGGGATGGCAGAAAAGGTGTCTTCACCTGAAAATGCTGCTAAAGGAGGGGCAGGGTCTCCTAGTCGGTGTGCAGCACTCAGCACACCTCCGGGCCGACTCCTGAACACAGCAGCCGTTTGTCCGCTGCTCCCCCGGCACAGATGAACGGCCGGGAGATGCTGACTGTCCCCGGGCTCGGAGGGTCTGAGCATCCTGGGGCAGTCGACGGAGCCGGGTCGCTGTTTCGGGGGTCTCCCGGAGGAGCCCCGCGCCATGCTCGGCCTTAGCCCGGCAGCGGGGCACGGCCGCCGGGCCGGGCCGCGCGCGGTGCGGGTCTCAGCCTCGCTCACGGGCGTCGCCGGGGCGAGGCCGGCAGCGGGCGGGGCCGACGCTGCCCCGGCTTCGAGGGGCGCGGGGTGAAAACCGGAGAGTCTCCCCCGCTGTCCCTCCGCCCGCGGGCTCGGCCTCGGCCCCGCGCAGCACAGCAGCGCTCCGCATGTGCGCGGTGGGCCGCAGAGTGCGGCCGGGCAGGAGCACTTTGCCCAGGCATCCTGCGAAGGGGCTGCGATCCTCAGGGCAGCTCGGGCAAAGGGCGAGGGATTCCTCATTTTCTCTTTGTAAATAAAATCGTTACCTTCCAAACTGTACTGTGGCTCGGCTCGATACATCTGGAGCCTTCATTTTTTTTGTTGTGTTGTATTGTATTTTTTCCAAGCAAGGGTGCCAGTGCAACTCGCCTTGTAGCGCAAAGGGACCCAGAAAGAGAGAGGAAGATAAAATGAATTTAAATTCCAAAGGGGTTTCAGTGCTGGTTTCCTAGTCCCCGAGTCAGCAATGTGTTTGTGAAAATTCAGCCTTTTTGTCTCTTAGAAAAAAAGGGCTAAATCTACATCGGTGGCCCAGTCTAGGTTTGCTATTCTTTGCATTTTCTATTCAAGTGAATGAGAGTGAATGAAGTGGCCTGGGACCCTTTATTTGATCTACTCAATTGCATAAAGTGACAGAATTCTAATATATTTGTTTAATGCTCTTCAATGGGGCTTTCACTTTCTAGCTTGCAAATGAAGCCTCGATCTGCAAAGTTTTGTCCTTTTTTTCTTTCCACCTTTTTTTTTTTCCTGGCAGAGAGACCATATTTCATAACTTGGGCTACGGTTTGAAGTGATTTCGAGAGGAGTTTTAGACTCGAAAAGTGGGAAATAAAGAAACAGATGTGAAGTTATTGTAAATTCTTATAGTGGGCTCTGGGGCTATTGTAAACCCACTGCAGGCGGTCCAAAGCCTCTCTTTTTCATGCTGTAATTGAAACATATTAATTAGATAATTTGTTGTTAGTTTAAAAGAAACAAATACAGTCCCTCCAAGGCTTCACAGCCTCCATTTCTTTTTGTTAATAAAAACAAAACAAAAAAAACCCAACCCACAAAGTGACATTTATATTAAGATTCCGAGATAATTCGTCACTGAAGCTAATGAAGCTGCTAAGTTTTTTTCTGCCTTTCCCGATGACCACTTTTGAAGAAAGGCTGGCTCGTAAAACTCCCTCTCAGGGGTCTCCGGGGAGTTCTTTTCTCCCTACCTGGCACCGACCGCCCTTCCCTGCAAGGCGCGGTCCGAGAGGAAATAAATATTCTGGGTGAGAAAGAGCTGGCTTTCTTCAATAGAGGATTCAGTCTTGTGGGGTGGTGTCTTGTCACACGTCGAGGGGAAAGCGGAAAAAAAAAAGAGAAAGAAAAGAAATATCCTGGCGAGAAAGGATCCACATACCATGCACTGACGTGAAGCAAAACCCGAGTCGCCAAGCACGACTGGGTTCGCGGGCTTACCTTGCACAGCCGGGCTCAAACTCATCCTCACGAAGAAAAGAGCTAGAATGAGCGGTCTCTTTGCGTCAAGTACGCCTAGCATATAGTGTGTAGCTGACAAATAAAATTAAAAATCAAGAAATATATCCCCCGACCCCCACGAAATGTCTAAATACGACGGAGAGCTCGGCCGTGGCTGATTCGCTCGCCCCCCCTCGCCCCTTCCCTCCGCGCTGTTGTCTCTTGCTGTTCTATTTCAGATCTGTGTTTATTGACATTGGACTTGAGCCATTAGGGAGATTTAACAAGTCAAAGCAGTAAATTCAAGCGACGCGCTGAGCTGCGTATTTGTTTGAAATACGCACCGCAACAGTGCCGGGAGCGGGGCGCGGGCAGGGATGCGCGCAAGGATGCGCGCAGGAGCGCGGAGCCGGCTGCGCGCTGTGGCCACGGTGAGGGTGCGGGGGGTCCTCCGGCTTGAGCAGTCTTGGGCAATCGCAGAGATAAAGAGGGAAGTGGGACTTTAAAAGTTCGGTTGCGAGTCTTACTTTCGGATTATGTAGCGAGGAAGCTATTGCACCTTTTGAAAATATTTTGCCTTGGGGCATAATCTTTTCAGATCATTATCTCCGCTGATTACTATATAGTTTTTTAAAGACCCTGAAAGTGCAGCTTCATCTTCTTAGCCTGAGCTCGGATTTCGTCTTTGAGGATTTGCTCTGACTGCTAGATCTTAAAAGAAAAAAAGAAAGGAAGGAGAAAAAGAGTCCTCGTCGTCTAAAAATGTAGGTCATCGCTTGTTTAGGAAAAGTTTGTCGAGTTATGTGTCCATTGATCTGGTGATAAGTTTTGAATGCTTTCTTTAGCTGATCGTGTTGATATAATCGTGGGTTGGACTTGATGAATGAGTTCAGTTGTCCCCCATCTGACAAGCTTTAGCAGCTTCATGCATTTTAATCAGCCCAATGATTCATGTATTTTCCACCTTTTTTCTGTGTGTGGGATCCGTTCTCTTAAAAAAAAAAATGGTCACAACTGGATTAATTACCCTCTACATTAATCTTAAAACTTTTGCAAAGACCTTGCGATATGTAGTAACGAAATGGGGGATGTCACTTGCGCTTCTTATGATCCAGAAATTCAGAGAGAGATCAGGCAGAGGCAAAACCTCTGTAACACGATTGCGGCAGAATTAGTGAATCCTGACGGTTCATTAGAATACAATGTCGTTCTCGTCCTAATAAGCCTTCGAGTGTTCGGTGGTCTCGTAACTGCGCTCCTGGCGCAGACTGCCTCATCTCTGAGACGCCTATTTACTAGTTTCACTAGGTTGGTTCTATCAGTTTCAGCAGTTGCAGAGTCCTTGTAAAATCACTAGAAGAATTAGAGAACCTTACTGGAAGGTGCCTGGAATCCACTTTTCATTGTAACTACTTTGCTCTTACTTTTTAAAGGGGGCTGTAAATTGACAGACAGAAAAACGGATACAATTCTAAGTGTTACAGTTTGCAACCTACCGATTTTGGAAAGTGTAATCAATAAAGATGGAGAAATTACAGCAGTGGTTGGGGTAAATGCACTCAATGAGGAGGTTTAGACGACAGGTAAAAGGCTACAGTAGTTCTACTCGAAAAAGATTTTGCGAATCCCACTTGTAAGAAAAAACACAACTGACAAAAATTCAGAATTCTCGGTCTTTAAAAGTAACAAATTCTTTAAAGATTTTTGTTTGCTCTTTTTTGTGTTTTCTCTGTGTAGTAGAAAGTCACTAATTTGTTTTTTTTAATAGAAAATTTATCTAGGAGTAAGTGCTAAGTATACATACACACAGGAGTCGTAAATGTAATACGTGTTTATATTCGGTATAAGTGTATAGGACACAAATACATATAGGTGTGTGTATGCATATAGGTGTGTGTATGCATATATGCATAGATACATAGCTATAAAAGCCACAGAACACACGTTATCTCTTTGGTAAACCGGCGATAATGACAGTTTTATCTGGCATGTTATGGTATATTAAGAACTGTATTTATAGTAACCTCTCATGAAAAGGCTGTTTAGATTATCTAAATATTGGAATAATGTCATTCCTTTTTCATGAACTAATGTTTTTACTTTTCTCGTGTAAACTCTTTAAAAAGACAAACAAGAAACTAGATATGCATTTACATATTTTAATGAGAAAATATTATTTGGATGACTAGTTCATAATTTAACGTAGACACTTTTTATAACCTTTGTCTTAAAACACACATGCTGGGAACAAGGAACACCAATATTCAAAATGTCATGCTTATTCTGTACAGGAAAAAAAAAAAGTTAAAAAGAAATGCTTTTACAGTTTCAACAGACACCTATGCCGTTTGTGGGTTGTTTTTTTTTCCGTTTCTTTTTCCTTAACTTAAGCAGTTCACAGCAGAACAACAGTTCAGTTTCCAGCAAACTACCTAAAACTAGAAAGGAGTATATCAAACAAAAGTGCATTTTACACATTTTATAATCATTCCTATGCACAAACATTTACAGTTTCCCTAGCCCCCTCTCTCGTTTGCAAAGCTCCAGCAGAAATCAGGATGACCTCCATAGTTTGTACCTGCTGTTGTGTTACTACTTCTCCACGTTTTACCAGTGACTTCAACAGCTTTTCTTAAGCTTGTGTGCTCGGTAACATGTTTAATTTTTTTAATATTATTGTTGTTTGTTTTTAAGCTATGGAATAAATAGCTATTTAAAATTTAAAACCCAAAGAAACCCTCAGCTCCCCAAACCGTTCCGGTTAATCGAAATTATCAGACAAATCAACTTCTTTTTCTGTTCCACCCCAAAACTACAGTAAACATCCACGTTACAACAGGTACTGCAAAGGGGACCTCGTCTGATTTACAGCACAGATGCATGTTCAGTATTTACATTAACACAAGCGCTTTGTAAACAGTGTGGATAGGGCGTGAGCGGAGGGGGCCTGCCCGTTGCACGGCGCCCGCTCCCGGGCGCGCCCCGCCCCGCGCCCGGCCGCAGGAGCGGAGGCTCCGCGTCCTCCCGCCGCCCGGCCCTGCGGAACCCCTGCTCGCTGCCTAACAACGAGGCGGGCGCCGGCGGTCGGGCACCCACACAAAGGACACGAGCACGTCCCGGCGTTTCCAAGATCCAAGCGTTTGCTGCTTGGAGGCTGGAAACATCGTTGCTCTCATGCAGCCATGTCACACTGCTTACGGTTTTAAGGATTGGTCCTACATGAACCCCTGCTCGTCCCCAGACAAAGGAAGGGGAAGAGGCATCGCTGGGCCAGGCTTGCTGGTCCCAGCAACTCGAAGATGCTTGTAGTACTTTTGGAAAACTAGTGATGCATATGGTAGTTCCTACCGGGAGGGGAGGGGGGCGGGCCGCGACGGTTCGTTTTGCCTCAGAAGAGCGGAAAACAAAGTTCAGAACCAGGAAAGAAGCCGAGACGCGGAGCAGGGCGCGGCTGGAGGGGCGAAGCAGGAAGGCAGCTCACGCGAACGGCAAACCTCGGTTTCCCGCGGGGAGTTGTCTCTGCTCTCGAGGAAAGGAGAAAAAATGAGGGAGGAAAGAAGCGGAAAGAGGGAGAGAAGGGAAGGGAGGCGAGCTCCGAGGAAACTTTGGGAGAAAGGGAACGGCGGAGTCCGTGCGAGCGGCCCGGGTCAGTGCACCGCCACGGAGTGCAGAGCGGGCGCCGGGCTGGTGAGAGTTTCGCTGGGGGTGGCCGGGCTGCTTTGGCTGGTGGCCGTCTGAGAGGACGTGGGGCTGAGGGAGGGCGGCGAGTTCGAGAGGATGGTGGGGATAGGCGCGGGCAGGGCGGGCAGGGCCGGCACCGCAGCGGGGGTAGGCTTGATGGGGACGGGGATGGCCGGCAAAGTCTGCCCCCCATGGCAGAGCGGCTTAATGGGCACGCCGTAGGCGCCGTACTCGCTGCTGGCCATGGAGATGGGGGTGGCGGTGTCGATCATGCCGGAGCTGTACATGTGGGGCCAGCCAGTGCCAATGGAGCTGCCCACCGTAGTCAACTGGTTGGGAAGGGGGTAGGCGGCCGGCATGGGCTGCATCGTGGAAAAGGCGAGGCCCCCAGGCATCTTGTACTCTCTGGCGATGATGTTCTCGATGGCGAACGGGTGCTTGAAGCTGGAGGGCTGGGACACGCCAAGGTTGTACGTGGACATCTGGGGCAGGTGGGTGCCGGTGGCCGCCAGCGCGCTGAGCCGCAGCTTCGCTTGCTGCTGCAGGTACTGCGCCGCGTCCGCCGGCTTGCTGGGGGCCAGGTGGTCCGACTTGACCACCTTGAAGCGCTTGCGGCGGCGCAGGAAGCTGCCGTTCTCGAACATGTCCCCGCAGCTGGGGTGCAACGCCCAGAAGCTGCCCTTGCCCGGCTGGTCGGGGCGGCGCGGGATCTTGATGAAGCAATCGTTGAAGGAGAGGTTGTGGCGGAGGGAGTTCTGCCAGCGCTGAGTGTTCTCCCGGTAGTAGGGGAAGCGGTCCATGATGAACTTGTAGATCTCACTCAGGGGCAGCATCTTCTCCGGGGAGCTCTGAATCGCCATGGCGGTCAGCGAGATGTAGGAGTAGGGAGGCTTCTGATCGCTGTAAGTGTTTCTGCCCGGGCGAGGCATCTTTGCTAGAGGACCCGCGGAGATCTGCAGAAGGGCAGCGACAAGGGTCGGGGGGTAGGGGGGTGGGGAGAGGAGTGAGTCCGACAGGATTTGCACTGACGCCCGGCCGGGCCAGCGGGTGGGTGTGGGGCCAGTCTGGAGAAAGATGGACTCGGGGAAGAGGCACAGCGAACCTCAGCCCTACTGGGGGGGGGGCGGACACACGGGATCGGGACAGAGGAAACCAACCCTGAGGTCTTCGCCGCCGGCGGGGGAAAAGCGATGCGCTTTTCTCCCAGCTCCGGCCTCGCCCAGCCTGTCCTCCCCGCAGCAGCCCGCACCCGTAAAGTTACACTAATGATAGCTCTGCCTTCTGGTCCTGGCGAGAAGGAGAAGACGACCCCCTCCCATCCCATCCCCTCCCCTCATCTCCCACCCTACTCCATGCCAGCCCTGCATATGCCCACCTTAAAGTTGCTGGAAGTTGACAGTCCGCATCCGGGACGCAGCTGGGAGTCCGGGCTCTTTCCCACCCCGCTCCTCCGGCGTGTCTCTCGCTCCTTGCACGGCCACTCTGCTCCGGTTTAGTCCTGAGGAGGCAGCGAGCTGGCTCGGTTTTGGGAATCCTCTGGTACACCCCTCCCTTCTCCTCCGCGGG
Source organism: Brachypteracias leptosomus (assembly GCA_013401335.1). Lineage (NCBI taxonomy): Eukaryota > Metazoa > Chordata > Aves > Coraciiformes > Brachypteraciidae > Brachypteracias > Brachypteracias leptosomus. Next base: position 112,267 of record VYZX01004963.1, on the reverse strand, counting down.
CTGAATCAGCTTCTTTTACACCACCGTGCAGCTGGACTGTAGCAGAGGCTTGTTTGCTTCTCTGCAGCCGCGATGAGCTAAGTAGTTGCCTCCATGTCCTTCCTCTAACCATCTGATAGTTTTATGTGGTGACATGAGCAGAAAAGACCCCTGTAGAGGCGCTTCATTAATGTGCCACTTCTTTGCTATCATATGACAATCGCCTTGGGAGCAGGGGGAGGGGAGCGGGGAGGAGGGGGCTGGAAAGAAAGCCATAATCTGGTTTCATTTACACCTATTTACATGGACACCTTGGGCCAATGGGAATCATTTCCATTTGAAGACAAGGCGAGGGGTGAAAAGGCTCCGCCAGCGGAATTGCAGTGCGATGGTACCCGGTGGCTGGGGGTGGGGGGAAGGTATGCACTAACCTCTCTGTGGACTTTGCAGGAAGCTTAGTCTGCAATTCACACTTACAAATGGAGGTAGTGAGCAGTGGGATGTTTGACATGGAAATTGCTTGGCTGTGGTATTCTGTTTGTTCTGCATTGTTATCTGATTTGCATCGTTGGCTAACTTAAGGCGAGCCTTTTCCCCTGTAACGGGAGACTTTCTCTTTGCCAAATCCGCTCTCCCCGAGCGAAGGCTCTTTCGAGGAGAGAAAAGATTTGGGCTCCTCCGTTGCCGCCCTGTGAAGTTTATTCTCTCCCCCCACCCCCTGCCCCTGGCCCAGGGAGGACCGTTGGTCTAGTTCCGCCGACCTGTTGGTGCAAAACCGTGGGAGTTACCTTAAAGTACATCGCAGCGGCCGGGGCACAGCTCCGGTGTGCTCGGTGCCGAGCTGCCCTCCACGCCGCTATCCTGCTCCCGGAGCCGGGGGCCGCGGCGGGCAGCGCCGGGGCGCAGCTTGCGCGCCAGCCGGCCGGCCTCGGGGTCCCGTAGAGCTGGGCTGGGGTAACTGGCCCGTGTCACCGGTTACTGTCCTAAATATTGCCAACCTGACGCCTTCTCCGGGATTTCTGTGGTGTGTCTCAGGCTGTGCGTGTGCCTGTGTTCTTCTCGGTGCGCACTTGTATCGGAGCAGGCAGGATGCTTAACACTGGAGTTGCGGCTCTCTGCTCCATTGTACTGCCCCCTCCCCGGGAACCACGGCCCGATCCTGGAACCGCAGCCCAGAGGAGCAGCCCCACTGCCAGCCGCATGTCCTGGGGAGGATCAGGCCCAGAAGGTCCTAGGCTTGCCCTGGCATAGGAGGGAAGTTCATATGATGTGTATTCCCGAGGCTGTGGTGCATCCTGTCGCCCTAGAGCCAGAATAAAACATTGTCTCGGGAGCCGCAAGCCCTGAGAGGAAGAGCCTTTGTGGCTAGTACACATCCACTCCGAACAATATTTTCGAAGTCGGTCAATAACTCACCAAAACGTAACTTAAACACGACGAATTTAGGAGATTAAACAATTTCATTAATATTGAAATGGCTGCTGAGGCTGAGCGCGCCCGCTTGAAATGCAAGCGCACGTTTTTCAATATTAACAGAAGTACTTGAAGAAAAGAATAATGTCACCTTCTTAATTCAGCAAAAGTAGTCGGGGTGGGGGAGGGAGCGCCGCGCCGGCTGTCCCCGCAGCGCGGGCTGCTGCGAGGCTCTGCGCGGAGGGACAGTCCCCATCAAGCAGGGCTCCCTGAAACCTGGCAGCAGCCCCAAAACGCATTTCACGCTGCCACTAGCTCCGATGTCGTGTGTGTTAAACTGCTCTCCCCTTGTTGCAACACGGCTGCCCTCGGTCCCATCTAATCCCTCTCTCTCAGGGCAGGATGTCCTTTAGAGAATAATGGGCAAATAATTGTGTTTCTAGGAATCCGAGAAGCCGAACTTGTCCCCGCGTTGCCGAGCTAACGAGCCCTTTTGGGGGGAGACCTGCCGCATGCCACCTCCTTGCAGAGAGGGGCCCGGGGGTGTTCGTGCGGTTCAGAGCCCGGGAGCTGCCTTGCTCAGTTAACCGGCTCCGCGATGCTTCGTGCCTGCCGGGCAGGGCAGGAAGGCAGCCTTCACACTTTTTTGGGGTGGGGGAAGGTGATGAGCGATGGACGTTTGTTAGAGGGTAGGAAAGAATACTTTGAGAAGAGGACAGTTTCCTTCCAGAGTCCCCTAGGACACCGGGCGGAAGGCTTCTATTTTTTTTATCGAGAGCCCCCAAATCTGTGAGTTTAATGGACACCTCCGACACTCCCCGCCAGCTTCCAACATCCCTCAGTTCGGGTTTTATCTCTCAGCCCAGGTTTGCTCCTGGGATACATATCAACAAGAGAGCTCAAAAACAGCACGGGAGTAAATAAAATTCGCAGGTTGACAAATTCTTTCCTTCCTCTTTTTGCCAGCACCTTGTCTTTTCGAATAAAGAAAAGAACCAACTACCGGCGCAAATGGGACCCCGCAAGCTCTACGAGAAGTCGACTTCCGTTGTCATTTGCTGCTCCGAGTGTGAACGAGGTATGGTTTTAAGGCGCCTGATTTTTTGTTTGTTTGTTTTTCCCAGTGCAAAGAAATGTGTGAGCAGAGGGGTAGGGCAGGCAAAGCCATCCCGGTAATTGATACCCAAAGTTTCACCTCGTGTTCTGCACGCAACAGGTGACAGACTTGGGCAATATAGCATTTAAATGTAACTTGTAGCATTTGCCTTTTACTTTGAAAGCCAACGTTAGGGAGGAGGGGAGGGGACAAGTGAATTCAAATCCATTGTGCAGAAAACCAAAACAAACAGACTTTTTTTCTGAAGCCTAATTCAAATAAGCAGCTGAGGGGAAGTGTTGGGAAAACTGTATAAAATACGCATAAGTCAATTATATCAATGTGCAAACCCAATGGAAATCTATTTCGTGCAATAGCTATTCAGCCCTTGCATGGAGCCCATCATGGACCACCTTTCTGCATGGAAGGTTTGCAATAGCCCCCTTTCCCACAAGCAAGACCACACACGTTTACAGATTTGGTAATAATTTATGCTAATTTTCCTCCATAAATCCACAATTCGCCTCAGTGGCAAGCGAGGCTGTTGAGAGAGGAAAAGGAGACAGAAAAGTGACAAATACAATATTGATTTTGAATCCTTGTGGCTGCAAGCAGGTGTGTAGCTTTGCAGAGGGGAGGAGTGGGAGAGGGGCTATAGGGGGAAGCCAAGAAGTTTTTCAAGGGGAAAAAAAAAGGGGGGGGGGGGGGGGAAGAAATCCACTCTGTGTGAGAGAATAGCTCACAACCTTGTTAATATTTACAAACCGGTTGGGAGAAAAGAGAAGGGAGGGGGAAAGTACCAGCTTCTTAGGGTTTCCTAGGCTGCGAAACAATGCCAGGCTCTGAGCAAGCTTCCCCCATTTTGGAAAGTCAACTCCAGGCGCTGATTGTGGCTGCATTTCGGCTAAGCCTCGCTGTTTTTTTGTTTGTTTGTTTGTAACGGTTCTGCTTCTCTTTGCTTCTCAGGGGCAGGGAGGGAGAAGGAAGCGGAGATGTTTGGGCTCTCCCGCTTTTCTGTGTGCTTCAATTCCCGGTGCCTTTCCCGAAGCGCTCCGGCCGCTCTGGGAACGGCGGGGCTTTGTCCCACCCCACATTCTTCACCAAATCTGCCACTTTGGCGTGAAACTACTTAGCTCTCTTTCAAAAGGATTTGGTTCCTTTCGCGATGAGCGCTAAACAAACTCCCCCTGCCTGTCAAGGCTGGACTGAGAATTGCTCCCCAAACCTGTGTTCTTGATAGCAAAGAACCGCTCGGGATTCTCAGTGCCCTTTGTGCCCGGGGGCCGGGCTCCCTACTCTCGGCGCTGGGCAGCCTCCCCGGCCCTGCCGCCGCCCGCTGCCTCCTCTTCGCCGTCGCGCTCTGTAATGCCGGCTGCTTGCGTGCGCTCTTCTCGCCCGCCCCGTCGAGGATTTCAAGCGCCAACAGCCCGGCCCCCGGGCACCTGGCCCCGCTGCACCGCCGCCGGGGGCGGGTCGGAGCACGGCTGGTTCCCATGTCCCAGGACACCCTCCCCTTCCTCATGGCTGGAGGGAGGATGACCCTCCCTGGATTCAGGGAGGAGGCAGCACTGGCTCTGCCCGGCCTCCCTCTTCCCGGGGGCCGCTGCGGCCCTGTCCGGCGGCCCCGAGGGAAGAAGGGCTGGGGCGCCCGAACTCCCCCGTGCCCGCCTCGCCCCCGGCCGCGGCCCGGCTGCGTGCGAGGGCGCGGGTGACTGTGTTGTGCGTGGCGCCTTGCCGTGGGCCGGCGGAGCCCGGGGGCACCTGTGATCCCGTTGCCCAAAGTTTGTCGTAACTCAAAAGCCTCTTCCCAGGGGCCGAGCTCCGGCCCCGCCGCCTTTGCGGAGACAATTGGGTCCGGCGCAGGGCTCATCGCTCCCGGGCCTCGGCTCCGGGGCAGACGTTTCGTCCGTGTCCAGCGCGTTCACCCGGATTCCTTAACCCCGGGAGGAGGCTACTGTTCCTGCTCATCGCTCCTGGGGCTGTCCCAGAGCACCTGGTTCCCGACCGGAGCCGGTGTTCCAAGAGAGCTCTTTTCCCTCTGTTCTTCACCTGCCACTAGTCGTAAATCCAGCCGCGTTAAGCGCAGCACCGTAACTCCCCCCGACCCTCCCCGCTCCCGCCAGGGCCTCCCTGGGACGGCCCCGAGGGATGCCAGGGTTAGGCTTGTCTCGCACACCGATTGCGTGAGTCCGTGCCCGCTTCCCGCGCCCCTCCTGCCCCCCTCCCCCCGGCTGTCCTCGGGGGTGCGCCCGGGGCCGCGGGCTTGGCCACGGCTTCAGCGCCTCTCCCCGAGCGTGCGGTTAAGTGCCGTGCTGTTAGCGCGGATTCTAGCTCGAGTCTCGACGTTATTGCCCTGAGAGCCCGTCTTTGTGGTAAACATCCCTTCCCGGAGGCGCCGGAGTATTTATCTACGCCTTTAGGATTTGTTGGTTTGCTTATTTATTTATTTGCAGAAGTATCAGAGGAGGCCTCATAAACTTTTTCTTTTTAATCTTCTCTTTTAAATAAATGTCGCATTTCAAACTGCCCTCTCTTCTCTTTTTCGCATTGTAGGAAATATTGAAAATGCCACCTTAGTATTGAAGGGATTAACTTGCTTTTCTCCCAGCCCCTAACTCTGGTGTAAAGGGAGCAGTAGATCAACTGTATAATGTGTGCACTGTTTGGTCATTTGTACAAGCAGAACAAAGGTTGAGCTAAGCCAAATTGCATTGCACTTGTGAACCGAGTCCCAATTTGAAGTATCTTTTACAGCAGGGGGAATGAGAACAATTTCGTGTATGTCTAAAAGGGAATAACAAAGCCACTTTCTAGAGCATCTCAAAGTGAAGTAGTGAGGCGTGACATTCCCAGGGTGAGGAGGGACAAAGGCAGGGTCAGGGGGATGAAAAAGGGAATCAAACAGCCACTTTCACATGTCTGCCCTCAACTGCTGCACCTCTCCATAATAGGAAACAACTGTTGTAAAAAGGGGGATTGCTCCCATTCATTCAAAATAGCAAATGATAGCTAAACAACATTGTCAAAACTGAATCAACTTCTGTGCAGTACCACCCAGAAAAAGGTATTGTGTTTTGGTTAATAGCTGGGTGGAGCAAACTCGATTTTCCTTTTTTTTTTTCTTAAAGGACTCTTATTTCCAAATCGGTCCGTTTCATAAACTGCATTTTTAACCATCAGCTTTTTTTTTTTTTTTTCCAAGCCGTGCTCCTCTCACTCACGCGTTCTCCCACAGTCTCCTCTTGTCTTGGTGTTCCGTACAAAACCAGAAGAAAAAAAAAATAAGGCTGAGTCCCCTTCCCGCTGGGGTCAGAATTGCGGTGCAAAATCCATAAGCGATGTAAATCTTCCCTGGATTGCATGTCTGTGACGCTGGGCAAAAACCACTTTTAAATGACTAAGTTATTACTTAGCCAAACATTGTGAAATGGTTTTTATGACAATTGACTATGATTTTAAATTGCATATCCACAAGAATAATGGTGCGCACGTTACGGTTATTTCCTCTCTTTAAAAGCAAAGGTAATAACCTCTTGCGGAACTTAAGCTCAGGCAAACTTTAAGAGAAACATTTTCCTCCATTGTGTGAAGTCTTTAACGAGCCGGGATTTAATTAGGGTCAGAACTTTGAATGCTTGCGGTTTTCTCCCTGTTGGCAGGGGGCATGTTTGCAAACAGACCCGTAAGTTACAGCCGCGCCGCCGCGGCCGGTGCGGAGGGTGGGGCGGTGTGGGTGTGTGGGCGCCGGGGCTCTGCGCGGTCCCTTCCCGCCGCGCCGCCTGCCCCCCCCCGCCTGACTGCCACCCACCGAGCTGCTCCCGGGACGGGGAGGACAATTCCCGAGCGTGGGGTTCCCCGCCCCCGCCGCCCGGCCGGGCCCCGCTTCGCCGCGGGGAGGGACAGCACCGCCCGCCAGAGCCCCCCCACCGCCCCCGCGCTTGCACACACCGAAGCCCGGGCCTTCCTCGGCCGTGCAATATCTCCAGAAAAGCCGCGGGGCTGCCCGCCCCCTCCCCGTGCGGCGGGGCCGGTTCGGGGCGCCTCTGGCGCGGCTGCGAGCGGCGGCAGGGCGCGGAGGAGTGTGAACGCACCGCACCTCCCCGCACCGCGCAGCGGAGGAAAGGGCAGGACAGTCTGGAAGCCACGGGCGAAGCGCTGGCTCCCCTTTCCGAGGAGAGCAGGTTCCAGCGCTTCCTCACATGTGTTGGCATCCTCCGCCTGCTTCAGCTCCCCGGCTGCTACCCTCACGACGTGAGCAAAGCTCCCGTCTTCCCATCAACCCTCAGCTCTGCAGCAAAAAACATATTAACCTTCTTTAATATTTCATTCCTGGAAGAGGTTCTTTGGATCTAACTTTAGAAAAGATTTCCCCGCAGCGATTTCTTCCCTTATATTTTTTTTCTGTCTTTATTATCGAGCGATGACTGTAGTCATACAGCATTTAATCAGCTAAAGAGGAAAGAATTTGAAAGAGGATTTTTTTTTTTTCCTTTGGCGAGGAAAGATTTTACATGGTAATGAAAGACATGGCGAATAGCAGAGTTTTTTGGGCTATGAGAGCAGATATCTGCTCTATCCTTCAGGGGAGAGCCCCCTTGTATTTCTTCTGCAAGGAAGGTTTTCCGTCCGAGTTTGCTCTCTCTTGGGCCACGACCTGTAAAACCCTTGTCCCGTGTTTTGGGTGACGGCAGTTTCAGCCGGCACGACCGTTTTCTCGTCGAGGCAGTAGTCCAGATTTAAGAAGCCCCCCTGGTGTCGGAAGGAGCTGGGGCCGGCGCGGAGCCCGGTCCGCAGCCGCCCGGCCCCGCGGACCTGCTGGTAGCCCTGCGCGGAGCTGCGCGGAGCTGCCTGGGTAAACTGCTTGTGTATTTCACATTATCATCCCGCTATCTGCAGGCAATGTAGATTTTCTAAAGATCTAATGAATAAACAACCAGCAAGTGCTGGCGGTGTAATTTACATTGTTAATGCCTACATGTGTATAATAAATATGCATTTGTATGTCTTCAAATAAACTCTTTTTAGTTTCTAACCTGTGGTGATTTTTTTAAAAGCTGCCTTTTCCAAGAAGCCAATCTTCCCTTTCGTTTCCTGAGCTGGTAGGGAAGGAGGCGGCCTAGTCACGCGCTCTGCGCCCGCTTCCCGGTGGCAGCGGGGACGCGCGGGCCTGGGCGCAGCCACCGTCCGCTCCCTCGGCGCGGGAGCCCAAGGCCGCGGCCCGGCAGCGGCGGGCGCTCATTTCTCCCTGCAACTCACCACGCTTTTAACAGCAGAACAATTTAAATGTACAATATTAGCTCACAGTATTAGTCTGGAGGTGCAAAGAACAATCCATTCAGAGGCTGAGCTTCAAAGGCACCGGATTCCCCTCAAGGAAAAGTTTACAGATGTGGCTGCTCCCTCCCTGCCTCCCCCCCTTCCCCTCCCTCGTCGGCGACAAGCGGTTTTCCCTGAACGCTTCTGTAGAGGGCATCCCTGACCAGATTTCTTCCACCTCGCCGTGTGCAGCCCGCTCCCCGGGCGTGGAACCGCGGAGCCCGCCTGTCCGGAGCGCAGCCCCGCCGCCCGCGGGCGGGCTCCCGGGCCGCGCTCTGCCCTCGGCAGCGGAAGGCGAAGCCCGTTCGCTTCCAGCTCGTCAGGCTGGAAAGCCTGGCGCTCCGCGGCCCCTGCTGGCTTCACCTTGGGAGGGATAAAGATTTTCTCCTCATTTTTCGCTACAAACCAGGTGCCACTTTCTTACACCGCTTGATGGCAAATGTCTCATCTTCAGCGAGCTGGATCTGGCATACATTATTTTAATTAAGTCTATGGCGATTTACTTTCCTCTGAGATCCATTCCACGGTGCAATTAGGAACGTATTGGTGCTAGCACATATGAATATTCAGGAGAGTGTCAATTAATTAGCAGACAGAGGAATCTCATTATGGTGCTCAAAACCCTTTTAGTGCTAAGCAGAATTAAGGGGGCATTTGCCAATGTGCTGGATTAGTGAATATTTTACTGCGCGCTCATTTAACTTCATTATCATAGCACTTACGCCACTCTCTGATTTTATTAATTAAATTGCTCATTAATTTATCCAGAAAGGGGGATAAAAGTTTTATGACGCCACAGCACTCGCGAAGACGTCTTAAAAAGGCAGCTCCTGCCCCGCCGCTCGGCGGGAGAGCGGTTCTGCGGGGCTGGCGCGGGGCCGGGCGGCGGGAGCGCGCCCGCCGGCTCGCGCGGAGCCTCGCGCCTCTAGCCTCGGAGGTCGGTGTGGGGCGGCGGTTGGTGTCGCAGCGGCGCAGGGGAAGGCGTCGCTGGGAAGTCGGGGGCTACCGGCTACCGAAACCTTTTCTCCGCATCTGGGTAGCGGGCAGGCCCGCGGCGCGTTAACCCCTTCGTCTCCGCACAAGCCGCAGAAAGAGGAGCGATAATCTCCCCTTTCCCAGAGTTCTGGACAAGGCCAAACGCGCCCTCTTTCCGAGGGAGGCGGAGGTGTGAGCTGAGGGGTCGGGGGGGGCGCGCTTCCCCAGCGCCGGGAGCGGGGGCCGCGCTGGCAGGGTGCTCCCGGTTCCTCGGCGCGAACGGGAGAGCTGCGGAGATCAGGAGGCAGCGAGCAGGATTACGCTCGTTTTCTAATTAGGCAATACTTCAATTCTGATAATTTTTCCAAGGAGCATTGTATTAAGAGCAGCTATTTAAAAAAAAATGTCCGTGGGATATTGTGCTTTGCAAAAAACAAACAAAAATTCCCTCAGAAATGTTTAATATTAAATATTAATCGGATTTAAATTCAATAGCCATATATTGCGACAGTTACAGATGTGCGAGAAGCTTATAGATAATCAGCCCTTGTGCATCTTCACACAGGAGGGATCGACCCGGTGTCGGTAGCGGCTCCGCGGAGGGAAGGGAGACCGATGGAAATGTGTTTAAAAAGTCACCTCCATTTCAACACCGAGCGCGGAGTTTGCCCAAAAAGGTTAGAAAGACAAATATTAAATCTGCCTTCACAAAGGGAGCCGCTAAATAGATCCGAAATTAATATGCATGTAAAATTAATTAGCTGCATTTCATGACATCAAAATAAGTACCTGGGAAACAAGAACACCTTCTGGGCATTTGGCACCATATGCTAGAATTATAGTTAATTGACTAATTACATAAATTAGGCATTAATTTTACAACACATCGAGTATAAAAAGATATCTCAATTAATTGCGGGGAGAGGCGGAGGTTAAAGGGGAGGCCGGCGGTCCGGCCCCGGCTTGGGGCAGTCATTAGCGCGCCCAGGCAGCGCCGAGTTCATTACAATCAATTACGCAGCTGAGGATTGATTAGCTCGCGCCAGGGCGCGGCCTCTCACCCCTCCGCGGGGGCGCGCGGAGCCGTCTCGCCCCGGCCCAGCCAGGAACTGGAGCGTCGGAGCCCATCGCCGCTGCAGCCCTGTGCACGGTATGGCCCGGGGCGGGGATGCGCCCCCTCGGCACCGGCCCTGCCCGGGGGAGCGTTCGGGGCTCCGCCACCACCGAGCCCCGGGCCCTCCCTCGCACCCTCGAGAACTTGGCTCTAGGGAGAAAACTCAGTTGTGCGCAGAAAAGGTGCGGGGCTTGGGTGCCTCCCAGTGAAATTAGTCAGGTTCTTCCGTTATTTTGCGAGAGCGGGATTAAGTTTCAAATGATACTAAAAACCGGCGGTAGCCAGAGCCGCGGAGGCAGGTTCTGCGCCTCTGGGGTGTGAGGTGACGCTCCACGAAGGCCCCGGGGCCCACTCGCCTGCTGGGGCGGCCGCCCGGCGCCGCTGCCTTCCTCCCCTCGGAAGAAAAGGAGTGTTCGGTGGCGCCCGCTGACAAACGGGTGCCAGGCTATCTGCAGCTTGCCTTGTGCCGAACAATTTAAACACGGGGCTGGCAGTGTTAAAATGCAGGAAGGATTTTTAGCTAATGGGAATAATTACATCTTAAAAGCTTAAAATGGCAAAATTCAAACCAGTAAGGGAGCTCCGGGGACCAAAGAAAGCCCAGGCCGTGGAGCATGGAGTGGAAAGATTTTCACACTAGAGGTATTCGAGGAGGGCCCGACAAGTGGTTTGCGTTTGCATTCGCTTTGGGATTTGCTGAACACCACAAAAGAAAGAAACAAGCCCTGCTCTGCAGCTTCTGGCAAGATGACTGGTGGAGCTGGGGCTGTCCCAGCAGAGCGGGAGACCCTCAGTAGGCACCAGGCAGGCTGCAGGGAGGGGTCGATTCTGCCTTTGTGGGGAGGTGTGGGAACTCTTTGGGGTTCTCCACTAGTTTTTTCTGTGAATTTGCCTTGCTAATGTAAATAAAATTTGGTTTCTTTTCCCCCTTTGTAAATAAGTATTCCGTGAAAGTGGTCCTATTGCATTAGTAACAAAATAGCCTGACTGCTGATGGGCTGGAAAACAGATGAAAACCTGCCACACGTCTATCTTTTTATCGAGACAAAATGTTCATTTTGATGTAGTGGTTTTGTGCTGTTGCCAGATGCTGAAGGTACTTGAGGGAGATGTTGACAAGTGGATAATTGTCAGCAGAACTAAAACAGACATTTTGTTTACAGTTGAGCATGATTAATTGAGAGTAAATAAAACAGCAGCTCTGTTCGTAAACTCTCTGAGCAGCTCAAGTTCACAAACAGGCAGCACACTCCAGAAAGGAAGGCAGTGAACCTGCTATCATTTTTGAGGAAGGGATCGCATGCAGGGGTCAGTAACCGAGCCCGATAATTAGAAAACATGGTGCAGCATGAGGCACCAGCCTCTAGGTTTCAAGCCACGTGGTTTCCAGCTCGCTTTTTCTCTCTGTTGGTTTTTTCTTTTGTTTTGGTGTACATGACTGAATCACAAAGGGCTGTGGATCACATATTAATTTAAAAGAAAAAGTTGTGACACAGTTGACACATTCAGGTAAAATGGGAGTGCAATAGTGGCCTAGGATACCTCATCAATGGTAAAATATTAAGTGATGCAGTAATCTTCCTGCATTAAGGTTGTTATAGAATATTTCATGCTTTTTAACAGTAGTGAGTGGCACAGGCTACTGCTGATGGTCAGTAAACCCAGGTGTACTCTGCAAATCTGTAAATTTACTTGATTAATCAAGAATATGTGTCTATTTGTATGTCATGTGGCAGAGTACATTTACCCAGAGTTGTACAGAAGGTGGCATAGTTAGTATCTAAGTGATACTTATGCTGCTCAGACTAGACAAATGCTGCAGCTCAACTGGAGGGTGTGTGGAGGGGTGGCAATAACGCCTCTCCAGAATTGCCAAAATATGTTGTTTGTGCATATCTTCCTAAAAAATATAGTTTTCCCTCTCTTCTTTGTACTTTGAACCACTCTGAAGCCACTTCCTGTGAATTACTCTCTTTTTTTTTAAATGGTTGGGGAACCCCACTAAGAAATTCTTGTAGCAGCTGCCTTAGCTTCCCCAGTGCGTAGCACGGTTATGAGCCTGTTAATCTATATTCAAGCTTCCTGCCTTGGTCCTGTCCTTGAGTGGCTGGTAGCTGAAGCATAGCATATCCATGTGAATACCTGTTGCCAGTGGGCATTCGAGTAACTGTGCATGGAGTGCAGCTGCTCACAGTCTGCAAAGGGGACAAGTGCTTGCTCTGTCAGTACTGCAAGAGAGGTAAGCTCTCTTGTTGATGACTGTTGTGTATTTCTTGTTGAATCAGTTTACTGCAGCATGCAGATATTTTTCTTTTTTTTTGTACTAACTCTATCCTGCTGTCACTGACTTTGACTGGAAAGGGTCTGGTGACAGCAGTCTGTACCAGCTCCCAAGGAATGCCCATATGAGACTATCCTTCAGTCTCAGGTCTACAGTTTAAAAATGTGGTTCCTAGTGGCTGTTACAAAGGGTCCTTGAGAAGTGATTGGGCGATACTGGTCTGTTACAGCTGTATCCACTTTAAGAAAGGGGCAGACTGACAGGGATTCCTAAGAGCTTTCATAGTGATACACGTTTATCTGCCTTTTCAAGATATGAATAATGTTTAGTTATTATTTTGCACTCTGAAGGCCACTCATGCCACCAGCCTCCTATTCAGGGATATCATTAACAATAAGAGTGCTGCTAGTACAGTGAGTTGGTGTGATGTGGCTCCATCACCCGTGCACAATGGACCTGATGTTTCTAGCATTGCATCTGCTGCTCACTGGCTGGTGGGCTCCTGTCCAAGTGGGACTGTGGGTCTCGGAGCCATACCCAAATATACTTATTCTAATTGGTCAATAGCTTGACAATAGGATTATTAATTAAGTTACACTTGGATAGCTTACACTATCACAGCCAATATGATTGGGGTTTTTTGTTTTGAAACTTTCTGTATCTTTAGTATTTCTCCAATTCCTTCCAAAACCTTTCCCCTTCATTTTATCTGCAATCATGACTTTGCTCATCCCTCATCTAGAATGTGTCTCTTCCTCTGGAGCATATTCTTGTCTAAGCTGAGGCAGTTGTTCCTTGCCTGTGCAGCTCAGAAGTGCCCCAGGATGCTCCCCAAAGGCTGTAGCACTTCAAAGGAGATGCTGCAGGCTCATAGCAGCCAGAAAAAAGGGCGCTTGCGGTGCTCTAAGCCCCAAAGGTGGCTGCTGGCATGGATGTAAGAGGAAAAGCTCCTTTCAAGGAGCAGCTTTGGAGTTTCCTTCTTTAGGGGAGCACTGGGCACTTCAGGGACAAGGCAGCAAGCTAGGATCCTCTATGCAGGTTGTGAAGATCTTCCCAGAAACTAGAGCTATGTGGGGAACTCCTGGGTGAGTCAAAGCACCAAGGATGGGTGGGGAGTTTCCCTTGTGGAGAGATGAGAGCATTGTCTGTTCTGCTGCTGGTAGGCTTTCCAGCCTCCAAGTTACTGCTGTCTTCTACTACCCTTAAGTCCACTGTGTTACGTGTTTGGATGGTGGTAGGTGTCTGCATTCCACATCGAAAGCCCTACTTATTTGTAAGACAGAAGGAAAAAAAGCATTTCTTGTACATATGTCAACTTTGCACTTTCACTCAAATGTCTGGTCAAGGACTATCAGATGGAAAAGACTTCTGAGATAAAATCCCTTTGGCCATACCTTTGAGCCTAAGTTACCTAGCACTTTGAAGGGTAAGTTCTCTAATGGAGCCATATAACTTAAAAACCAGGCCAAAGGCAGTTGACATCAGTGGAATCAGTGTATTTTGCAAATGGTAGTGATTTACCCCATTCACATGTGAATTGTACGTGACTTCTGAGTGAGAATACATTCAGTTTGTTTATGACCCAGGCACAAGAGCTATGCTGCTTGGACCTACAGGAATGTCTGTCAAAAACTGCTATAAATCTTATTGACTCTGTAGTCTATAGCAAATCCTGAGAAGTGTAAATGACCATGTGATATATTGTAGGAATGCCAAAAAGTCCAAGAAAAAGTCTAGGCCTCATTGGAGAGGATGATGTACAATCTCATGCCCTTCTACTTGTTACAAAGCTTTTCAGCTTCTGTGGCCTGGCAGCTGTGTTGGACTGATAAGATGGTGTGAACTGGATGCTTCAGTCTAGCTGGCCCAGGGAGATGTGTCTGCTTTTCTTGCTGCCCTGTCAATATAATGCTCCAGGGCATTAAGGGCATAAGCAGCAGATGGATGTAGGATATCCTTCTCATGGTCAGAAGTTACTAGTGGATCCTGGAGGCAGCCCTTATCTGGGCACAAACCTTGAGGCAACCAATCATTTGCTGCTTCATTATCTTGAAAGACCTTGAGTTGGAGTAAAAATTGAAAGAATGAGCCAGACTTATGAAGGTGAATGTGTTTGCAGCTGAGAAATGTGGACACATGCTGGTAACCATCTGCTGGGATTCGCTGTAGGTAGCTGTGGAAGAACATTTTTATGTGTAGACTGTGAATCTTATGTGCATGATCTACTTTATATGCACATGCTGTCCAATTAAATAGGTGCATGGGTATTAAAGTCTAAGTGGTGTTTATCTTACTATGTACTCTTTGGAAAGAGACTGTCTTATTATCTATTAGATATTTTCTTCTGCAAGAAAGAACACCTCTTTTAAGAGGTGTTTGTACACGACAGTCCTGAGAGATAGAGCACAGCTTCCCTTCTGCACTCTGTGTATGGAAAGTTTTTATGTATTTGCAAAGTAAAACTTTTTGTTGTCATTAAAGGTCAGAGATGCCATGGCACTAATAGTTTACAAGTCAATTATACATAAAACACTGTAACAGAAATATTAGAAAGTATTGAGTGCTTGAGAATGTGTATGATACAGGAAGGGGCGCAAAATTGCTGTGTACTTAGCGTGTATAATGCAGCTTGCTCAATTTGTTCCTGGCTATTCATAGGAGAGTACATTTTCTCTTTTTAATTGCACAAGATGACAAGACCTTTTAATTAAGGTCGCATCTATAGTATTCATATACTGCAAAACCCACAAATGACTAAAACTTAATAGCGTCATAAAAACTATGGTTAAAGCTTTTACCAACACTGCCATCACAGTAAAAGGTTTTAAATCAACTGCATCAGAAGTGAACTTAATGCCTACACAAAGGCTGCTGAGTCTGAGAGCAGGAACCCGTTTCTCTTCCTACAGGAATAAAGCCTTTTTGATTTTTATGGTTGTAGTGAAATTGGTAAGCAACCCTTCTGTTTCTTCAGGTGTACCTGCCCTCCCGTGTCAAATTTCTGCAATGTTTAGAATATCCTCTTTCTAGTTAGAAGGTACTGTTGGGGAAAGAGGACGAAACTACTCTTCATCACTCGGAAGTTTTCTGCAGGCTTCAATGGGACAGAAGAGCAGGGAATGAGAGTTTTGGGTGTGGGCAGAAGCAGGCAGGCAGTGCTAGGTGCTGTAGGAGGAGAGTAAGGCAGGAGGGCTCAGCGCTGCTCAGCTTTGGCACGGACTCACTGTCCCGCCTGAAGTGAACCACCCCGTCCTGTGTAGGGACCACATGAGTGCAGTAGGGTCATACTGTAACATAGGCTGTTAATAATGTGCAAGCAAAGCCCTTTGGCAAGGGCCGCAAGGGCCTAGGCATAGGCAGATTATTTTGTGTCTTGCCCTTTTCCTTATAATGACAGTCTTATATTTGTTGGGCTGATATTTGTGGTGGGGATGCTCCCTCACCATCCCTGTTCTGTAGAATGCTACGCTGTGGCATCCCAGGAACCTCGAGGAAGTGCATCCCGTTGCTGAGATGGAGTACACGTTGGCTGAACATTCCCAGTTTTTGCCTTGGTAACATGGGTAAAAACAGGAATCCTTCTCTGTTGCTTTTGTAAGTGGTTAGGGTTGTTTTTTTTCCTTTTTTCCGTGGAATGTAAAGGAATATTATACAGATGCTTAAGCTACAGTCTTATTTTTGGTAAGAGCTTTTTGTGGGTTTCATCATACTTAGTCTATGTAAAAAGTACTTTTGTGTATATCTAGCAGCTACTGCAGGGGGCTTTCACAGGCATTTCTTTTTCCATAGAATTAAACAGTTTGGTTTGAATCATAACTCCATGATGCACAGAGTTTCTTGAGTATACCTTGTTATCAATTAAGAAATAAACCAGTTCATATAATTCAACATTTCCTTTGGGATTAGTTCAGAATGAGACATGATTTTTACATTATTGCTAAAAATACTGTATTGTTTACCAGATGAGTATTTAAATAATTTAAACATGCTATTCCAAAGAGAGACCTTGTTAGAGTGAAAAGTGCTTTACCATAAGAACCTCTAGCAAAAGAGAGGAGGATAGAGTAAACAGGAAAATAAGAAGGGACCTTGGGATGTATTAACATTTAGCAACACTAAAATGAATTGTGTTCATCATGTATGGTTTCATATTAGGGAATTATGCTAACCAAGTGTATTTTCTCCATTGTCAGGTTTTGAGTGCTGATTTTTCACTTGTGGGTGTGGAAGCAGGCATTTGGGGATTGTACTACACAAAGCTTTGTGACTGCTGGGGTTCATATGGCCCAAATCCTTGATTCTTCCGTCCCCTTTGTGTCACTAGTGCAATCCCCAGGGCCTTGAATGGCAGAGGTTGATTAGTTGAGTAGACTGAAGAGTCTGCGGTCATTCCATTGGTGTTTTCTAGACTGGCCTGTGTGGCATAGGAAAAACTGTTTATCCTTCTCTTCTAGTCCTTCACCTCAACCATCTACCATCTGTCCTGCTTCCTGTTACCTAGAAATATCTTGCTTCAGCATGTACTTGGTTCATCCAGCAAGGGGGCTGAAGCTGGGACCACCATCATGTTCTGACATAAGATAATATAGACCTAAAAAGCCAAGGGATTAAAAGTAGTATAAAGCTGGTTAAGCCTGTCTTCAAGCCTTCTGGTGCTCAAAGGATCCTTTGTTAATGAGGTGGAGTACGGAGGCAATTTCATCTGATGCTAAGGTATACTCTTGACTACGGACAAACAGTTGTGTTGGAGCCTGTGGAACCCAAAGTAGAGTTAGTCTGTCACATTCTAGGGAAGCTTCCCAGATCATTTTACTGCTGGAGCAGATTAAATTGTTTTACACACCTGTCATGTCAATGGTCTTCATCTTGACATTGGTCAGACTGCTACACGTAGATTACCACTCTTTACAAACTAAATAATTCAAACTGGACATTGAAAGAGAGGGATGGAAATATGTAAACAGATTTTCATAAATTGTGGCTGCTTATTAGAGCCCCAGGTCATGGAAGGAACTTGAGTCAGGCTTATTTGTTCCATCTGTTAAATGACTTGCAAGCACTTGCTTAAATTTAATCCAAGAGAAGGAAACACTTGGTAAATGCTGTCCTAAATGGAGTTATGTTCCCAAATGACCTTTGAACATTTTCACATTATTTAGGAGTTTCTTTTTCTTCAGTAAGAGAAAAATAATAAAAATATAATCAGAAACATAAGTTTGGCTGTAACTGTAAGAACTATTGCAGGACAAGGTTTGTACGTGGTGATTTTGACTTAATTAGACTTATCTGGTATCAGTGGAAAAATTGGACAAGTTTTTAGACCCACAAAAATTCCTCTGTAAATGATGCAGTCTTTTTATATTTCCACACTCAGCACATTAGCAAAGCTTATTCTCACCAAAGCATCAACGCTATTGGAAAATAATACTGCTAACAGTACAGAAGCTTCGTAAGGTCTTCATGTTGAGGAAGAGTCAGTTCCTCTAAAACAGTCCAGTGTCAAGAGTTTGAAAACAAGAGAAGAGTAGTGTTGTTTCTTAATGCAAGCTGATCCTTCATGCTTTAAGCAATTAAACCTTCAGCCCTAATAAAGGTTTTAGGGCCGCCAGTATTTGCTGTTTTAGTTGGACTTGGTGGATGTTTGGTACCGCGTGGGATTCAGTGACTGTCCCTGTGTAATTTGTGATTGGATTTTATATCTAGGTTTTGTACTGGTAGGAGAATGATCTGGTTGTGCTTGATGCTTTCAAATGCCGTGATGGAGGCAGCGCTGCTGCCTGTCACCTCTTTTACTGAAAGGAGCCTGGGGACGAGATAGTTGCAGTGGGGAAAGGCATACCTGGCTCTGGGATTAGTTCCCTGTCTATTTGTCTCGTGGAGCTTAGAGTTCAACTTGAGGGCATATTTCAAGGCAATGTTTCTGCCGAGGGACAGGTCTGACAGCAGCGCTATGTGCAGCACTCCTACTGACTTCAATGAGAGCTCCTTGCAGCAAGCCAAGATAGAATGGCCCTTGAAGTCTGTGACACAGTGTGGCTGGAGGAAACACGGGCATGTTTTGTGCCTTGGGTGCTTTTTCAATGAACGTGCTGCCAATCTAGTAGTGTTTTGGGCCCTGATCCTGCTGTGCTGATTCAATAGGCACATGCATGCTGTTGAATACAGCATGTTGAACATTAATTTATGGAAATTTTGTAAGCAAACTTTATGTATGTAGCAGCTGTAATCATGTTTTTACAAGCTGCAAATAATAAAAAAAGAAAGCATATAATACCTACTGAAAGGTTTGCTGTGTTTTTCTTACGGTTGCAGATGTTACTGTTTTGAGACATTTGCTTACTAGAAAAAGAAAGAACTTAATGTGAGTATTCAGTAATATCAGCACCTCTCTTGAGCTGACAGCTTTCTTAGTAGACAAATCCTGAAGTGTTAATATTGTTTTGTTTTGCTTGGGTCCATCTCTTAAAATTGAGATGATTGGACAGAAACTGTTGAAGATTGAACCTTAATTATCTACTTCTGGTTATGGCTGTGGAATCAAGGAACTGGAAGTGATATGTAGTCTGATCCTATATGGTAGTGTTTATGTTCTTAACCTTTGTGACCATCGGTATTTGTCTTTTCTCTCCTAATGTCTGCTATTCTGTCCCTCTCACTACCTATTCAAGATGCCACTGTAGACACCTGGGCAGGAGCAGAGTGAGCAATCTATGTTGTCACAGGGAGTGAGCCAGTGGATAGGGAAAGTACTAAAATGAAAAGAAATCCAAAGTCTGATCTCAAGCTGGGAACTTGTTCTGAAAGCAAGTAAAGCCTTGGTGTGCACGTTCAGTGCTGGGGGATAAACGCCCAAATACTCCAGCTAGGCTGCTCTTCTGCTCAGCCTCAAAGCTGAAGTGCTGTGTTACATTCAAACTTACTGAATCGCTTTACTGGGAGAAAAGTTTTTGCATTCCAGGAGGAAGCATGAGCGCCTCCCACCCATGCCACCATCCTGTCCCCAATGAAACTGCCAGCATGAAAAATGTCTCTTTTATGTAACTGCTGTGAAATGCTGCCACTTTGTTACAAAAATGTCATGATTGTGTTGGATTTGGTTTTTGTTGGATTTTTTTTGGTGGGTTTTGTTTTGTTTTCGGATAGGGTCACCTTAATGAACTTTCACAGCCTGAACAAGTAGGAGGACCCTGTGGAGAAAAATGTCTCTGGGTATGTAGTTTTCAATGAGTAAGTTCACTTGAGGCCTGAGTCTTGGGCACATTACATTACATTTCATTTACTAATGCAAGATTTGACAACAGTAAAAACAACTTCACTGTTTAATCTTCCACTACAGGAAAAAAAAAGAAAAATTAAATACTTTTTTCTTTCCCAGAATAGCTAGCTGGCAGAAAACTTGAAAAATATGAATCCCCTTCTTGATACCAAGTCACTTTTTTTGATGAACAGTGCTCCCAGCAAAAACAGACAAAGGATGCCTGGCATCATTATCTGCATTATATATCAATAGTTGTGCTTCCTTGCTTATCAAGTATATAACCTTGTGTGTCCTTAAAGTGTAAAAACAAAACACCCACCACCCTAAGGACACCTGGGACTGCACTTCTAAGAAGCCAAGAGAAATAAAAAGATTTTATTAAACTATTATGAATTATTGTTAACATATATTTACATAATTTAATTCATCCCAGGAAACATCTTAAAGAATGAAATTTTATATCTAGAGTCATGAAGCTACCCTTAATTTCATCATTTCTCTGCTACAATCCATCAGTACAGTAGCTCTGTATTTGATGGGATTTGCTTATTTTATGTAATAACAAGACAACTTATGATTCCAAAGAAAATGCCATTAGATGGGATGGTTGTCTGGCTCCATTAGCCCAACCCTGAACTGGAGAGTATCTCTGGAAGATCCTTTTTTTGAGGGAATAGTTTAAAAAGTTACAGCTAGTGGGCTAAGCAAACTGGGTCAGTGGTGTTACTCGGAAATGATTGCTGTGTTAGTAAATGACCTGTAAGGCTTTGATATTTCTACTATGAAATATCTTTTCTTCTTTTCTTGGGAATGCTTAACTTGGAACTAATTTTGTATGTTGAATGTCATTAAGATAAGAAAAATGATAAGCTTTCCACATATAGAAGCAATCTCTGTGGAAGGTCTTGTCTCTGAAATCTGTTGCTGTTTTAGTTTGAGCCAGTTCTGTAGTATTTTTGTAATTAACTATCAATTCAGTAAGGACTTCTGATATTCTCTTGGTCAATTGTTTGCACAATCACTATTTTAAATAGAAAACTGCTAAGAGTCTGATTACACTACTGGAAGTGAGGAAAACAAGGCTGAGGAAAGCAATATGGTGTTAAAATGTCTTCTAGAAAAACTAATTTATCGCAGGACCCATTACTCGAAATGAAATCCTAGAGAATCCTGAGATAAATTGGAAGGCAGAGAGAATTAGAGCCTTGTGTGTGCTGTGTGCAAGTGATGAGCCTTCTGGTAAAACGTTTGTGTTTAATCACAGAATAGTCTTACTTGCAAAACTATGTGCATAAACAAAATCTTCTGTTTCAGAGCAAAAATAGGGCTAATTGTGTTGCTGCCAAACAAATCTGCTTGACAGCATGTACATTAAAAGGGCATTATGCTAGTGAGGAAACGCACTAAGGAATCCTGAAAATTGCTTGTCAGGAAGCATAGCGCTGTTGGGGTGACCAGATGCTTGTGAACCACAGGTGCATTGTTTCACCTTCTTGTCGTTTTAATCTTTGAGACTTGAAATTCAGGAACACCTGCATTTCCCCATCACATCTGTCTGCTTCTTTGCTGTCCCTATTTTCCCCTCTGTCAGCAATTGGCTACCAGATGAGCTTTAGATGAATAGCATTCACCTTACTTCATAGTTGTTTTATGATGCTGGTTAGATGAAATAGTTCCAGCAGATACTCTCAATAAGCAAAGGCCTGTACTCTCTGCAGTTCATTGAACCCATATGGATGAGAACAGCTGGAAAGATGGGTTTGCTACCTGAGGCCAATGTTTGTGTTGCCAACCGCGACTCCAGCTTGCTGACCCTTGTATAATTCATTGCAGTTGAGGAAATGTTGCTCACACTATTCCATTTTGTGATGAATGGCGTTACTTAAAAATGATAGTCTTGTAAAGCAGTGGTGACTTCCCATGTCTGACAGATGTGAACAAAGAATACAGTCAATAAATATTGCCATGTTCTAAAGGAAGATTCACTGCTCGCAGCTGAGGGGGAGGAATTTCAGTGCAAGAAAAAAACAGGTGGAGAAGAAGCTGATTTAAAATTACAATTTAGAGGTTATGCTTAAGGATGGACCTTTGTGGGAATTCATGCATTGCGGGTCCCCGAATCATCCAGGTATAATGCTGTGGGCACATATTTCTATCTAGCATCATGGAACAGTTACTGCTTCACTGACCCTCTTACAGCAGGCAGGCACATCGTTTCAGTGACCTTGCTGAGCTTAGACTTCTGTGGAATTTGCCCAGAAAGGAAAGGAAGCCTCAGGAAGGCTATGTCTAGATGATAACATTTTCTATTTAGTGCTGTTGCTTTTGGGAATGTTTGTCATGCAGACATTTCCTAGTATGTTTTTATTGACAGTTTTTTCAAAACTGAGGTTGAGTGTTTGCATGTTTGTGTGAAAGAGTATCAGACCTACTAATCAATATCTCTGAACTCCATGAGATGCCCTTGGTAGACTTTGCTGTAGCTCTTTGCAGACAGCAGCCCAAGGTTCTGCTGAGAGACATTAGAGCCAGGTGATTGTATCCATTAGAAGAGCAAAGAGGCAGATTCTTTGAAAGGTCAGAAATATCCGTGAGAAGCCATTAAGAAAAGGGGAAGAGGAACTGAGAAACATAGAGTGTTTTAGCAGGTTTCTGTAAGAGAATCTGGTGGAAAGTGTTATGGTCCGAGATATGAGGATGGTGCCTGGGGAGGGGAAGTTGAGCAGATCTTTGCATGGGTTGGAGGTGGTGCAAAGGAGGTAGGCAATAAGCTTTGATAAACAAAGTGAGGTCAGGAAACATGGGGTAGGAAGGGAGCTAGATTCCTCGTGCATATGAACACTCCTTTCATGGAACCAATGACGTTATTTTTCCTTTTATACCATAAAAGGATAGGGACACTGATCTTATTTATGTAAGAATGTACAGGGAACACAATCACTTGATATTTGTCCACATTCACTCTGTAGTATGTGTGCAATTGTTTCACAGTCTTCTGCTTAACCTCTTGCCGATGTAAGGTGTTACAAAGACAAATTAGATAGTGTTTCTATAGAACGTTGTGAATATCAGACTGATCCAAAGTCCTTTTGAAGTTAAGAGGTATAGATTGATATTTGTCCTCTGTTTTTTTGTGGTGTTAACAGTGCACCAGCTGTGATATGATCGATATTTCCCCAGAAATGTTCCATAGCATTAAACAGTAGCTTTTATTCAAGAGGTGAAATAATTTTTCTTCGTGGCCTCCATGCAAAAAATACATAAAAACACTTTGCTGAAAGTCTCTTGAGAAGGTGCCTAGAGGTTAAGTCCATGGAGCCAAGTAACAAGAGAAATTTAAGTGGCCATATAGGCAGTGGCTGAAATGAGACCAAAAAACAGCTAAGAAATTAATATGCACTTTGTTTTTCACCCTCGGTAGCTAACACTTTCTACACTATAGAAGTCAGTCCATAAAAGTATACGCAATAACCTTATACTTTGGTGTTCGTCTTGGTTGTGATAGGAGGAAAGAGGAAGATAAAGGCTTCTCAGCTACAGGCTGTGATACTACAGCAGTCTGACCCTCTGCACAAAGTTCTGAGGATGTGATCTTCCTCACCCCTGACTTGCCCCAGGTAGGCCAGCAGGGGTGCTCCTTAAGTTGCAGGTTTAATTTAAGTAGCCCTGACAAAGTAGATCAGACGTTTGTGGGCACAGACGGTATGTTTGGAGTTAGGTTGAGAAGAGGCAACTCATTTGATTTCTGCTTTGCTTTGTTGTCACTAATGTTACATCTACTGAAATCAAAGTTTCAGAACCGAAATGGAGTTATGGTCGTTTCCGCAGTTCTCTCTCTCGTTTCTTTACATTGTAGTGTATATCCACGAGGGGCTGGATTAAGGTAGTCTAGGCAGCTTTTCTAAGCTGCTTTAAAAGATTTCCTAATTAAAATGCAAATAAGTAAGACACAATAAAAAGTGAAATCATTTGAAACTAAATCAATACTCATTTGGGTAGTAGCAATTCTTTTAAATTTATTTTATAGATCTCTGTAGCTTGAGTTTCCAGACTAGTAAAACAATGGTTGCCTTTTATCTTGCATGTGAACCAGCTGGCAGAATAGAAAGAGAAACTTTATTATTGTTGTTTCTGGATTTCACAGTTGTCTGCAGCCAAGGAAGGCTGCATATCAGGCCTTCTGCACACAGTGGAGGCGTGAGAACTTTTCAAAGGCAAGGTCACAAAGTTCTCTAAAACTGAAAGTATTAAGCAACCTAGATAGAAAAGTAATTTACCAGATCCTCTAGTAATAACAATATATGCACTTGTGTGTGTATATATGTATATATAGATGTGTACAGGTATCTGTATACTTAAATATAATATTGTATATGTAATATAACAACCAAGATGTCCACAGTGCAGCCGATGTGACATCAAATGTCACAGCTTCACACTGTGCTTATTTAGACAGAAACAACAGCAGAAATGGGTATGGAAACAAGACCAATACAATGCCTCTAAGACAACTAAAAAAATCTTGTATTTATGTCTTGCATTTTGCTCTTAATTTCCCCTATTTTGTCTTTTTTCATTTTGTTATGTCTCTATTGAGATGCCCAAGTCCTTGGGGATGGCTGTTTCTTGTGTCACAATGCACTTTTGAAAGTTAATAACTACTATGAGAAATGAATATTCAGTGAAATGGCATTTTCATGATTGCAGCTTCTGTTATCAGTGGTAGCCATCATCAAATGGAAGTCTTAGGAATCAGAAGGTGGCCTCACAAGCCTTAGAAGTGCACCCACAGAACCTGTGGGAAGGCACTAATTCTGCAAAGTAATTAGTCACTTGTGAAAATAAAAAGAGAGGAGTCTTGGAGGATGCACATCTGTTGGTGGTGATGTGTATACAGACTTGACACCTTGACAGTCTCGGCCCTCACCAGTATTTTACAAATCTCTGTATTTGACCTGTTTTATGTATTTAAGTGCATTTAAAGTCTAATGTCCCTTATTTAGAAACTGTTGTATTTGGTAATAGGCTTCCAGTGGTTATTCCTGGTATCTGATATTGAGACACAGGAGATCAAGTATAGACACTCTGGTTTTATTAGACAGTAACAGATACAGACATACTGATTTATTTGTTGCAAAATGTATACAATTGTGCAGTTGTGTGGAACTGAATGTGGCCTGGTACAGCGTACCTGGTAGCACTGCATCTAACACTAAAAGAAACCAAGCATCTGTCAGTAGCCATAAGAAACGATTTTCCTATGGAAATTTGAAGTTATACTGGACACCTGGCAGAGGTCCAGTGCAGCTGGAGCCAAGCAGCTTCCCATGTCGTGCATTGATAGTTTCTGGACTTGTTGATTATTTGTTGAATTCGTTGAAATACCACAAGCTTTCTAATATTTTGACTTTTTCTATGGACAGCAGAAAAATACTGTCAGCTTTTCCAGCAGTGGAATTTCAGATATAATCTGTAAAAGGATAGGGTAATGTCGACTTGGTATGACGGTGGTGCTGTGGCTGTGACCACATGTGCAGTGTTTCCTCCCACAATGTGTAGTCTCCTTTTTGTTTGACTCATAACGGTGCTTTGAGGGATGGGGGACCCCCAGTTAGTGGTGGATGACTGACACTAGACTGCGTGTTCAGAAACTAGCCTGGTATTGGACCATGGAAGAGCTGAACTACCATGAAATACCAAGATGCTGTTCAGTGTCAGGTGGGAGAAAGCTTGAGGAGAGAACTGCAGAAGGGCATTCAGAATACAGGCTGAACAAAGGAAAAAAATTATTTCTGTTAAAAGCAAAGACAGAATGTGGAAAAGAGATCTTTTAATGTGGAGGGTGAAAGAGTGGATACACTGTGCGTGTAAATTTTCAAAGAAGGATAATAAGGATGGCCATGAAGAAGTTAAGAGAATGAAAATGAGGAAGGAGGGAATGGAAGGGCAAAAATGAGAAATGCAAAGACACAACATGCAGAAGGGTTATAAAGAAGAAATGATGCACGTTGCTTGTAGGTTAGAGGAGTTGGGGTTTTTTCCTATCAAACCTCCATGAAGAGATTTTATGCCTTCATACATTCATGAAGAACTGATGTTGCACTAACAGTGATGGATTGGCCTGGAAGTTGCTATGGTATACACAGACTCCTTAAGAGGCATCAAATATGCAGTCTGTTGGCAAACTCTCACAGAGAAAACTGTCCTTTGGCATTTTTTCCCAAGTGTTAAAACAATATCTTCATCTCAAACATGGGTCACTGTAACTGGCAGATGCTCTAAAGTTCAAGTTTATTAATCATCTTGATCCTGCCTCAGGATCTAAGACAAGGTCTGTACTTCGAAATATATTAATATTTTTAATACTACCACTGTTTGAGGTCCACCTACCATGCACAGAAGAACATCTATGAACACATGAGAGTTGAGAATGACAATAGGCATACACAGAAGTATGACATAACTTTGTTGGTATTCAGAGAAATACTTAAATCTGAACTTCTCAGGTGAGAAGTGAGGAGTGTGGGAGAGCAACTGTGGGCTTTCCCACAATTGCAGGAGGATTCACTGTGCGGAGGTTTTCAGCGGGGTCAGAGATGTGGGTGTATCTCCCCTGTGCTGAATATTGTTCTGGTTTGCTTTGCTTTGACTTCTCATGTCTCTCTTCCCTGCCTTCACCAGGAGACCAGGGGCTGCTTTCTGGAAGTGTGTATGTATCTGAAAGTACAAACTCAGGCAATTCCATTCATACAGTTAGTTTCATGGGGAGCTTTTGATTTCCTGTGTTAGTCTCCAGAGCTACTGGCTCAAGGTAGCTTCAGTGCTAACCTCAGTGTCTTCCTGTTTTTGACATCAAATCAGTGTTGTCAGTTTTCTGTCTGTTAGCTAGAAACTAAAGGGATTTGAGGAATAAGCAGCTTCAACTTATTTTTTTAAATATATATGAAAATCTCCCTGAGTATTTAGAGACTCTGAAGACATCAAAATGACTCGTCTTAAGGATGTTTTAATCCCACAAGAGCAGAACTAGATTTGAAATACTTTGAGTTTGGTTATTGGACATGTAAATGTAGTAATTTGCTGATCCTGTGTTAAACATACCCTGACACTCTTCTGCTTCCCAAGCCATTGGCAGCTCAACAGACTGGTGTTACTAACTAGTTAGTAAAGCCAGCATCACCATTTGCCCCCACCTTGTTTACCTGGACCTGTCCCAGAAACTTATAGCCATAGTCCTGTGTTTAGTTGCTGTTTCCCTTAGTATAAACAGTTACTATGCAAGTGTAATCGTTGGGTTAGATACAGTATCTGAGGTCCTCAGATTTCAGTAGGTAAATGAAGCCTTTCAGCTTGTGCATCTTGTAGTATCTGGTATTTTATGCTTTTGAAATATTCATGCTTCTGAGGTATGTCTGCATTCATTTTCTCGAGTTGGTTATTTCTAAATTTAAGTAAATGTGACAAGCTTTTTGACTTCTGTACCAAAAAGTTTGTTCTTGAGAAGTGGAGATTTAAATCAAAGCTTTTTGCGAAAAAGTCATTGTCACAAGAAAAAACAATTCTACTGCTAAAAATACCCCAAAATATCTTCAGGTACTGTTCACAGAGCAGTTTTTGCACTTTATGAGACACAAATGTGACTCGTTGCTGCTTTACCAAACAGAAAGAGAAAACAAACAGTAGGTGAGTATCCCAGGGTGTACCATAGTCAGAGGCGTTCTGTGGTTCCCAATTGGTATCTATCACTTCTTGTGTTTCAGTGACACTGACAATTGTTTGAGATGGGCTCTTCTCTTTTGGACTGCTTGTGACCACAACTCTGCTTTCAACAAGAGTTATAGGAAACAGTTCCAGGAAATAGACAATTGCAGCTCTTAGGCTAAGGATTTAGCATGTGTCATGGTGTAAATCCCAGCGTTGGGTTGAGGGTCATAGGATGAGAGATCTGAGATGTGTGGTAAGAGCGTGGTTCAGGAAGGGCAGGTGCTGGCCTTATACCATGAGATGTCTGTAATGTGGGGACTAGGTACATCCATCAGGACATTTTAGCAAGGGGACCATGAAGTCCAGCCCAAGTAGAACACTATAATGTTCTCATTTTGAATCTCGCTTCCCGCCTGCAGTAAGCAGAGACAGTGCACTTGTTAGGAGGTGTGCTGCCCCTACATGGAGCTCCTCAATAAGCAGGATCTCCACCAGCTGTAAAGCATTAGTTGTCTCTGCAAAACAGCAAACCCCCTTGTTCCAACATGTCTACTGTTTCATGTGTTAATAGGCTGTACCCCAGCATGGGGAGTCCGTATGTGCATGCAAATGGTTGCACCCAATGTAGTTTAAAAAGCAGCTAATAGCTGAGAATAATCTAAGCAAGTAAGGGTAGGGGAGTGGTATTGATTTTATGTCACACAAATGTAGGTAGAACATCTAAGCATTAAATAAAGTTCCCAGGGCACTTTTCAGTGTGACCAGCTGAAACAGAAGAGCACAGCATATTTAATGATCTGTAGAACACAGCTTCCTTGAGGTCAATTATGTGTACTTAACCTTTAGGCTTTCCATGTTGTCTGCTTGTCCAGTTGGTTTATGAAGTGTATGTTAACATGATTGGGGATTTAAGGCAGTGATAACTTGATCTCTCAAACATCCACTGCTGTTGCACATAAATGTTGCACAAATCCATTGTGAACACTGCCTAGGTTTTCCTGGTACAGGCTGCAGTGATTGCTGTTCCTCGTACACAGCCAGGCTGCTCAGAATGCAAGTCAATAATATTTATAATGTGAACAGTAAGATTGATATTTTACACTGGTTTTACTTTAACTTCATTAATGGCTATTAAAAAACCCAAAACAAATCCAATAAACAAATTAACAAAAAAACCCGCTTCTGGCCTTCAGCATTTGTCAGCAGACTTGTGCTTATTTGGTGGCACAAATAATGATTAATTAGTTTTCAAGAACAAAATCAAATAAGAAATAAAGGCAGAACTTCAGTTAGCAGCAAGAATACCTCAGTTAAGAGAAGACTGATGGTTTTTACCAAGTGATCCATATTAGATTCTAAAGTCTAAATTAAATCACTTAACTGACAATTGAAATTAGCCTTTCTTATATGAAAGCTAAAGTCAGGCCTTTATGCAGCCTTGGTGTGCAAATGAGAACTTTGTGTCCTGTTTCAAAGAATTACTGTCCCTCTGAAGCAGACTGAAAAAAGTGTAATCTGATTTTATGCAGCAAGAGTATGCCTGTCCTTGTGGAAGGCTCACTAAATGAGGCATCCCAGTGTATCAGCAGTACTCATGCAAATAAATTTAGAGTATGCTTTGACTTTTAGTATGTCCCTGGAATTTTAATATGGGTGGTTCTTACCTGTCTTCAGAGGGTGCCTACATAAAGTGCAATATCTAAAATGAATTTCTTCAAAGCTGACTTCAGTTTAGGTTTTGCTTCAGGAGAGGAGACCAATCAGATCCTTTTTCCCCACTGTTACCATCTCTCGAAATTACAGGAGGTGAAGTGTGGTGGCGCCCAGAGCCCTCGTCTGCTATTGGAAGCCAGCAGACTGCGAGTGTCCTTCACTGCCTCACCCTCCTCCACAAACAGATGTGAACACTTACTGCCTTGGGACTTAGACCCACAGCTGAGTTCCTGCAGCTTCACAAGCACCTGTCAAACCAAGGTAACAAATTTTTCTACTCTTTTTTTATTAGTTACTAATGCAAGGTAAAAACTTGTTTGCTTAAATAAGAATTTGTACTCCCAAATCTTACCTCACTGTCATCACAAGCTAAGAATGCAAACATGCATGACTACCCTGTGTCTTTAAACTGCATTACACTGATGTAGACCTGAAGCCTTTGCTCAAGAACTGTAACTCCTGAGGGCTCATCTTGCAACCGTTCAAGTTTCTTCAGAACTTCATAAGAGCTGATGCCCAGCCTTTAACTGTCTTTAGCTGTCACAAGTAGTGGAGACAGAAGGAAGTGCAGCCGGTTTGCTGCAGTAGGTATATGCAAGATGGGTGAACTGCCTCTGTTTCTCAGTATGTGACTTTATAATACACATGTATATAAAAATACATAGATATGTGTGCGTGTGTATGGCAAAGCAACCTTTTATTTGAGTATGCCGGACCCCTGCTTAGGCAGCATCCTTGGTCATGCAGAGCTCACATGACCCAGACTGACTTGTATAACTTCCAGTGGGTGCAGTTCATATGCTGATACAAGACAGTTTTTGCTTGAGGTTTCTAAAGCAGCATAAATGGTGAGAGCAAAGCTCAGGTAGTTTGTACATGAACCCAGCTTCTAGAATATATTATACAAAATAAAGTTTTCAGTAGTTGGTAAAATATGAGATCTTGTGTAAGCATTAAATGAGTCTTATTTCTGCTTTATTTTCTTGATATTGTGGAATGCTGTCTTTGATATTCTTGACAATGCTTTTAGGGTTTTTAAAAGCAAATTCAAGGGTCTGACAAATATTTCCATTTTTTTAGTGAATGATTTTTTTTTTTTCCCAGTACAATGTCTGAAATTAACTGTGTTTTTAGGCTTCTACTTTTAAAGTTATAGTACTTGGCTGTTACCCGTCATCACAGACACATCAGCCATTCCTTTCATACATTGGGACATGCACTATGGAAACAGCCAAGAAAGGATTACATCTGGGCTATAGCATCTACTACTTGTGGACTACAAAGCAGAGGCTTAAGAAGGGAAACAGACAAGCCTAAAGTCCACTTCAGGCTTCACATAGATTTTCCAGGTTTGCATCCTTTCAGTTGGATGTGTGGCATGTTCCTATCCAGCAGATTCCCCTTCTCCTAAGGGAAGACATGGACAGAAGTTGGGAGGAATGTGTCCATCCACTACAGAGGTAGAATTTGCATGTCTAATATGCTAGTACTTTCCCAGCTGATGCAGGTACTGGTGAAGAGCTACTCTGGCTGGTATAAATGGCAGTTTTGAGGCAGTTTTATGTAACCTTAAGCTGAGTTGGACCGTGGTCATCTCTGTGAATCTACTTGTTTTCTTCTGATCTGAACAAAGCTTACTGAAAGTTTAGGCCTCTGAGTTTTGTGTCTTCTCGGCTACAGGTTTACATTGTGCATGATTAGAGGTGGCTGTCCATAGCCAGTACATCATTTTATTTGTGTTATTGAAATGTGATGAAATTACAAAGTAGTATCAGGGTTTTCTGTATGAGGTGCCCTACAAATGAGGGCACCATAATGAGAGAGGCCTCTTGAAGAGAGAAGATGGAGAGAGGCCTGAGCAGCAAGCTCTGCAAAACCGACAGGAATTTTAATGCTACACTAAGCTCTGTCTGTTCTGTTGCAGCAGCCAAATGTACCATGTTGCTCATAGTGAAGAATAAATGTCATAATTCTGTAGAGTTTTACTTCTCTGGGAAAGCTTTAAGTCTTTCTGGCAGGAGGGCCTTAGTTAAAAGCTTGGCAGTGGATGGAGCGGGTGCTCCCAGGAAGAGCCCAGCAGCCCCTGGCTCTGCGCGGTGCCGAGGGGCTCGTGGGGGCAGGCAGCTAAGACTTCGTATGTACATTTGCTTTCCAAGTAAACTAAGGAGGGTAATTTTTTATTTTCAGCAAAATGTCGTCTTTTGCCAGCTCCAGATGGTTGGTGAGGGGGAATAGGAAGATAAGACTGTGTTACTGAGATTTGTGCTGATTTCTAAATGATTTATAGAAGCATTGTGGCTCTTAATTTTTTCTCATCCTTTCTAAATCAGAGGATTGTCTCTCTGGCTTGCTTACTGGAAGACTGAGATCAAAGTAAAATCTACGATTTTAAAGGTATTTCAAAACAGATCAAATTTGTATGGTTGTCAGTTTTATTATTCCTCTTCCTTTTGATTTTCTTTCTTTTCTTTATATTCTTGAGTTTGCTGTTAGTTATGTTTATTAGTAAGTATTGGATTTTTTTTTCAAGCAAAATTTGTAGTGTAATTCAAGGGTTTCATAACTTTTTAGAAATGAGAGTGTGATCCTATGAAAACTTTTGCCTAGAGAAATGACTATTTCCATATGAGTAGTTCTATTGATTTATTCCTGTAAACAAACATTTGAAGGATAGAGCCATAAAGTTATATTGTATGTACATGATGTGGAGCCTTTCAGGGGAATTTCTTTCACAGGAAGAGAATACTTTTCCCTCAGTGCCCTTTCCCCCTACAAATAATCTGCCACTGTATAATTAAATGAGAAAGTAAATAATGTTATTATTTCTGAGCATGGACACACTGCACACAGTAACAAATCAGATTCAAAAAATAGCTGATGAGAGGATTTGTAGAGATCCTTGATACAAAGTTTTAAGTATGATACAACCAGATACCTGCTCTAAATTGGCTGCCACCGTAATTAAAAGTATAAATGTTTCAAGCTGAATACATCCTATTAGTAAGATTTTAGGAAACAAAAATTTAATTTATTCACATTCGATATGGTCTGTAAATGCCACCATTATATGCCTTCCTCTGGCCTTTGATTAGCTATGGATTAATAAAAGTTTTATACCTTCTTTGTCAGCCTCATTTTGAACTCTGTTTTTGCATACTGTTACTATTAAATAAATGAATTAGTGTCCAGAAATGTGTCATGCATATTACCTAGCAGCAGGAAGCATAATACAGTGGTCAGCTCCCCAGGAGCATTATAAATCCTAACACGCTCAGTAACCTGCTCATGTGGACCTATTAAAAGCTTGATGATTTAGTGAAGCAGTATTTGTGCTTAACAATGGAATTTTAGTTAATTCAAAACAAAGTAAATCATTTCCAATTACAGTATTTGAATATTCACACTAGCTATACGAGGATGTGTAATGTTGCCAGGCAAAAAAAAAAAAGGGGGGGGGGGAGAAGGGGGAGAAGAAAAGGCATTATAAAGGTTGACTGGAGTTTAGTGTTTCAAGTGGTTGTGGTACCTCAGCATTAAATGAACACGAGTGTTTGTAAAACATGTTTATTTGACATAGCTACTTCACTGGAGAGATTAAGGAGCTAGAGTGTGGAATGGGCAGAACTATTTTCAGAGACTATGAGGACCTTTGTGACCAGGGAGGGTCCTGGAAGTTTAGCAGCAGGAACAGGAGAGTCACCCAGCTAAGGGATGAGAAAAGGTGTGCTGCAGTGTGCACAAACTGGTGATTAGTTGGTATTTTTTGTATCTGGGCTGACCTCACACTCCGCAGTGGGGCTTGCAGGTTGTCTAAAGCTGCAGCTGTCAGAGGAAGTGAGTAAGAGCATCTGCCAAGTTATCCTGGGACTCTGTGGTAGGAAGATGAGGGACAATTCAATCACAAATTGTCTTACAGCTGCTTGCATGTGTAGCCACTGTGCTATGTACACATACACACAAACGCGTACACACGTTATGTATCAAATGTGGAAGATCAGATTGTTCCTTCTGAAAACAGGCTAATGTTATCCAAGAGTGTTTTCAATCCAGGTGTTGAGAGGTGTGGCTATGCCTTAACATGTTGATATGCTCCAAGAAAGGTTTTTCAGTGCACTTAGGAGCCTCGTGCCTTTGATTTCACTAGGAATGAGGATTTCAGTTGCTTTCCTTAAATGCCACTTTGGTGCTCATTTACAATCATGGACTATTTTGTCAATCTGTCTGCATGTCCATCAGGTTGGCACCTGCAGCCTCATCCAAAGTCATGCAGCTTAAGCTTTGAGGTACTTCAGTTGCTTTCAAAAATAGGACTTGGGCTTCTAAGGTCTATAGTGTGGTTTAAAGAAAATGTGACCAATAGGCTGTTGTGAAGCTATGAAACCCAATGCACGTGCCACTGTTGTACAGGGAAAATAGAGTGAAGCTGACAATTGCAAAAGTATGAAAATTGCTTAAGTATCTGCAGTGTTGTTTTAAAAATGTTATTGGGTCCCAGTGTATAGACTGTAGTGGCGTTCGTTACAATTTTTCTTGTGGATTAATCCCTTAACTCTGGTTACAGATCTTGCGTAACACTGTGTGCATTTTAGCATCCTTTTGATCAGTTGGTCACATTAAATGGCTAGGGTTTAGTATCCTTTGAAGGGAAACAAGGGAATTCACAAAAGGGAAATAAATTCTGGGAGTTTATGAAAACATAATTTCTTAAGGCTGGTGGAATATAGCCAAATAAATAAACATCATATGAAAGTGCTGAACTGCATGTCAAGGTCTTATTAACTATACAGCTGACTTGCACTGTATAGTGTAGACTGAAGGTGGAGGAATAGGCAAAGTGCTAACCTCCAGGTAGCTTTTACATCTTATTCTCATTACTTTTTACAAATTTATTCTGACAACGTTTTCCTTCATAGGTGACATTTGCAATCTTCAGATACAGTTACATAGACCTGTTGCTGTTAATTTGGATTACATTATTCCTACAAGTGTCTGTCTGACTCTTGCAATTTTCAGGCCTTGATTCCATTAATAATCTTAAAAATACCAGTATTTGCTCCTTGTGGCTTATTGGTCTCAGCATAATGATTTCCATTTGAAGATGATGAGAGCCATGTCACATTACCTAGTTATTAAAAAATCTGGAGGGGAGAGATTCAGGAATATATTCATCATTGAAACCAGTGTGCTCTTGCTCAAGTCTGTAGTACAAAGCACTGTACGTTATCCTCAGCAGCATTTCTTTGTTGGTTTTGGCTGTTTCGTTGCCCGCTGTAGCCACGCGCCGCATGGCAAATTGAGAGCCACGGATATAGACTGGTGAAGGACAACAAATGATATAGGAGGAATAAATCAGGAAAATAAGGTGTGAGTATAGGGATGCTGCAGATCATAAAAACTGAGGTGATGTTCACATGTTTAAAAACCTGTTTAAATGCCAAGGAAGAGTTCTGTGCAGGCTCCTGCTGTGTCCTTGCTATCTCAAAACGTAAGGCACCTGCTGCTCGGGGTACTCACGGAGGTGCCCATGCAGAGGGCTGCTGATTGCATTTGCCAGTAATTGTCAGCATTTGTGAAAGCTGCTCTGGAGGTGTGACCTCAAAGGCATTCAGAAGAGCAAGGTGGTTTTAAATAGCAGTCATTCAAAAAAATCCTAGGACACTTGTAAGTCTTTCTCTCTTCACTATTCTTCCCACCAGTTGTTTAATTATTTTTTTAAACTTTTCTTGGCCCTGGAGCCATCTGCTTAAGCAGTGCAATGACTTGGAACAGTGTTCTGTTTAGGTGCTGGTGATAAGGGGAAAGGAAGGAGGTTATATTAGTGTGTAATCACCTTAGTAGGATACAGCTGGTGGGAGACTACATGGGTTTGTGTGGCAGCTGTGAGTCTGGAGGTACTCTGAAGTCGGTCTGTAATGGTAACAGAAGTTTGCTAACCTCCCTGGAGGAAACATCTCTCTGGCATACAGAAAGTGTGTGGGCTAGGAATAAAATATACTTGGCTCAGGAGGGAAGCGGTTGGTATCTAGAAGGAAATGTTTGTATTTATACAATCCTCATTTCCAAGAAAAGACTTTTGTGAGAACTTTGAGGCCTTGATCACTGACAGAAGGTGAGTAGCTTCATTTTGGAATTACTGTGACTGAAACTAGGGTGTTAAATTCTGCTGGCACTGCCAGAAATTCTGAAAGCAGCTTTTAATCCTTTATATATGTGGCTTATAGTGCTATATATTTTCTTGTTTCTTCTGATCACAAGCCACAGACTACATGGAAAGTGAGGAAAAGGGTAACCAGTATCTAAGGGGATGAGAAATCTTTGCTATAACAATAGTTAGTTATTAAGTTTAGCTGTATCTCTGCTATTATATTCGTGGACCAATCTCAAGCAGTTCTCAGAGCAGTCATGGTAAGAGCTATGTAACATAAGCTAATGTGATTGTTAGAGGTCAGATAAGCTTTGAAGCTTTTGTTGATGCTTGTTTGCCCCTTTAAAACAGGAAATGATCTGGTCTAAAAGCTGCTGAAGAACACATTGTCTGCTTTGCAGTAATATGTACAACCCTGTTTCATTTTAGTGAAACTTCACTAATGTGTGGCTGAAGGAAATAAACACAAGTGGGTTAACTCTAGCCAAATGCATGAAATCAAATATAGCAAGTATGATTATTATCTATTGATTGTTGTTTCAGAGTTACTCTTCATTGCCTAAGAAATCTTACAAATTAGAAAATCCATCAGTCTCTTACAAAATAGGAATTTTAATAATACATATAAATAGGAATACAGAATGTATTTCAGTCTCTTGATTTCTTGTTCCTCTGGGAGAAAAGCTAACAGGGCTTGCACTAAGCATAAAATAAAAAATAATTGCAGGTTAGTGAAAATGTGGTCAGGATATATAGGATTTTGGAGTCACAGTTCAATGGTAAAGTAAATGCTCTCTCAGGGTTTCTAACTACTAAAGCAAAAACTTTGCTTCTGTGTAATACCTGTTGCTCATCCAACATTCAGCTCATTCTACTGGTCTGAACTTGTTTAAGAATATAGATGATAAACTCTGTACTAGCAATGTTTATTCCAAAGCAGGTATCACACATCCACACCACTCCAGGCTTATGCAGCATCTGCCCATAAGCAGCATAAAACTAAGAGTATGAATCCAGTCTAAACCTCTTCTCATATATTCTGCCACCTTTGACAGAAATGTGGCAATGGAGATCCTCACCACATGCAAGTGCAGAGAGATCCAGCCCTAGTGGTCGTGGAGCTGGGACTCTGAAATTAAGTAGAGATTCCCAGCCTCTAAACTTTCAGAAGTGTTCCTATTATATGCATGTAAAAGCTAAACCCCTTTTAAAAGTCTTAAAGGTCCCTGCTAACGAGTTGTCCTACATGCAGGGCTCTGATGTCAGATCATCCATGCAATGTGACGTTCTTGTCCAGCTCATTCATCAAACAGATCTTTCCATATCTGAACAATCTGGGGACACCTTTCACTTCTCAGAAGAATGAAACACGCTGTAGCTTCTGTATGAATTGGCTTCAGGAACTTGGGAGTTTTCCCAGTGTTCATAGTCATATCACAGATCTGTTTCAAAGCACCGGAGTGGAAAAGTACAAATTGTAACTTGTTTGTAAAACTGGTTAATGTGTTGCTTATATCTACACCAGCGAAGTTAATAAGCTGCAATTAGGCTTTGCATTTGGTTAAACTCAATAATCTGCTTTTCTAAGCCCACCTATGAAATACAACTTTTTTAATCTTGGACTTCTGTTTAAGAAAACGGAAGCTGTCCATTGCATTAAGATGCACAGTCTTAGTAGTCTCCAACCTGAATTTGTTTAAACCCATTTTTCCCTGGCTATAAAGAGACATAAGGTACTATGAAGAAAAAATTGGTATCCATGAATGTCTGTGCGTATGGATGAGCAATTTGTTCCCAGCAGTATAAGCAGCATCTGTAAAAAGGACATATTTCACTGCAATGGCAGCATGTCAGGAATATACCCCAGCCCTTGCTCTCAAATACACGTTTGTGCCTTGGCTCAGATGCAGCATGTAGTGATGGCAAATCTAGCCACAGTTTAATGCATATTTACAGAGATCCTACTCTCTCCAGCGTGGTGTAATGAGTACCCAATGTGCAGTTTGTATCATTGTTAAAAGAGTGCTAGTGGAAACGCCAAATGAAACGAACATGCTAAAATATTGTAATCTATTCCACAGGGTGCTGTTCTTCAAGGGCTTGGTGATTAGAGGTTTTATTTTCATCCAGCAAATGTTATTTATTCACACAAAAGTCCTGCAGAGAGACCAAGAGACTTGGAACAGATTGTGTTAGCTCAGGAGATGGGGCAGGGGTAGGGTTGTGTCTTCTGTGAAGAGACCTATCAGTGAAGTTACATGGAGCATTGGGGAACCTCTTCAGGCTTTGTACCATAGCTGCGCTTTTGATCATGTGCATAAATAGGTCTTCTGCAGAGTGGTTGACTTAATTCAGTCATTTTGATTGATAATTAGAACTGACAAAGAACAGATCAATGCAAATCACAAGGACAAAAACATCTGGGACTCAGTTTAATGTGAATCCCCCAAATCCTCCTTAGTGGTAACCACACCACATACACAAAACAGAATTCAGAGTTGTTTTTGCAAATGCACAAATTAGTACATCATAAGATATGAAAAATAAGGCTTTAAAATGATAGGAAAGAACTGGTGCAGATGTTGCAGTTCCTTCTTGGTTTAGATCTTGAAAGTTTTCTGGTCTTTCTGTGATGGAGCATGGGCTGTGCAGCGATGCAATGGGTGGAATAAAGAATCATAGACTCATTTAGGTTGGAAAGGACTTCTAGAATCATCAACTCCAACCTTTGTCCAACATCTCCCTGACCCCCAGACCATGTCTGGAAGTGCCACATCTACTCATTTGTTGAACGCAAAAGGCTGGCGCTGAGTTTAGGCACGTGCCTGGGTGCAGCTTCTGCCCTGCAGCTCCTGCTTGGCTCCTGGTCTTGTCCACAGTTGTCCAAATGGGTTTTTTTTAAAGCTTGACAGGCTCAGATGAGCTGCTCTTGGTGGTTGTTTGGTTTGTTTTCCCAAGAAAAAAATCAAAGTAACAAAAAACCTTCCATGTGAAATAGTTTTAAAAGAATATTTGATAGGAATTTTGAAACATTTTGTGGAAGAGAAATTCAAATCAGTAAAAACAGAAACTTGATTTCACTTTAAAAATTTTTTTTCCTAAACATATCTTTTTTTCAGGTGTTTTCTCTTTCTTACAGTGAAGAGAACTGGGGGAAAAAAAAGTTGGATTTTTAGGGTTTTTTTCCTTCTTCCCTCTTTCATTTTTCTTCTCTGAAATTGTAATATCTCAGCAGTTAGGAAAATGTCCTGTCAGGAAATAATTTTTCAGACAATGAAAGAAATCCTGAAGTGTTCGGGTATGGCAGTTAAATGACTTCAATTTAAAAGTTGAAAAAAGGAGATGGGGGAAAATGTGAGGAAAAGGAGTTTTATACATACTTTTATATTCAGAGATGAGACTGAGGTGGGAAACAGGGTAAAACTTGGTACAAAACCCCATGAAAATCTTTAAACACTTAATTTAAAACAATTTGAAATGTAAGTAATTTTTTTAGAAGGGTGTATTTTTCCATTCTCTGTAATGGATTGATGTGATCTGTGGATGAGTTGGGAACAAACACTATTTACATTTACAGTTTGAAGTGAGGTACAGAAAATCTAAAAGACTTGACCATGGTAACAAAGGCAGCCCAGCAGAGCTAAGAACAGATTCTTTATCTACATACTGGACTTGTGCTTTTACTAGCTTGCATTCCTTGGAAAGAAATTTTTCATGTGATCTTTGAAACTTTATTTTTTTTTTTTTAATATTCCTTTTTTAAAAAATATCTTACTGTCTTTCTTGTTTATATGGTAGATCTCTGTCACATCCTTTCAATGGCAGGCTGGTTTCTGTTTGCCAATTTTTTTGGCCATGTAGGTGTCTGCTAGCCTGCCTACCGTCAAGATGCTTGCTTTGTCCTGAACACATGCTCTGCATCTCCTGGGGTAACTGTGAAGAGCTTAATGTGTACATGATGAGTTTGGGTATTTGTTATGAAATACTTAGCATTTTTCACTTTGATGATGATTAGTATCAATAAGTGATGGAGCTGTGCTAGAATAGCACTATTTGAAGTTTTGTTCAACTTGTAATTTCAGGGCATTATTCCTGTTTAGACATCCCCTCTGCCTTGTATGTTACCGCCCAGGTTTGGAGCTTGGCTTGCTTATTTTATTCTCATGCCTTCTAAAACATTCTAAAATAGTGTTTGTTTAGGAGTAACCAGAGTTCTCCTTATTTTTTTTTTCTTTGGTCTAGCTCATTAATAAATGCCTTTTTTAGCTTCTTTTGAAACCAAAAGCAAAATAAAAAAGGAAAAATTCTGCTCTTAACCTAGAGAAAGCAAACCCACTGATCTAGTGTCACTTGTCACAGTATAAAAATTATTAGTCAAGAATAAAACTTTGAGAGACATTGTCCTTAGTTTCGTCATGAATATAAAATAACATTATCTATTAAAAGTGTAAATTTGTATTTTGCAGACTTAAAACCGCTGGATACTGCAACAAAATCATGCGTGTTTTGGTTTTTATTATTAACTCTAGCTTTGAATTAGAATTCCCTATATTACAGCTTGGAGCTAAACTCTGTTTACAAAACAGTATTTACACTTGACTAATTTTGCAGATCAAACTAATTAAATCAATTAAACTGGTGATTAACCAAATGAAGGCTGATTGCAAAAATTAGTGGGTTTATTTTGGAGGACTGGAAGTAAGCTAATTACTGCAGTGATTACTTGAACCTGGAGTACTCTAAATGTGGTATAAATTGAAACCTCATAGTGAATTAGACTGGGAATTCATTACAGTTTAAAGCACTGTTAATACTATTCAGGCTTCTACTCCTGTGGGAAAATTTCACTCGGTATTTTGTATACCGATAAACAATCAATTAGGCTGCGTCCTTTGAAATAACACCCAGCAATTTCACACAGTATTTTTTTCTTGTAGCTGAGTCACAATTCTGTTTTATGAAAATGTAGTTACTAAAACTGCCAATCAGGTTCCTAAATGCAGCATGATGGGAAATGTAGTCTAACTAAATCTATCTCCATCATAATGGAACAAAGTGTTGTAGTTTTGTGTGGTTGCCACAGTGTTTTCTGGGCTGATGGCTTAATCTGTGTTTGCCATCTCCGATTGTTAGCTTGGTGCACAGAAGAAATGGGGGTTTGGTTCATTTGTCCCGCACATCACGTAACTGTTGGCGTAGCACAAAATGATTTGTGCTAATTCTTAATCAGTTGTTTTGTGCTTGTACTTGGAAATGCAGTTCTGTGGAAGGATGTTAGAAAAGGAAACAGATCTGCCAGATCCCTCGCTCATTTTGTTTGCCCGTGCAGGCTATTCCCTGTAGTACGCTTCCTAGGCTGTTTCGTTCCTCCTTGCGTCGCCAATTAACAACAGAATATAAATGTCTGCTATAAATGACGTATATTATACCTTCCTTCAAGCATCTCCTTGCAGAGGGGTTAATGAAATTGCACAGAATTCAAATAGAAAAACCTCGGAGCTGGAATATGATGTAGTTTGTGACCATTGCATATTATATGCAAGTCTGTATGCATATGAATATTGTAAACATGCTTTGTTTTAAAGCTCATTTTGTAAGATTTTTCCTTACCTCATTCAGTGAGGGGTTCAGATTCAGTTCTCGTTGCTCCAATGAGTGCAGTCACTCAAGATTTACATTGCATAGCAGGCTTTTATTCTGCGTGGTTTTGCTGGTTTGGGTTATTTTCTCACAAGCACAAGTAAATCTCTCACTTGCTTAAAAGCAAATTTCAGTAGAACAAAATGCAGAACTTTTACT
Source organism: Brachypteracias leptosomus (assembly GCA_013401335.1). Classification (NCBI taxonomy): domain Eukaryota; kingdom Metazoa; phylum Chordata; class Aves; order Coraciiformes; family Brachypteraciidae; genus Brachypteracias; species Brachypteracias leptosomus. Next base: position 71,474 of record VYZX01004963.1, on the reverse strand, counting down.
TTCTAGGCTTTGTGGATAGCTAAATGTAGTACTGTAAGTGAAGGCGTGGTGTAGGCCTCTCGCAGCATCCCCTTCTGAAACAGTTCACTGGTGATAAGAAAACAGCTATTCTTGTTTGGTTTAAAATTAATTTAAAGCATGATCATTTTCTGTCTAGTTGCCTATTTGGGAATTGCCCATTTTATATTATTTTTTACATTGCTACGTGTATTTTTTCAAGAGCAACTTCAGACATGCAAGAAAAGAATCTAAAGTTGTTATAATATGAACAGATAGAAAGCTGGGCAAAATAGGATTAGATCAAATCAGCCATGGAAAATAATTTGAAATGAGATTTACTTATGGGAAAGACCCAGGAAAAGGTGATGGTTGGCCACAGGTGGATGATGGAACAGGAAACTGGGCAGACCATTGCAAAGGCTCAGCGTGGTCTAGTGGATGGAAGCCAGCAGCAGGAGGGATTCCAGTTGCTCTTTGGCTAGAATCTGGTGTGTTAAAGTGGGCAGATGTTGCCATCTGTGTGCAAAGTGCACTCAAGCTAGTTTCTCTGTACAAAGGCAGGATCTGGCTCTATGGTGGAGTACAGTGCTCAGTACTTCGTTATCTAAAGACAGTGTAAAATTAAAAGGCAGTAAAAGGAGACAAAACTCAGATGGCTGCAGGGAGAGAACTGTGACCTAAAATGGAAGAGATGAGGTGTGTGAACTTTGACAAAAGTCAAAGTTCTTTCTATGAAGACTAAAGCTGTGGTGTGTTCACAAATATTTAGGAGCAAGAACACTTACTTGGTGTTGTACTTCAGTAGAATGAAGTAGCAGAGCACACTAAACCACAGAAAAGGGAATATCCAGAGATGCTTTCTCAGCAAAGAGCCTCTTGGGCAATGAGGGAACGTGGGGGCAGGCAGCTGCCACCCTTTCTGGTGGGGGGCAGAGGGAAGAAGCCAGTGCCTCTAGTGTTCCCCCCATGCATGACCCCAGTGTTGGAAAACACCTGGTAGCAAAAGCGCTGAAAGGACACAGGAAGTTGGATTTTTCACTATGACATACCACTTCTAGGGGTTTATCTGAGTGTGTCCAAGTGTGTTTCTGAGAAAAGATGTAGGAATGCCAAGAAGCTTCATGCTACTATGTATAGATAGTTTTAAAAGAAAATGACATTCTGTTGCAGGACACTTGTTTCTTGAGCAGGTTTCTATTCCCGTATGAATCACCTTCTCCAGAAACGTAGGCAGATATTCCAGTTTGTATGTCAGACTCACATGCAAAATATATGATGTCTGGGATTGGGGTTTGTTTTTGTTTTTCTTAGCAAGTATCTCATCTTCCCTGTCTTTGCAAGCTAGAAATTTTCTTTCTTATAAAGAGGGAGTTTTGTTAGTTTGTAATGGAATGAAAAATTAATTTAGAAATGGAGTTTACTAGCTGAATGCTCTAAGGAAGGAAGCTATACATATGAAGTCCAAGGAAATGCCAGTCTTGCTCGAACACTGCCAATTGAAATCATTTTCCTCATACACCAAGCTCCTTAGAAATTCCTTATAAAGCTGATTAAAGCAGAGCAAACTGTGGCAGTTTGCTCTAATAAAATAACTCAATACAACTTGTCATTATTTGACTAGATGTGAGTGACTCTCAAATATATTTTTTTTTTTTTTTTTTTCTGATGCAGTTTTTTTGGAAGCTAAATTCTGCAGTCTAAATCTGAAGCAAGTTTACCAGACTTGAGTAGACTTGACTGAGATAAGTTTGCTCCACAACGTCAGTTTTCAACTTTGCTCCATTATTTAATGCCATAGCAAAACCAGAATATCTTCGTGGCAGTTTCAAATGGTTATTATTCATTTATATTGTGTTACCACCCAGAGTGCCCGTCTAGATTGTACATACGTGGGATTTCTACAAGAGCTTAGAAGACAAGCATATGAAAAGACAGGAAGATGAAGGAAAACATTCATTAACCAACCCAACAAAGGCCTATGAAGTAGATCCAGTAACCCTGCCTAGAGTAAAATTGGTTAAGAAAGAGGTGTGCACACTCTTAATAAATCCATCATGTAAAAAATGCGTTATTTTTCTCAAGGAGATAGCAATATTATTCAAAACGTGCTAAAGTGGGCAGGATATCCCAGGAGTAATTGTGAATTATTAGGTCATAGGGACCTCATTGCAAACTATTTGCAAAACTTAATTGGTGTAATAAATAAAATATGCATGCAAATTAGACTACTTTCTGAATTAAAGGAATCTGTTATCCAGCATTGCAAAGATTCATCCTAATTTAATAGTGGTTTTATATACAATTTGAGATAGCCATGTTTTATATTTCTCCTGAAAAAACAGATGGTATTTAACTAAACCTGAACCAGCCAACTAGTGACATCTGATAAACTTCAGTGTGTGGTGCAGGGTGACACTGGATTCTGGCAAGAGTGTAATGGTACCTTATTTAATTTAGTACAGAGAAGAAAGTGGTTAAGCAAGGTGACAAAATGAACAGTGCTATTTGCTCTATTCTGTCTGAAAAGACTCCTTTGGTACTGAGGCTAAAAATATTAATAGCTTTGAAAGTTCTGTTGCAAACCTTGTTATTTATTGATTTATTTGCTATTCATCTTAGAATTCTAGTAGTGGAAAGAAGAGCACTAATGAGTGTAGCTGATTTCATTACCCTAGATATAAAACAGGGAGTATGTAGTCATGTAATGACTTTGTATCCTAAAGCAAAATCTGAAAGAGTCAAAGTGAAGAATCTCTTAGAATAAATATAAATAGACAGATACAAAGAAATAGTTAACATTCTCTGTCTAATATCATTGCTAGACTCAATAACAGTGTCTCGTCATCAACCCCAAATCAAGTATTACATCTGCTTTTTTAAAGCAGTTGATTGAATGAATACAAATGTCTTGCTGTTGTCACTTGGGATAGCACTTGATATATCCCATTTTCTAGACTCTAATTATTCCATTTGTAGACATGAATGCCATTTAGATGTAAGCTAATTCAGCATGGTAACTCAATTAGATTTGTACTGACTAGGATTTATGAAACATCAATGGATTCTTGGTGAGACCAATGGGACTACTGGTTATTTATCCCTAAGTCTTACTGATACTGCCTCTCAGGAGCTCAATTAAACACGCCAGTGATGAGAATGTTTTGTAACAGTAGTCTTTCACAATTAGACTAAGATTTTTGTAAAGCATACCACATGTAAAGCAGGGCATCATGTATTATGCAATACAAAGTTCTCATCTGACTAGCTCATGATGTTGAAGGGTAAAAGAAATTCCCATTTTTGCTTTGTTAGTGTAATTATAAAAAACAAAACTCAAGACTCAGTTCATATAAAATATGATGAAAATTCTGGTTTACTGATGGGGAAAAAGTAAAAATAGTATTGTGTATTTATAAAATAACGTATTCGTCAGTATCTGCATCTTGCAGGCTACACACAGATTTTTGTACTAATGTAGATCCCTTTGGAAACGAGGAGTTGCTTGTGTGGGTTTAGAGGCCTTATTGTGCTTGGTCCTGGGATCTTGTGTGTGTTCCTTTTTTGGGTACTAAATAGTGAGAATGCTCACTCAAACTGCGGGTTGTAAACAATGACAGGAGAATGAGTGAATCTGCATTCGTTGTCGTTAGGCGTTTCAACATCAGAGTTGAACAACATCTGATCTTAGAAGAAAAAAAAATACTTGTAGAGTAATTCAAACATCCTGTCAAAATGGCCCAGATTTCCAGTGTTTGATTATTGAATCTTGACAACAAAGTGCTGTGGAGTTAGTCATTAGCAGAAACTCCATAGACAATCTGAAACAGAGCAACATTTCTTTAACTTCTAATCCATTACTGATGATACAGCTACCTGTATGGAACACATAAAGCCTCCATTCTCTTGGTGTGCCTTGCCAATAAAATAACCAGTCTTCCTCTTTGCTGCAAATGTCTCCTGATGAAATACAGGGAGTCTGTAATCAGTACAGCACTGGCACAGGGAAAAACCTCAATAAATGAATAACAAATATCCTTCATTCCTAGTTTATTCCAAGTAGACACCAGGGCTTTAAAACTTAGGTGGGGAAACACAAGTAGGTGAGAGTGATTCATTGTTGTTTCCATCACTGCTAACACAGGTTTTCAACTATAGACTTTAAAAAGAAGCAATTTTTTTTAAGTTTGAAACTCAGCCTTTAGCAAGGTTTTGATTAAACATTTTTTTTTAGCCAGAAGCTGACAATTTTCTCATTCCGTTTCAGTAATTTGTGGGGGCGGAGACGACCCCAAACCCCCTAAACAACAAGTCAACCCTTGTGGCTTCTAATCCTGTCTGAATTTTACAATTAAAAAAAGTAATTCTTATACATTGAACAATGTGATGTTTCTAGACATTTCTGTCTAATCTTTCCTCATCAATAATATTCCTCGTGATTGTTTGTACAGATTATGAGCCATGATTAAAGCTGGAGTGAAAACAGAGCAAATGCAATGTTTCTGCAACAATCCAGTCCTCCAGTGTATTTGGAACTGTTCACACCTGCTAGTGTCCAGCAGAGAGAAGGAGCTGCCATTTCTTAGGCCTTGGTGCAGGTACTGTGCTGAACCTAAGCAGCTTAGTAGTTTTCTGAAAGGTGCCTTTGAGCCCCTCCTCTTGCTTGGGAAGCAGTGCAGTAGCCTATGCAGTGATGCGTCCATCTATCAATCAATTCTGTATTTCCTATGTGACTATCTTCTTAAAAGTGTTTTGCTACAGAGAGGCGTGGCTTTGGGCCAGGCTTAATATCAAGAAAAACAACTATTTCTTACAGAGTAGTACAGCATCTAAGCCTGATTTTTCCATCTGCAGCCCAGAACGTAGCCAGAGAAGTTTGGTTTGTACCATGATTGCTGTAGTTTCAGAGCAAGTAGGATAAACTGAACACAGAGGTGTGGATCACTTTGCCTTTGTGAGACTTCAGTTCAATAGGCAACAAATTCTGTACAGGGTTTGGTGTTTTGTCCCTGTCTTCGGCATGACTCTCCTTGTATGAAACAGCAAGTGTTCCCTGAGGCACTTTCCAGGTTCTGTTGAGATACCTGGGCATTTGAGCTCCTCCTGTAGTTTATTCAGCTTAGTAATTTGCTGAATTACCTTTGTATTGAATTCAGGCTTGAAGAGATTCAAAAGTGCCATTTTTAACCCTTTGTGACTCCACTGAGAATTCAGGATGACTTTAGAGTAACTTGATTTCCTTTTGTTCTTTCTAGTTCCTCAAAAGGACCTCTGATAACCTGCTTCTGAATGGCTCTTTTTAGATGAGATTGAGTGTTAGATACTGGTGCGCAGCCATTGGCACTGATGTGTCTGGCTCAATCTTATTGCCATTTGGGAAGATATTTCTTCAGTTTTTCTTTTGAGAAAGTAATGAAATTTCTGGGCGTTGCAGATGCAAATGGGTCAGGTATTGGCATGTTTCCAAGTAGGACATTTGCAGTAACTCCACACCTAAACTCAGTTAATCAAGGTTTCCCTATATGGGGAAATTCTCTATATAAGATAATTTCAACAACCAGCTAGGACTCTGGCATCACTGAACATGGAATTATTGGAAATGGTGGTCATAATATGCTGGGAAGTTATTACTTGTTCCCCTTAAAGTGTAGAAAGCTTCTGAAATTCACCTTTCCCAGAGTCTGAGGTAAGCGGAGAAGAGGCTGTCAGAGTATTAATTTATTCTAACAAAGGACCCAAGTCCTGGCAGAAGAGGAGTTTGGGACGTATTATGGCTTCCACACTGTTCTGTAGGGTGAGAAAGTGAACCGCTGTGCGGTTGGGATGCCTCTGTTAGTAAGTGGGAGGCATTGGCAGTGGCACCTGAGGTCAGTGTATTTGGGGTTAAAAGTTCATTCATTTTAGTATGTGGCTGACATATTCTTCATACAGATAAAACATTGCCTAATCAATGAGCATTGATAGAGTAGTCCAGGCATCTCCAGAATTATTCATATATATTACAAAACTAAACAAATTGGGCAGCATGCTGAGTCAGAACTCTGTAGGCTTTTGTGGATGTGGTGTCTAGGATGATGAAGCAACATTTAGGCACTGCAGTATACATTGAATTAGGAACTGATAGGTCACACTGATCTATTAGTTATGAAATTATATTGAATTCTGTGCTAAAAAGCCATCTCACTTATTGAGACTATTTTGTGCATATGTTAAATTTAAGTCTGTGTGTTTCTAAAAAAAGCCATGCACAAGTTTTCAAGTATGGTTGTTCCGTCACATCCTCTTAGGCTTTTTATGACATTATCAAAATTGAGAAGCTTTAGAAGGAAAGTGCATTAGGGGTCCCTTAGATGAAAACTGATTTCTTGTTCCAGGCACTCTTGGGCTCACTGACTTGGAGCCCTTGCTTCCAGATCGGCCAGAACACTGTAGCTGCTGATGGTGAGCAAAGTGCCTGGTGCTATTACTCTAGGAAATATTGACAGCTTGCAGGATTGCACACTAATATGATAGCTTAACTGACATGGCAGCTGCTGAAAAATGAGCGTATAAAAAAAGTTTTTACAAGGAATTATTTCATGGAAGGGTAGTGCTTGGAGGGACTGATTGCTACAGTGATTGTAGCTGAGTGGCATTGTTTGGATGCTGATTTTGTGTACCATGTGCCATTTCTTTAATCAGATTTACAGTAACATGATTACCCTACTCTGTCACTCTGCAGTTCATGGTGTTAACACTCCAGTGCTAGTAAGCAGCTCTGTTTGCTGCCTTTTATGGAAGTTATGCAGATTTGTGCATCAAAACATCTAGTTAGAGACTAACTTCCAATTTAAAAAACATCCTGCTAATAAAATATTTTCAGCCTTTCTTACTGAATTGTTGTTTAAAAGAAAGACAATAAAACAGTTATTCACTTGCCAAAGTTTTTAGTGGATCATACCTGCTGTCTTGATTCTTGCTGTTGCTTTCTCATAGGATCAGGCCAATATCTTCTCACATTGGGAGAACTCATCATGGCTCCACATCTAAGAATGAATTCATTATGAAATGAAGAATAGATTTCAATTACAGTATTTTTTTGGGTGCAAAATAAAGTATTACTAATTTTAGTGCAGAGTAGTAAACTTCTGGTAAATGTTCAATCTGTTGGAAGATATTTTTGTGGAAACGTTTTCTCAAAAAGTGTATTCTTTTTCACTGAAGGTATGCTTGGGAGAAAAGAGCTCTAATTAAAAAACAAAACCCTAAAACTTGTCAAAATGGAATATGTAAGTTTTAAAGTTTTTTATTTAAAAATATTTCCTTTCCTGGAAACAAAACATAAGCTGGAGAATGAAGCATTCCTTTTTACGTTAATTAAGCAAAACACTTTGAGCCAAACCTGTTAAAAAAAAATAAAAAATCACAAGAATGTTTGAAAACATATGTATAGACAGGGGACTACTGGAGAGAGTCCAGCTGAGGGCTGCAAAGATGCTGAGGGGACTGGAGCATGTCTCTGATGAGGAAAGGCTGAGAGCTTTTGGCTGTTTATCCTGGAGGAGAGAAGGCAGAGACTTATCAATGCTCTTCAATATCTGAAGGGCAGTGGTGAAGAGGATGGGGCCAGTCTCTTTTCAGTGGTGCCCAGTGATAGGACAGGGAGCAATGGGCACAGACTAGAATACAGGAAGTTCCACCTAAACATAAAGAAAAACTTCTTACCTGTGAGGTGATGGAGCCCTGGAACAGGGACGGAGCTGCCCAGAGAGGTTGTGGAGTCTCCTCTGGACACTTTCAAAGCTTACCTGGATGGGTTCTGTGTAACCTGCCCTAGTTACACAGTGCTTTAGCAGGGGGGGTGGACTAGATGATGCCTAGAGGTTCCTTCCAACCCCTACCATTCTGCAATTTTGTTCCTGTTGGGAACGAGCAGATACTTTGAAATCTGTACAATAATCCCAAAGTAGAAATGGTGGGTTTTTTCCCTGTTTACTAGAGTTTGAATAATTACAGTTCCAAACCCAAACTAGATTCAAAGCCTCACCTGGAGCCAGCTATATTTGCTGACATACTTGGTGTGCTAGTGCCAAGTTTAGTTGAGTTTAGTTTACCTCTCAGTGCTTTTACCATGGTAGGCTACAATAATAGCTAAAATAAGCCTTGTCAGGAGTTGTGGTTTTGGTTAACCAGCTTAGGGCTTTTCCATGTGGCTCAAAGCTGCAGAAATGTTACTTTATGGCTGGGGG
>VYZX01004963.1:60090-63234 GCA_013401335.1 Brachypteracias leptosomus | reverse complement strand
GGGGGATGCTGGAAAGTGTCAACAGTACCATCTCAAGTCACTATTTCTGTTGGCAAACTCAGCAAAGAGGCCATTCTCCAAGGCTTGGAAACCTGAGTGACAGTGCATAGTTCAAGACTGGCTTTAAAGATGTATCTCTGTGCCTGTGCTTTCTATCACAGGGAGAGCCACTGGAGCCTATACCTGAGCTTCAGGAATGCAAGATGGGAGCTTCTTGAAATTTTACTTTCTCTTAAACTCAGTAAGGAGTGCACTTTCTGAGGGAAACAGGAGAAAGAAGGAATGGATTAACCAAGCAATCCTTGGCCCTCTTTAGGTCCTGTTCCCAAGGAAGATTTTGCTTCCTAGCCCCCCTCAGTCCCTTCTTTGGATTCCAGTTCACTTCACATCCCTTTCATTTTCATGTCTAATGGAGATTACCTACATTCTTCTACTCAGCACCTATCAATTGTACCTTCTGAAGGAGCTCTCTCATTCAAACACAGTAATTCCAAAAACTGACCTCAAGTTTCCACTAATAGTTATTTAGTCACACTGAATTCTTTGTACATGTACATACACAATCACAGCTTTTGCACAAAATGAATTCATTCTAGAATCAGGATTGGAATAACACCAAGAGTTTGTCAGGTAGTCTGTTTTTTCTCCTAAGTCTATATCAGCAATACAGAAGTCATTCCTGACTGATTTTTGTCCACCCTATTCTTAAACCTAGATAATTAAGATGCATAACATACTCCAGTGTTAATGCTAATGTTAAACTCTCCTGCTGGAGTACATCCCTATGTTTTCTTCTTACCATCATCATGGACGTGAAGAAAAATAATTTCCTTAGCAGCAGCCTTTATTTCTTGCCTATGGGAAACCCTTTCTATGGGACAAACACAACCTCAGTTTCTTCAGTTTTCTCTAATGGGACTTGCTTGCTCTCATGTCATGTTCTCTCTGGTTGTCTTCATCTGGGCTTATCTCCATTTAGTCTGCATCTTCCTTATCTGGCAAGATTACTTTGAATTCTGTTCTTACCCTTGAGAATATTCATAATCCTTGCCATCGACATGTAGTCATACTGTCTTCTGTCCTTCAGGTCAGTAGGGAAGGTACCAGTTAATACTAATGCAGGATCGAACCATGCAGAACACAATCTAACAACTCTCCAGTTTGAGTTCACACTCTAATGGGTATTTTCTCTATTTCACTGAAGAGAATGCCATGAGATAATGTACCTTATCAAAGTCAAGAGTTAAGACATCCACTGACTTTTCCTCTGCCCGCAACACTGATTATCCTGTTGCAGAAGTATGTTAGATTTGTGAAAAACAAATCATGTCAATTTAGTATTACCATTACTCTGTTATCTTCTTGTGCTTATCTGTTGCCTTATTTATTACCCAGTAAAGTGATGCACACTGGTATATAATTCCCAGCTCCATTCTTTATAATGCAGTAGCTGTATATGCTCACCTGTTCTCCTTTAGCATAACTTTAGATTTTGGGATATTTTCTAAGGTTCTGTTAACACTTTTTTATGTTTGCATTTAAAGACAAGTAAAATTCAGCAGTGATGCTAGCCATTGTCAGTAATTTCATGGAAAACTGGGGGCTAGGAATGATTCAATGGGTGTAGTGATATAGTAAAAAGATCTGCCAGTACATTTCCTAGACTGAAAATAAGCATTAGGTGGGCAACGTTAGCTGTAACAGGGAGGCATAGGGAGACAGTGAATGGAAACTAGTGGTAGAGTGTGGCAGCATAACCTGTAGAGCAAGGGGGAGTGAAAATACATGAAAAATGCCAACATATCTGAAAGAAAACAAGAAGCTAACTTAACCTTCCAAAAAATTTTATAGTTTAATCCAGTGCGTATTATTTAATAGAGCTGGCTTTTGACCAAGTTCTACTAGACAAACCCTGATTTCCTTCCTGCAAATCTTATGCTGGTAGAATTTAAGGAATTTGGATGTTTTATTTTAGGATTTCTAGATGTTTTTATATCCAGCTAGGGCAACAGTATAACTCAGACTAGGTTCTGCAATGTCCTGGACTGGACATCTAGCAAGTACATGCGGGTCTGGCGTGTCCACTGCATGAGAACCATCATCGCTTCATGCCCTGTATTACACCTCCTGCAGTGGGGACATAACTCCCCTTACTGCCTAGGCACAGGTCACCCAAGTAGACACGTAGGTCTGATGCAGTTTGTAAGTCAGATGCATCTGATTTTGCTGTGTTTGCTCACACAATATATGCACTCACGCACCTGCCTGAAAAATTCCTGGTCAAAACGTTGGTGGCCTGTGCTGCTGGTGACAGGCTGCCTGTGGCTAGCTGCTGAGGGAGAGTGCCACCTGGGTAGTCATCTGTGGGCCCTGCAATGACATCCTGTCCTCCCTGCCGCTTTGACATTCTGGTCAGAACAAGCTCTGCATAGCTTGTGCTTAAGCATCACAGCCTGCATGCTGCTGTTACAGCTTGTGTGTGTGATGTTCAGGGTGGCTCAGCTCGACCTGTGCTTTTCTGACTGCTGGCATCAAGTCCCAGTTCAGCATCCACTCAACCTCATCGGGATGGGTCAGTATGGGCCCTGTGTCTGTGGCCCTTAAACTGATACTTTGATCCTTAACCTGAGAACAGTTCAGATGCCTTCTGTCCGGTGTACCAGATATTGTCCTTTAGGGAGCACAAGTAGAGCACTGAAGAGAGAATGCTTCTAGAAACAGAGAGGAGGGAAGAAAGGAGAATGTCTCCTCATCTGCTGCATCCAGTGACACCGAGTTATCTGAAAAAGTTTCTTCAATTGCTGTTCCCCCTGCAAGCCAAGCCCACCCCTGCATTGCAGCACTCTGGCAGTTTCAGGTGATTGTTGCTCCAATGAGGTGTTTCATGCCTGGAATTATTTCTTTGATGGAAGAAATAGAGTGCAGGACCAGGAACAGGTGGCTGATAACGACATCTTAATTCTAGAGAGAATGAAAGTAGTATTTCATTATGGAGTGGTATATTTAAATTGCCTTCAGGTGTTAGTTTAAGAGAGTAGAGGGAAAAAGAAAAGTTAAAAAGATTTTTAAGATTTAGTAAAAGGGATAGAGTGGTAGGAATCAGATCTAGTAATAATGCCCTACAAACCTGTCAGATTGTAGTAA
>VYZX01004963.1:17590-57590 GCA_013401335.1 Brachypteracias leptosomus | reverse complement strand
GGTGTGATTAATCCTTGCAGATTTTCTTCTGCATAGGATTGTGAGTTTTGCACACTACTGGATTACGTAAGCACCACCAGGGCGTATGTTAGGCTGCTAGCTTGATACTTGCTGAGTGACTTTTCCCTTGAACAGGTGTCATCCAGCCTCCCTTTTAAGAAAACATCAAACAGTCCATGTTTATCTCATTTAAAAAACTTACAGTTTCTCTGGCTGCAGGTACCCGAGTCTGTGGTAGGCACAGGCAATTCTGCATTATGAAGCCTCTGGTAGAGGTAATCTGAGAAGTTCTTGCTCTCCTACTCTTGCCTGTTGGTCCTGCTATGGTGAGGCTGCGATCTGCTCTGTTCTCTGAACCACACTGCAGAAATTAACTTGACTGTTCACAAATAATAACAACAATATTTTTTGTATGTGTGTAGTTGCAATTTCCAAGCAGTGGAATGGACAAAACTGGGTCTATAATTTGATGGATGTTCTTAAATTTGCATGCGTATATTTTACCAAAACAAGAAAACAAACCAGTCCCCAACCCTTCTTAATCTTCACACCTTCCCGGTGCATTACTGGTATGGGCATTTCTGCAAACAAGGCCAGGGACTTTTATTTTTGGGTGAGATAGTTACTGTCAGACCTTCTCCTGATCCAGCTAACCAAATGCTCTTGTGCTGGGACATCAGCTGGGAACACAGGTTTAATGATGAAATCACAGGATGAGGTAGACAAGGGACTACTCTCTCTGTTACCCTGCCACCTTCAGTGTGTGCTGTAGTGCAGTCTGAGAGCACAGTGGCCACTGAGACAAGGGATGGAAACAAGTGGTTGGAGGCAGAAAGTCAGCAGGGTCCTTTTGTGGTGACTATCCTGTCAAACATGGAAGTGCAGCTACAGCTTCTCTGTCTATGTCTTAAGCTCCTTTCACTGCTAAATATTATAAGTAAGACTCTCTGTCCATGTTTTTTAATCCATGCTGGGATCCATCCTGTTTTTGCCAGGGGGCTTGAGGAACCTGGAAAAATTTGTCAGTCCGAGTCCACCCTGCTCTCCTTGTAAATAATGGGATCTGTCAGGTATGGGTAAGAAGCGTAACCTATCAGTCCTCATTTTCCCTTCATGCAGCAAAATCCTTTCAGGTAAACTTTTGCTCTACAAAATAGCTACCTTATGACTACTACACATAAAGGATATATAGAAAAGTATTTGCGTCCTCTGATGTCAGGCATCTTGCTTTGAAATTCTAAAGAGTCAGTCTAGCATTGCAGGTCGGTTCACCTCATAGATCTTTTAATTGTTGACTACATGTATGAATGTACAGCTCAGGCTTTCTTGAAGTGTTCTAAGTAAAATTCACCCTCTTCACCCAAGGATCTACACAGCATCCTACACATTACAGGAGTGTTGCTTGCAGGGCATACATGGTATTATAGAGGCCACACTATGAAAGGCTTTATATGTCAGAAAAAGCAAGAGGTGTGAGTGTTCTGCAGGGTCATTTCCTGCTCCACACAGAAATTCTCATTTCACACACACTTTACTGGAAATGGCTGTCTTAATAAATTCACATTCACTCGTCTTTTACCTGCTTATCCAGCCAGTGGAAAAATTTTTCTGTTAAAAGCATAGGCTGGCTTATTTGAAATAGTTTGCAGCGAAGTCTTAGAGCTGAGCTTTCATCGTGTGGGTGGTGAGATTAAATGATATGCAGTGTATGCTTGGAATAGTTGAATGATTAGGCACTTACATCTGTTTAATTAAACAATGAGCTTCAACCTCTGTTTAATTAAGGACTAGCTCATTTCAGCTGTGATCACATGCTGAGAGTTATAACACTTTTGTGATTGAAATCCAAGGATATAAGAGAAATATGTTGGTCTCCTTTCAATCCTTAATAGCCAGTGGAGCACAGCACAAAGCAAATACATTTGCAGGTGAGCAATGTAAGAATTTAGGCATTATCAGGGCAAAGGTATGCTTAAGGTAAGATTTGTGTCAGCGTAAAGAATGTGAAATCATGTGTGTTGGGTGATGGATGAAGTGAAGGCTAACAAATATCATTCATCAGCCAGCAGTGTATACCCTCTGGAAGGTCTTGCTGCCTTAACTTTGTCTCTCAAGTAGTTTGCCCACATTACTAAAGCCTGAGGGCCTTGCATTCTTCAAGGTAATCCTCAGAAAACCAACCCCACTACAAAAAAAGGAAAAGGCTGTGTTTTTTAGAAGAAAAAGGAGGAGCTGAGACAGGGGATTTGGGGAATTTTGCTGTATCCAATTTACCAGAATTCATTAAAGAATCTGGGAGTGATCTGGTTTCCCATACTCTGGTTGCACGCCAGTTAGGGGACTTACCTTTCCCTGCATTTATTTTGAATTTGAGGCACACCAACCTTTTTCTGGAAGGAAACTCAAGCCAGTGTTAACAGGTAAAGAAGCAGAGAGAGTGCTGTGTAATGCTCTTTCAGTCCTGAACTGTGAAAAGGAAGGAAGAAATTAGTAAGGAAATAGAATAAACAGGTGGTTTTATAAAGCTGCTGAAGTAGACTCAGAAAAGCCTTTCTCATAATCAGACTTACAAATCTGAGTATTCAATTCAGGCTAGTTGGGAATTCCAGCTTCCTTGTGACTTCTTACCTTGATTATCCCTAAGGAAAAAGTGCAGAAAGAAGATGCTGCAGTGAGTAAAAATGCCTGTTTCCACATTAATGGGCATGAGCCTATACTGGAGTGTTTAGGGAAAATGGATTAACTTTCAAACAAATAGGGAATTTGTTCACCTTGTATTTATCTTACACATGTCTGAAGTCCTGATGAACCACACAATCTGATCATCCTCCCCAGGTACCATATTAATAACACCAGAATTGCACCATGCTTAAGATATATTCTGTCCCATGACTGGTCAGACTGGAGAAACCCCTAAACAAGTCCCAGCCTGGACACTTCAGGTTTCTAGGGGCTGCTGAGTATCCAAGCTGAAGTACAAGGCAGATAGATCATTAAAGGTCTGCATAGACGTGTCTCACAGCAGCTGCAATATACTTTGCTCAAAGGCAGTCTGTTCTCTGTGCTGTCAGGCTCAGAGTCTTGTGGCAGTGCCTGGTACTTGGGCCCTGAAGACGAGGCAGCGTTTTGGTAGATGCTGGAGGGACACAGCCTCGTCACTCGGCTTACTGTAGCAATGCTCATCATTTTAGATTAAATAATATTCCTGCTATCCAACTTCGAGTCCATATACATTTGACATGTTTGTTATCAGCTATCAAATTCAAGCAAAAGGAGGTAGGAATCTAGTTTACAAAACATGTAATTATATAGAATTTTAATTTTCACAACTGTTTGCTAAGTAATGAACTTGAATTTTTAAATAAGCAGTTAGTTTACAAGTAGCTTGTTTTTTACTAAGATAAGATAAATTTTTAAAAAAAATCTTTTAAAAATAAGCAACTTAGTGTGCATAGGTTTAATTTTGGTAGATTTGGGAGGGTGTGCATGTGTATATATAATCAAAACAATACTTTCTGGTTGGAAAACGCCAATCAGATTAATCCCAAATGAGAGTTGTAACAATTAAAAAAAATAAGAACCCCCCCAAATTTTGTCAGAGAATCTCATACTTCATTGTGTGTGATGACTGTAACTCATAGGGTAAGCTGAAGCATTGCTCTCCAGATGAGATTCTTCCAGATCTACCTGTTCTTCCTTCAGTCTTCCTCTGTATCTGTTGATGCATTGTATCTGCTACTGGAGATACGATATGAGATTATGTTGCTTTAATTCAGGATGATGCTGTCTATATTTTATATTTGCTGTGGTCATAGGAGTAACAATTCAGTTGATGTGTACCTGTGTAACTTTTCATGCAGTTACAGCCATTGCTGGATGATCACTATGATTTTAGGAAGGCAATACATTGAGAAAATTACAGTTCTTAGGTTGTGATGAGCACTTTATTGTATTGAGCCTTAAAAAGTTTTAAAAATTGTAAACCCATGTGGCTTTCTTGTTGAACAACCTTGTGGTTTAGTTTCTTCCTGTAGATTTAAAAGGCCTAGGTTAGTCTGACTTCTGGGCAGGCAGAGTAGCTGAAGCCATCCTGTATATGAATATCCTATCCCAGTGAATAATGTCTCTGCTTTTATGGATCTTATTCTTTGTTGCAGATTAAATTAGTTTAATCAAGTTCATGAGTTTGGGCAGCCTCTCATCTTCCTGCCTCTTCCTGCTCTCCGTCCTCCACCTAGCACATTAACTGGAGGAAAAATTTATGATCTCATTAGTTTTGCATATTGGTTCACCTAGAACAAATTGAAGCTTAAAAATGTCACTCAACTTCGACCAGTTATGAAAACACTGAAGATTACTCAGGTGTTTCTGAGGCATTTGACTACTCTAGTGTCTGACATCCTGTAAAAGCTGTGTAAAAAACGGGCTCTATACAGATACCTCTGATCACCAGGATCACCACAGATTCTGAACTGGGCTTCTGGAGGTATTGCTGTGCTGTGCCAAGCCTCGCTCAGAGTGTGTTGGGATGTGCTTCCCTGCTGATGCAGTTCCATAATAGCAGGCCAGCATTTGCATGAAGGGGGGCAGCTTCTTCCTTCCTTGGCTTGTGACCCATCTGTGCCAAGGAGACTGGTTCTTGTTGTTCTCTCTGTTGTATTTTGCAGTACTTTCCCCATCTGCATTGTGAGTCCATACTTGAATCTAACCGAGGTCCTCATCTGAATTTTTGCCACGGGGAGTTCCAGAGGTTGGCTGTGTTGTGTGTTCTGTGGATGCCTTCCTGCACAGCAGACGTTTGCTTTCCAGTGCACAGAGGGGCAGCTGCTCCAGCACTGGGGCAGCTGGAGGTGCAGTTACCCTGGTGCACAAGCTGCCTTGTATTGTGGGAATGAAGGACATAGTGTTGCTATCATTCTAGATGTTTCTGTTCATTAGCAGTTTGCAGGGAATGTGAAGTATCTCACCTTCTCCCTGAAACCTCTTCTGTATTTAACTTCCATGAGGCCTAATTTGTAAAGTTAGGGTCTCTTGCAGGCTCTGTGGGCAGGACTCCAGCAAACAACTTGGTAACAAAGGGAGAGGAATATTTCTTTTCTTTGAGCCACCATATCAAAATTCTACCTTAAAAAAAAAAAAAAAAATCAAATATATGCTTTGTTTGGAAAAATCTCGATTTCCAAGCAATTTCAAGAGTTCAGTTAAACCTGCTGAGTCCCCTTTTCTTCACCTTGTACCAAATGGATCCTGAAGGAGGATTCCAAGAGTGTTACTGCAGGTATCAGCTATATTTTCCATTCCACTGTTAGCCTTTCCCATCCATACTGACTTTGCATGTGAAATTTTAACTCAAGAGAAAGTCTTGCATAGATGGAGATGAATCTCCTAATGCAGTTCTTGACAGCATTAACAGGCTGTGATATTCCAGGATAATGCTGCATCTCATGCTTCCTGCTGCTTGAAGCAATTATTTTTCATTTAAGATATGTTGGTCTTACACAGGGATTTTTACAGGTGTCTTTGTATCCCATGGCAAAGATTTGAGGCCTGTGGCTACTTTTTCTATGTCGTTGTCATAATTTCAACATAGAGAAGCTATTTTGGGAGCCCCTTCTCTGTCAGGTCTTTGGAATTTACAGTCTGTCTCCCTTGCCCTCTTTGTCAGACACTAAGGCTCTCTTGCCTTAACTGAAGATGATTTTCCATATGGTGAAGTGAGTTTGCTCTCTATTAAATGTTTTTAATTACAGCATGTTTACAAAGAGCTCTGTAAATACTTACATATCTGATGCTGCTAGAAATTAGTTTTATACTAGGTTTTCCTGGGCCTATTCCAAATGATGCTGTTCAGAGAAGTTAAATTACATTTGCTGCCATTCAGAGCTTAATGACAGCATGCCCAGCATGAGGCTGTATGGCATCATGCTTTTCACACATCCATAAATAAGACTTCAAAAGGATTACTTCAAATGATATAGGTGAGTAAGCTCACAGTGAGGTCTGGCAGGAATGCCTACTCTAGTAGCACTGGTGAAATTACTCGTATGATTTAAAACCAGAAACTCAGCCAGTGTAATTAATTTCAAACTCTGTTGTTTGCAGTAGGATTTTTACATTGATTTTTTATTATTATTATTATTTTTTAGCTACCCTAGTATGACTTTGGCTCATAAAAAGAATCTGATTCTGTCGGAGCTTCTTTCAAAAGGCTGCTTACTGCCCTCTGTGAAAAGTTTGAGAGAGAATATTTTCTGCTCTCAGGGAAGCCTGAAATACAAGCATCAGACTTGCAGAAACAATGTTTCTGTAAAGACCTCAGTCACTCTAACCCTGAATTGCACGTCAAAGTGATGGGTAAAAGCCTACTAGATATCTTAACTGTGTTATGGATGTGAAGTGTATGTATGCTAATTCAGCACAGAGCACCCCAGAAAGGAATCGTGGCACAAAGGAGCCCCATCTGGGAAACTATGTAGAGTGGTGAAGTTCAAGCAATCCTCAGCTGAGTGAAATAAGAGATGGGCTTAAATGATTTGTTGGACTCAATGTTGTGTAATTATACTGCTGTCAAAATATTTATTTATCATGTATAAATCCTTTGAAAATCTTCTCTTAATATTCTTGGGGTAAAAATGAAAAAATCAAGTTATCCGGGGCAACTTAATCTCTGTAACAAGTGGAGAACATTCCTCTCAAATTCCTATGCCAACCCAGGTGCAGGCATTTAGTATAATCACTTGCAGGTATAATCATCTGTCCACATCAAGGCATGGAGGGAAAACTTGTCCTCAGCAACATCCAAGAATCATACCTTCATTCCCACTTTATCTTCACTGCTCTGTTTTGAAATGCAAGGAAGACAAAATTCACTGCTATGTGTTCCAGCGGATAAAAGTTACAATTCCCTAGAGCAGTTTGATCGCCTGTGTCCGGGGGCTCTGTTAACATGCGTACCTGATGTCCTGAGCTTGCTGCTTTAGCTAGGGACACAGAGCTACACTGGGCCGCTTGACTGACTGGCCCATGGTTGGACCCCTGCAGACATTTCAGAGAGGGTTTCTGCTTTTGAGTTCAGCTGGCTCCCTGCTTTGCCACCTCTCCTGTTAGATTGGTTCTGCTGCATTGCAGCTTGTGTCACAGCACCCAGTGGAGCACTGGAGTCCTCTGGCTGTGCTGCACAGCACGCCCAGAATGGGGGGTGCACAACACGATGAAGGAATTGACTTCAACCTTGCTTTTCTATTTTGTCTCCTCCTCAAAATTGACTCTATGTATTTTTTTGTTATTCTTTTTCGTCTTGGAGACTTAGTGCTTGATGATTTCTAGAAGAAGTTGTTCAGGGAGGAGATGGAGGGATCTCTGCCTGCTGGCGCTGAGAAACTGGAGTGGTTTTAGCAATGCTTGTGATCAGTAAAAGCCTGGCTCTAGTACAGCAGAATAGGGTGGGTGCTAGATAAACCCTTAGAGAAAGGATTTTGGAAAGCAGTGGAAAGAGGAAAAGGCTTAACATACTTATTACTAGCATTCTACTTCACGCCTACTGTCATAAAAACTATGCACCTGTAAAACAGAAAGTCTTGGTTGAATTCTTCTGATACATTTAATAAGCATTGGGGATAAATAAGTAGAAAATAACTACAGGTCCTGGGACTGACATCTAACAAGGATACTTCAGTCTTCGAAATTCAGACTCTTGGGAAATACCGCCCTTGGTTTTTAGCTAGCCAGTGCTAGCCTTTAAGCTGTCCTAAGCTGCTTCATGAATATTGTCTAGATGCTGCACACATGGAAAATAATGTAGGCCTGTTTTGTGTTTTCCTTCTGGGTATCTTGCTAGTTGCAGCTTTGCTTTGCAACACCAGTGTGGGAAGGGCTATCAACAGATGCATAAAAGCTCTGCTGGGAACAGGGTTCAGCCTGCTTTTGTTACACAACTACAAGTGCTGGCAGTATGAAATGGAAAAGTGTGTGAGGATTTTCCTCTCTTGTTTTGAGAACCATTCTGTGTTGCTTCCTTTACAGAAGTAGAACTAAAGGGCACTGGATCCTATGCAGACCGATTACAGCTTCTCATTTGCAAATGGGATTTGCTTTCCCTGTCTTCTTATTCTTGGACGTAGAACATATAATAGTAAAGTAGGTAGTATTTAATTTAATTAAGTCTTTGATTGTTGTGGCTCTGTAGCTTGGAGAGGTCAGAGCAATGCTGAATGGTTTCAAAAAGTAGTTTTAGGGTAGGATTTCATAGCTGCCATGGGTATTGGGTATAAATGGCTTGGGTAAAGGAGCCAGGGGATGCAGAGATAACCTATATGGGACGAGACCATGGACTGTGACACCATGGCAGTATCTTATTGAGGAAATTCAGGAGGAAGAAATTTTGGGGGAATAAGCTTCAGAGCCAAATACTTTTCTAGTGTAGGTTACATTAGTTGGCCTGGTTATGAAGAAGCCAGGAAGACTTCTGTGATTGGAGGATGTGCTGACTGTGAAACATTAGCTCTCTAATGCACCTTGATTCTCCAGTCTCCTTTATGTTGATAATGTCTGTCTTTTGGGTATGGTCTTAATAGACTAGGGCTTTAGGACCAGTTTCTCTGAGAAGCGGGACTGTTCAAGAAGGGCCCTTGACACCATTCTGACTTAATGCTAGACACATCTGCTGCTACTTGGACAAAATTGACATTGTCTAGAGAGCAAAGCAATCACCTACTGTAGCATTACAGAGCATTTACACTTGAGCCATGTTACCAGGCAGTAAATCTTGACCTTTAGGAGTTCAGAGATTAGATTTCTTTGCTACAAGCGCTCAAGATATTGTTAGGCATTTGTTGCTATTCAAAGCAGATTTCAGGGGTTACCTATGGGCTTAAGTCATAGCATCAATCATTTTTGGAAGGTTCTTTTAAAGCTGAGATAGCTTCAGATAAAAACTAGGATTACTTTTACATTTATTGTTAGTAGTTGGCAAGAAGCAAAGGCTGGGGAGGAAGGGGTTGTGGAGGCATAAGACATTGCTCTAAGTTTCAGTGTTTATTTCTACGTGAACAGTTATATTACAACATTTGGAGGGGACTGACTTCTTTCCAGTGCTGTGAACTGATGCAATTATTCCAGTGGAATAATAAACTAAAAGTTAAAATCAAAATAGGATTGAAGACAGGCGGAGTTTAAAAGAAATGTATTTTAGAAATAGCAACTTCTCAAATTATCACTCAGTTACAAATAGGTGCAGTACTAATAATTTGTTAATACTGAGACATGCTTGAAAACTCATGCTTTATAATTGCATACAAACTAAGCACTTCAGAAGGGGAGGTCAGGAAGATGCTGAACTGGGCCAATGAGCCTTCACTACTGTCTAGAATTCTTCCTTCCCATTACAAAAAAGCACTAATGATAAATTTTGGTAGGTGTATGTAGCATCTTAACTGGGAATCTTATCTCCTTTTTCAGTGAGATAGAAGGATCAAAACTCATAAGACATTTTCTCCTTTCTTTCTCCCCTTTGCCCAAACCATTGGAGCAGATCTCAAATCCATATTTGCAAGCTTATTTTTCCAAAATGAAGAGAGTTACAGCCATGAAAGAAGTCCAGGATTTCATTCAAAGTTTTAAAAAGGTATTACATTTGTGAAATTTAACTGAAAAACTCAGGTACAAAATGGAAGGCTAATGACTGAAGAGCGATACAGTAAGATCCTGTTGTAATTGTTACCAGAAGCATGTTCTGAATAGTACTGGAGTTTAAAATGTGGTGGTAATCCTGGAATGCATTTGGAAGAAAATCAGCCAGAAGAGTAAGGGATTTTTCCCCTTCGCCCAGGCCAGTGTTCCAGTGCTGGAACACACTCTAGCCCTCTGGGCATTGTATTAGAGAAGAACTGGAGAGCACTTGGAGAGTGCAAACAGGGAAACTTTTTATCAAGGAAAGGAAGCACATTTGAAGTGATTAACTTCCATAAAAAGTTAATTAGAGTCCTTTAAAGTCCAAGTCTCCCAGCATTTCACTTTCTTGCTTTTTTTCAATATTGTAAAGTAAGATAATAGTGATTTTTGTCTGAAGAAAGGAAGGGAAAGCTTGACAAGTGGGAGGAGCTCAGAAGGGAGCAAGAACGTTTTGCTTTATTGCTCTTTGAAACCCATAATTGATATTATGAAACTTGCTGATGAAATACGCTCTTCCATGCCTTCAGAGGCCAGAACATCCAAAGTTGTTATGCTAACATTTCTTCCTAAATAAGCTCCATAATTATCAAGAATGTGCTAGAAATGTCTGCAAAACCTTCAGTTGAGCAGTTCCCTCCTCTGTGTAGGTAAGTGCCACCCTCACAAGTCCTGGGTCTTGTTACCATTCCGAGATAACTAGGTGTCCTGCTTTCAGCTGGGACAGAGTTCATTTTCTTCCTCGTAGCTGGTACAGTGCTGTGTTTTGGATTTAGTATGAGAATAATGTTGGCAACAGTACTTCTTGCCAAGTAGCACCTATCCCAAGTTAAGGATTTTTCAGTTTCCCATGCTGTGCCAGGGAGCAGGTGCACAAGAAGCTGGGAGGTAGCATGGCCAGGACAGCTGAGCCCAACCAGCCAAAGGGATTGACCATAGAACACCACGCTCAGTATAGAACCTGGGGGGAGTTGGTCGGGAGGGGCCAATGGCTGCTCGGGCATTGGTCAACGGGTGGTGAGCAATTGCCTTGTGCATCACTTGTCTTTTCTTGGTTTGTTGTTTTTTAAATTGTTTTTATTTTCATTACTAGTATTTTGTTTCCATTATTCAACTGTTCTTATCTCAACCCACAGGTTATACTTTTTTTCCAGTTCTCCTCCCCATCCCACTGGGGGGTGGGTGTGGAAAGAATGAGCAAGTGTATGTGAAGCTTAGTTGCCAGCTGGGGTTAAAGCATGACGCTAGGCATTAAAAACAGCAGATGTAAGTTCCACTGGCTCTCTGGAAGTCTCTAGGTGTCTTTGGACACTTTAAATATCTCACAAGGTCTTAGAGTGTGGTCTTTCACAGTTGGTCTTGCAGCGAAGAAAAAGATTTGGGCCTTGGGAGGTAATAAAAAAAATCTTCATAAAAGTTCCATGGGAGCATAAAGGGATCTTTGGTGATGATGGCCAAGGTAGCTTAAGGCAACTGAGCTATTACCAGTTTATCTCTACTTCCATTTTTCACACTGGTGAAGATATCTTGTCTAGATCTAAACTCCCCCAGTCAGTCTTCTGTACAACTCTTTTGGCCCTAGTTCTGCATCAACCTTTATCATGCTGTTGTGTCATTCCATTGCTCTAAACATCTAAGCATGTCACAGTCTGTAGTGAGTTTGCAATAGAACAGCTGGGGAAGTGCCACTTCTGTTTTTATGGATGAGAAATTGCCTTTTGTTTTCTGTGGTTGGGTTCTCTAAGGTATTGGAATTTAGCCATCTAAATGTGGTTTGAGTGTCTAGGTGAAAATGGAAGTTACAGAGGAGTTCTCATACAGAGAGGAAAAGCAGAAAAAACAAAGCCAGATGTTCCTCAAGTCTTCAGCTAGCAGCCTACCTTGCCTCAGCATCCTAAGTGAAATCAGATGGATTGGCATATGTAAAGTGCTAGTTTAAGTAAAAGCACCAAAGGGATTTGGTACAAAGCCTTGTATAAAGGTGACACACTTTGTCATGCTTACAGATTCTGAAATGGTTACTGCTTGTTTGAAACCATATACTTAATATAGGGAACGTTGTTTTGATGAAGGAAGAAAATACAGGAAAACAATCTAATTGTGAGTGACTGTGCTAAACCTCTTTAGAAGTTTTTGTTTTGACTTGTTTCCCTCCCACTTCCTCCCTCAAGAAGACACAGAGTTGTTTGTGCTGGCAAATGCATGGTGTGCAGTGGTTGCTATGGTAATTATTTCTTGTAATGAGTTAGTGTTATAAATGGCTAGGATTTAATGAAGAGTTCCCTCAGGAATATCTTGATCAGTTCAGATTGCCTTCTTTGGGCTGTGCATCCCTGCGAGACGCACCAGGGTGCTGGGCACTCGTACATCGCGGCAGAAGCAGGAGAGCTGTGGTGTTTCATCACTCCTGAAATCTCCCACGCTTTTTGCAACCTAATTCTGTAGAAAACATAAGTAAATGATGCAGAACTTGCTAATGAATCGGGCTGGGAATCTGCATGGTTCTGTTTCCCTGTCCTGAGGGGGGTCCT
This sequence comes from Brachypteracias leptosomus, assembly GCA_013401335.1. Classification (NCBI taxonomy): domain Eukaryota; kingdom Metazoa; phylum Chordata; class Aves; order Coraciiformes; family Brachypteraciidae; genus Brachypteracias; species Brachypteracias leptosomus. The sequence continues at coordinate 45,393 of VYZX01004963.1, read as the reverse complement.
CAGTGTGGCAATGTGCAGAATACAGTACAGATTTGGAGGGGCAATGAGGTTTTCAGGTTTATAAAAGCTGAAGGAATACTGGGTTCTGTTCAAAGTAGAATGATTCCCTCATGTATACGCATGCTTTGTACCATTCTAAAAGGTCCATACACCATGCAAAAGCAAGTGATGTCTTAATGTGTCAATTTGCAAACCTCAAATCGGATCTAAAGTGTATACTTTTATCAAAGTGTTGTATTTTAGATATTTATAGAAATTTATTAGAATGTTATTAAAGCAGGCATCTTTCACAATTTGAATATTAGAAAAAAAGGTGGGGGATGGGGTTTACATGTCAAATACAGATAAGGCTCTACTTATATTTTCATCAGGACACTCTCTCTAAAGGTACTTTATAAGCGAAGATTGGCACATACCAAAACTTAAGATCCAAACAGCTGCTTCTCTCTGGATACACTGATCTTAGGGGTGTGATCTGAGTTGAATCAAAACCTCACTAGCTGCTGATTTTTGTGGTTGGGATTTTTTCTGACCAGGAGTTGAGACATGCAAGCTGCAGGAGAAGTGATGTGTTGTGAGGTGATGAATAATTTCAGCACAGGTTACAAAACTGCACTCCAAACTTTCAGAGCAGCCCTGTAGGGGAAAAAACCAACAGTGGGGTGTATGGGATATTCAGTGTGTTGTATGTTAATTTACTTGAAATAAAACTATCTGGGTTATACTTAATACATTTTTGGCTATTCCACATACCAAATTTAGTACTTGAGCTGGTTAATTAGGAAAAGTTTGGGGGTTTTTTTTCTAGACTTAAAAACTTTTTAGAAGTTATTTATTTTATAGTGCGATTGTTTTAAATTTGACTTTGTCTGAACAGAGACATTTACATCTCAAGTATTTCAAAGAGACTCCATCAGAATCACTCAATTTCTTCATCCGTCTCTCATTCGGCTAATCTCTGCTGCTCCCCTTTTACCAGATGTACCAAGGGTTCTTTTATTGAGAGCATTGTTTTTCAGACTGTGCTAATGCATCTTTAATCATTCTTCTTCCTCTTTCTTATGCATTTGCTATATAGTTCTAGGTGGAATTGCCACTTCAGATTTTTTCCGTCTTGCAGTGGCACATTCAGACTCAAATTGTTGTGCTCAGTAGTGCCATTGTCACATTATAACAAGGAAGATGCTTCATCATGTGTTGTAAAATGAGTTGAAATCTTCAGTAAGGAGCTGAGGGATCATGTTGGAGAAAAACATTCATTTTTATGCACCAAGCCATTACACTGGAGAAGGACACATTAAAGCTGTCAAAGCATTTTCAGTCTGTAATATCAGTGTATCTTGTTAACAAGTTGCAGTACATGAGGTTTCAGCATTCTTACAAAGGTGCAAGACGTAGATGTTTTTAAATGGGCGGTTTATGGAGTCAGGATTATGAGTTTGGCAGTCACTAACAGCAACCTTTGGTTTCAAAATATTAGTAAATTAGATAATATTATTTGTCTAGTCTAATTAATACAGTCAGGTCAGGCACTGCCTATTTTACTGTTGCTGCTATGTAATCATGAGCTTAGATTTGTCTACGTGTTCAAGTGATTCCGTAAAAGGTGTCAAAATAATATAGATTGTCTCACTGTTAATCAGCAGCTCAACATTGTTTACATGCTGGTCAAGAAAAGAAAAAGGGATTCAAGTGGAAGGTGGTGAGGGGAGACAAACATGTATCCAGGGACAGAAAGACTGTATTGATATATGAAAACAAAAAAGGTTCCTGAGTTCAGCAAGCTGAAAGTTGAATTACAAAAGTGTGACCATTTGAGTAAAAACAGCCCCATTGCATTTGTGAAAATTTCTCTTTAAATCATGTTATTATGCTTATGAGTGCAAATGAAGTATTAACACCATCACAACACGTCTGTGTCTCTGTAAGAACTAGTGAAAGCAGGAAAGCAGAATATCTATTGTTTAAACCCATTCTGTGGTATCATGAGTGTATGGTTATGACTTTGCTGTCAGAGCAGGGAGGTTAAGGTGTTTGCTCACAGTGCTCGTGTTCCAATGCTCTGTGGCTGTCAGTGGTTTACAGTTGCCTTTAACTGTGGGTTACTGAGACCAACATCCAGAGGAAAGGCCTATTTGAGATGAGTGTCATTATCTTTTTGGTGTCTTGTGCTCTCAAGATTTTGAGTCTTTTATAAGCCAAAAAATGCATCAAACCCTCATTTTTACTCATTTTAAAATTCACCTAATTCCAAGAATGTCTTTTGCCATGTGAAGAGAACAAGCCTGGTTAGACACGCCTGGCTTTTAGAATAGTGGTGCATTTTAAAAGGCAGTTGAAACCTTTGCTGTCACCTATTTTGGTACTCCTAGGTTCTCGTTTTGTGGGTGGTAAACTTTATTAGTATCCTAAATTGCTTAAAGACTCCTTTTAATTTTGAAGGATAAAAGCCACTGGTTAGCTGTGAAATAGCATATAGCATAGTTCATGCCCTGTCCTACTATCTGCTGCTTCAGCCCTTCTTGGAGAGACAGGGGTGTGTCCTTCAGAGTTGAAAGGACTTCCTGCAATGGGACAGAAGAAAGCTTTCATGGAAGCTCTTGGGCAGTAGTTATCTGTTCAGTTCCTTGAGTTGTACCAGCCTTCGGCATAAGTAAGCGTGCTTGATGTAGCTTTGTGCTCACGGTCTCTTAGGGCTGTCTCTGGAGGCCGATTCCCCATTCTCTTTAGTTCTAGTCTTTCCAGTGAAACTGCCAGTTTCACCTGTTTGACCTGTTAGGGTCCAGAGGAGGGCTACAAAGATGATTAGAGGGCTGGAACACGTCTTCTGTGAAGCCAGGCTGAGAGAACTGGGCTTTTTCAGGCTGCAGAAGAGAAGGCTCAGGGGAGACCTTATTGCAGCCTTCCAGTATCTGAAGGGGGCTACAAGAAGGCTGGAGAGGGACTTTTCACAAAGGCCTGCAGTGATAGGATGAGGGGTAGTGGGTTCAAACTGGAAGAGGGTAGATTTAGATGAGAAATTAGAAGGAAATTCTTTACTCAGAGGGGGATGAGACACTGGAACAGGCTGCCCAGGGAGGTTGTGGATGCTCCCGCCCTGGAGGTGTTCAAGACCAGGGTGGATGAGGCCCTGGGCGGCCTGGGGTAGTGGGGGGTGTGCCGGCCGTGGCTGGGGGGGTGGAACTAGATGATCTTGAAAGGTCCCTTCCAACCTAAACCATTCTATGATTCTATAAATATAGCAAAATTCATGGCAGGGGATGTGGGGAAGGGGCAGATGCTCTGTTGTGGAGACTGTCTGCAGCAGAATATCCAAACTCCTTCCCACAAATGCTGTGTAGTAAGGTGCTGCTCTTCCTCACCAGCTGTCAGAGAGCACTTCAGCTCTTTTCTAGGTAATTTCCAGGTATTTTTCCTATGTTATTTTTCTTAAATTCTTATTTCACCTGATGGTTTTCAACTTTCCCTCCATGGCAGAATGGGGCCATTTGGACTATAGATTCTCCTGTGCCATGCTTGGGATTTTAGTTTGGATTGTAGGCTCAAACTAATTGGACTGGAATCAACAATTCTGAGTCCTAAGCAGGAAGCTGAAAATTTTTCTTGTATTTAAACCCCCAGATTTTTCTTGTCCATCCATTTGTTGAACTGCAGTTGAAATGGAGTAAGACTTCACAATGCAAACCTGAGCAAACAGTTCTGGACCAAAGTGAAATTTCACTTAAATGCTGAAGGTAATATCCTGAGGGTTGTATTCAAATGATGTTGAGGGATGCAGGGTGCTTCTGAGGAGCAGCACTGTAGGTAGAAAAGGAATGTGTTTGTCACTAAGCTCAAGAAATGAAGAATATCTACTTTTTAATGTTGTCTTTAGATATTCAGGCAATATTGCTGCAGTATTTACTTTGTATCTAAATCAAATGATTGCAGGTAGAATCTGCTAAGAGTAGTGTCATGTGCATGCATGTTATAGGTCATCTAGAGAGACTGTGGGATTATAACTTTTACATTAGGGACTTTATACATGTCATACAATTTCTTTGATGGTAAAAGTGAAAAATATTTACATCTTCTGGTATTTATGTATTAGCTTGATCTCATGTTCTTTTCTGCTACTGTAATAATTTAGAAGTCAGTAAAGCAGTTCTGTGAAATCTTGTAATTTTAAACCAATAGCACAAAGAAAATTATTTAGCAAGTTTAATATTACAGTCTTCATTTGAGGTTTTGGGTAGTAATCTAGAACAAGTTTTTTGATGTGGGTTTTTTTTTTTTCTCTAAGATTGGCTTCTTTTCAGAATAAAAGAAACTTTAAGCAGATTTCATGTATTTATTCAGCAAACTAAGGGAAATGTGTTTATGTATACACACTTTTCTGATTTTAATACATAGAAGAGTATCTTCAGATTTTAATACATAGAAGAGTTTCTTCAGTTGACCCGTATGCATTTTCCACATCTGGCTCATCTCCCGTTGATGCTCTGCTTGACACCTTTCTGTGCCATGTGTAAGGAGCTGTGACCATGCAGACTCGGAACTGATATGCTAAGAACTCAGTCATTCAGTTCACTCAGTGAAGAATACTCATTTGAAAACTGAGATATTTCCAGCTGAACTACAATGCTGAAGTGCTTCAGCACAAAGCAGTTGGGATCTACTGTTCATTACAGAGCAGAGAGCTGACTGTTTCTCTGTTTGAGAGGCCCTATGGATTAGCATTGTACACTTGCTTTCCTCTTCCTGGTGCCCCCCCAGGACTCACTTCAGCTTTGTCTTCATATTATGCAAGGAAGGTGTTGCCTTATCTTCCATAAACAGGTGCCCCCACTTTGGTTTACCCTTACATTTGAGCTGTCCTACATGGTCAGCTGCTCATTATTAAAGAAAGCTTTCTTGGTAAGTGTACCATCTGGTTAATACTGTGACCAAATAAGAGAAAGATAGCATGCAAAGAAAGACCAGGTTAAAGAATCCTGAGGACACCATCCAAATTTTGATAGCTGAAGAAGAAAAAAGGGACAGTTTCTGAGGTGAGATACAGAGAAATTGCAGGCTTTTTCTTGGGAGAATGATTCCAGAAAATCCTCCCAGGTGATTACTAAAAATTGAAAGCAAAGAACAAGGAGTAAGTGACTGGAACCGAAAGTCTATGATCTCTGTAGTTGTGAGGCTGGAAAAGCGGAAGCAGGTTTTCTGGCAAGAAATAAATAGGCCTTTCCTTTGTATGTCTCAAGATACTTCTTCAGTGAGCAGATGAGCAAAAAGCAGACCAGAATAAGGATAACAACTAAAGGAAGAGGTCGAGGGTCCCTAGGAATACTCTAGGTACTGGTAGGTTGGAGAGAATTTCCTGAGGAAAGGCTCAGATACTGGTGGCAGTGGCCACAATTCACTCCAGTTTGACCAGCTAACAGATTAAGGACAAGATCAGAACCATTGAAGCAGTGAGATAAATGTGTTCAGTACTATGGGAAGAATAGTCAGTGGATCAAATGGCAGTGATTCTGTTCTGTAGAAAATAAGCAGAAAAAAAGAGGAATTCCTGTGGTGTTGTCAGAACATGAGCTGGAAGTACAGGGAGAGCAGAGATAATTTTTTAGATCATGTCCTGAAGAGACATGTGTGGTGATATAATATTAATTGCCTAAATATAGTATAAAGAATCCCACCCTTGTACACTTATCTTCCGGGCAAAACTAGGTGCTGTAGAGAATGTAGTACTGATGCTAATGATGAGGGAATGTGCTGCTGATTGGTGACTCTCAGAGGACTTCTTTATTTTAGAGGGAGCAGAACCAGAGCCTACGGACTATTTGCTACTTTTCTCTTTCCTGTGTTGTATCCCTTCAGTATAAGACATGTCAGAAGACATCAATCAGCTAGCAAAGAATCCCACGTGATGGCAAACTAGACCATAAATAATGCCCTCTGCCAAAGCACTGACAATTCTCAAACTGATAAGAACAAAACAATGCAGAACTATTAATTGCCTCTTTAAGAGTATAAAACCACTCTGCTGCTTGGAGCAGTGCAGCTCTTTAGGATCTTTAGCTGCTAATGACCACTGGATTCTGAGGGGCTACAGTTGTCTTCCCAATTATTTAAGAACCTGAAGCAGTCTCTGAGTGGTGAGTATTAAAAAGGAAAATCAAAGCAATGTGCTATATTGTGCATTAAAATGATTGGTTTATGGCACTGTGTTTTTATGTAATTTAACATTTAGAAAACTAAAGACAATTAAATAAATAAAAATAACCTGTTTTATCCTACTTCCAAGTTGTTCTTTCCAAGTAAAAAATACTTTATTATTTTGAACAAATCTTTAAGGACGTTTTTCTCAGAAATGAGGAATATACTATCCCTTTATTTCTCTTTATGAGATATAAATTTTTAAAAGCTTGGCCTACTGTGGAGAAAAGCAGTGCTGAAGTATCTGTGCTGCTGTTCGTACAGACACATGGATGGAAATTCAAGCTGAGCAGAACCACTATTGCTGTTGCCTTTCCTTCATTGAATGTTAGCTGTGTGCTGATCGAATAATAGTTGGTTGTTGAGTAGTCTCCCTGCCTGGGCCCTGGGTGGTCTTGGCTACTCCCTCCTGATCCCAGCAGTTATACTATGGAAAAAGAGGCTCCTGACCTTCAAGTGACTGCCTTATTTATACCCATTCTTCAAGAAAAGGCAGGTGCACCTCCAGTAATACCAATACCTCCAATAAACACAAAAGACCACAAAATATCTCAAGTTGAGAGGAACCTTTGGAAGCAGAGTTGATTTCAGAGCTTGATAGGGTTGCCCATGGCCTTGTCCAGTCAAGTGTTGAATATCTCTAGGGTTGGAAACTCCTTGTTCCATGGCAATGAGGTGAGGGAAGAGGATCCTCTTTCACTGTGGTTGCATTGGATGGATCTGTGATTTTTCCTACAGTACCAGTGAGCCCGATAATTGGAGAAACTCTTATGCTTTTCCTCTTACGTGAGCTCTCCTTTCAGAGTCTGGATTCAATGTTGTATCCACCAGAATTTAAGAACTTGGAAAAAGAAAATCTTCCCTCTAGACTAGTACCAAACATCACCTTTCAGAAATGAGTAGTAGTCCTCATAAATACTTCTGTGGTTGGACTGATCTCTCTTTGGGTATGGGTATAACAACCACCAACTAATCTGAATTGCTGCAAACCGGAAATTGGTGGCTGAGACAAATGAGTGGTCTCCATTCCAAAACATAGCTATATACTTTCACCCTGGCTGAAGGCTGAGAAACATTTACTCCATATTTGTCTGGGTGAATAGAAGTAAAGCACTTATTGAAGACATAGCTTGTAATAGAGGAGAAGAAGTCTGAGCTCTTTATCAGGTCAAGAAAACAAATTGGGTTGGTTTTGTCAATATGGTCCCAAGAAGGGCCTGGAAAGGAGTTTTTGTTTGAAAGTTTTGAAGTTACGAAGAAAAGGCATTGTCCCGGAATCTTTGTGCTCATAAAACTGAACGTCCTGCATTTTATGCCTTAGCAGAGCTGCAGCAAAATGCCTGATTCCAGCGTGTGTTTGCTGTCTGTTCATCACGAGTATTTGTGATTTGCAACCACCAGTGATTTAGGAAAAAAAAAAAGTCAAATGAAAACACGTTATTTAGAGATCTGGTTTGTATTTAAAGAGGTAAAGGTGGTTCTGCATTGAGAAAAGGGTCGTTTAGGAATGCAGTAAAATAAAAATACTCATCCAGAAAGATACTGGATGCTGAGACACTGCTGCATGTAATAAAGTTGAATAAAGTAATGTTTGACTGCTGAAGATTTGTTTTTAACCACTTGGCCAGGCTGTTTCACTGCAGTGCAGATTTTAAATAGCATGGAGGTCATCCTTCTGTAAGAACAGAGAAGGGGGGAACCACAACTCTCCTGCTTTGTTAAACATCAGCTAGAATAAAAGTGGCCAATGTTGCACCTGAAGGAACATTGGTAATCACCCCACATCCAAATGAGTAATTAACTGAAATAATTACCAGCCTTGAGATGAATTCACACACTTTTTTGCCTGTGACAGTATCAAGGATAACAGGTGTTGAGAGTGCCTTGAAGGGACAAAGATTAAAGATTATTTCATTATCTAGATTCCTTTAGGCAGAGAAGTCTTGCATTTTATCCTGTCATGCACAGAAAGGTCTAAGCAGCACCTCATTCTCCTCATGCTTTGGCAGTTTTGAAGCTGAGATTTTGACAGAGAGTGAATATTGTTTAATTTGGGAGAATGGTCTGTCCTTGAGAATTCAGTGAATGATCTCTGTGTCTCTGCATAGTCTGATTCCTGCTCAGAGGAAAACTGCTAGTAAGGATGCCAAAGAGACACTGAGCAACAGTCTTCCTTTTACTTAGGCTTATAGATTGATGAGGAAAGAAAGCATTTGGACAGTTACTTTCCTTGGAATCTTGCTGATGAAATATTGTGCGTGTTTCCAACTCATTGTTTCAATATTTGCAATGTAGCATGGTAAGGAGTGCTAACAGTGTTCAGCCATTTCCTCGTGCATGCTTTTAGATGGTTTTGTTAGTTAAACCCAGAGGCCAGACTGCATCAGGGCAAATATCCGTATGGTGTGTCCCCTAGAAAATGTCAGCTATTGCTTCTTTGCTGTTTCTGACACAGCCTTCCCCTAAACTTTCCAATGCAGAATAACCTCAGTTAGACATTCTGCTATTCCAGATACTCTGCAACTATTATAATAATTTCCAGACTTTTTTCCCATTTCACAGCAGTGACCTGCAGGAATAATGTCTCTCAAAACTGTCACTAGAGTTCGATATATTCTCAGAGTGTGCCCCTGCATTATATCCATGACAGATCTGTGCAAGTTAGTGTTTGAATCCCAAGAAGATGTGATGGAACATGGGAGAGATGGGATAGGTGGAACTGATGGAAACTGGCTGTTCGTGTGCATAAGCATCTTTCCATTTAAAGCTTTACTTTGTCCCTTACCTATTTTCTCCTCTAACTCCATTATAACTTGAATGAGATTTTTGCCTAGATGATGTATGATTAATGATTTTTCTTTTATCTGTTCTCATCTTATTTCTTACCAGCAGACCAGTATTTGCCCGTATAGATGTTACGTGTTCTTTTGATTCATGATCCTTTACTTTTGTTTTTCCACTAATCTGTTTGTTGCTGGGTTTTGTTTGGTGTTTTTTTTCCTATTCTGTATTTCTCAACTACAATTTATGATTGTAGTTGAAGCAAGTTAGAAATCTGTGGTGCAATTTGCTAGAGTGTTTGTTGTGTATGGCCCATCTTCCTGCTGACAGCTCTGCTGCAGACCAGCATTTCCATATGAAGAAATACTCTTTCCTCTTGTTGGGTTGCAGTTTTGAGAGCTGTCTGTGCTTTCTGTTTGACAATTTGTGCAAAACCCTTGCATGTTTGAGCACACCTTCTTATGCTAGCAGCTAGCCCCTTTCTTCCGTTTGACATTCACCTGCAACGGCCTTTGTCTTCAGGAATGGTCATGAATGTCCACAGGCATAGACTAGCAACAAATGGAAAAAGCTACACAAGCCCAGTTAGAAATGCAAAATTGGACTAAAGATTGCATTGAGATGCTTTCCAGTGAGACAAAGTATTTCTGCTTCCTGCCAAGGTGGCTTCAGAAGACAGTAAAGATGAGTCAGACACCTGTGAGCAGGTTAAGTTTGAAGAAAGTTCAGGCTGGCTCGTCTTCCATTGAGAGCAGCTTCCTCATGTCTAATTGTGCTTCTCTCTGCATTTCATGCAGTACTGCTGCCATAGTTTTGAAGATGCTTTTTTCTTTTTTTCCTCACTATGGTTACTTAAGAAAACCCCTAGGTAATTAATTCAGACCATAAATATTCATTATTAATTTCTATTTTCAGTGTGGATATGTAGTACACTTGCTGAGAAAAGCTTAGCTGCGGTAAATAAATAAAGCTAAGGATAACTTGAGCATGCAGGACTCCTGGATTTTGCCAGGGAGTGACTTAAGTGCAAATGGATAGTTTGAAATTCCAGTACCCACAGATCTTTGTAAGCTGGAGTTCCCAGTAGTCTCTGTGTTCAAGGAATCAGGCGGTAATGAAAATATTTTGATATTCAGGAAAAAAATTGAAAAATTCACACCACTTCAGCTGAGAAGATCAAAGTCTTGTTTGAATAAATGTTACTGCATTTTGCCTTTCAGGGACTGAACTGATTTGTCTTCCCAGAGATGATTCCTCCACCTCTCATGGGACTCTCCCTTAGTGTTTATGGACTGTGCTTCTAGAATATGATTTTTTTAAAATTTTTTTTTTCCTCTAGCACGGTGGTCTGATGGCTTTTAATGGCATGTTAAAGAAAGGACAGATTGTGCAACTGTTTTGTACAAACATTATGAAGTGACTTTCAGTTAATTGCTTGTTCAAGAGTTTGTAAGTTTTAACTGTTGCCCTAGAATTAGGCTGTCTTGAGCTAGGTCAATGTGTGTAGCATACCTTTCCTGAATAACTGGGGAAGTGGAGTAACCTGTGGAACTCTACCACTGATTAAGGAAAACAGAGGGAAAGACACTCTGTTTGAAATCACAGTAAGATCTCATGATGCTTTTTTACAGAGGCTTCTATGAGAAATGAGAGATCCTTCGTGTGTAGGTAGGAGGAACCTGGGTAATACTGAGCATGTGTAATGCAGGTCGTAAGTCAAACAGTTTAATGCTGCTAGAGAGGTTAGAGATACTTCTCAAAAGGTAGAGAAGACAGATCTCTTATCCTCCCTGGCCTTCCCATAAGAGGTGGATACTTCAGAGTACTTGGCACAGTGCAGCTTTGATGTTTACATGCCCTGAGGCAAAGTGGAAATATTTTTCCACTCTATCTATAGAAGTTAGTTATATATAACTCAGTCCCAAACACTCGCAGTGACCTCCCCAAATTCCTTTTCTTAAGGATTCATACACTAGTAAAGCAGCTGGGGGATGCTGAGGTGCAAAGGCAGTCAAGGGGCAGCAGAGTAATAACAACTGTGTCAAAACATAATGTTTGTGTTCAGCACTGAGGGTAATCTGAGACATCCCCGCAGGTTCCAGCATGGAACCCTCTCTGCCTGCTGAGGCGTTCCCAGCAGACAGGAGGTTGCCAGGGAGCTCACTTGCCAGTCTCTGCTTTGTGCTGCATTTCAAATCTAACACCTGCTTGGTAATCCATTTCAAAAACACACAATGCAGATATCTTTTAAGAAGGAAATTGAGCATGCAAAGAATTAAGGTAGTGCATTGATGAGACTGAAACTATTTTGAATAAGAACAAACACCCTTAGGCTTTTGGGATTTTAGTACCGAATTTTGAAAAAACATCAAAGGGGGAAAAGTAAATACTGGTTTTACAGCTATTGACACTTCAAATTCCATTTAACAGCAGCAATATCAGTTGGATGTTTCACACAGTGTGAATTCCTTAGCAAGATAAGCGTTTGCTCTTGAAGGTACAATCAGCCTTTTTGGCGTTGAATTGCAGAAAATGTAGGAAAGTTGGTCTCATCTCAGTAGCAGTAACTATAGTTTCAGAATGTTTGCCTTTACTGTACTTCCTTGTAAACATTCATTTACACAAGAAACGTATGATGTAGGAACTCAAGACGTTGCAATCATTAGCTGGTGAGTTGACTTAGGCTTAGAGTGCCTTATGGTTTTTGTGAAGTTTTTGTACTTATACGTGTTTGTAAAAGTGCAGTGTAACAAATGAAACTTTAACCACCTGTGATTTATGTGTTTACCTTTTAAAAATACACACAGTTTTTTAATGGTAAATATTATCAGCTATTTTTCATCTTGATTACTAATAAAAGACTTTATGTATCTTAACAGAATTTGACAGGGTTAATAATGTCAGGTTAATAACAGATTTTCAATGAAGAAAGCGTTTTCCCTAGGTGAGCGCCCTGTTTGGGTCTTAGTGGGTTTATACCTAATGTCATTTTCTTTCAATATATGAATGTTTCCACTAAAGGACATAGGCTGATTTTTCCATGCATTAGAAAATGTATACAGACAGTATTCCATCTACTACTCTGTGTACAACATTAGTAGAACAGACTCACAAAGATGGGCTTTCATACCACTGCACTAAGTCTAGAGAATTTATCAGCTCAGTAAGGAGTTCACATGAAGTTTTTTTAATGACTTGACTGAAATATTTTGATTTCACATGATGTCTAGTAGTTATGATGTCACACAAAGTATAGAGACTTAAATATAATATTTCAAAATGTGATTAGTATTTTTTTCTTATGTTATTCAAGGTGCTCTGAAATGCCTTTCAGCTTTAAGCTGGATCAATTGTAGGGGAAAGGGAATTGAAAGAAGGGAAGAGAAGCTGGAACGCATTAGGGTTGCCCCTTCTCCATCCCGTGGGGCTGAACATTGTTAGTCTGGACTGGAACAACAGGGAAGAAGGAAGAACTGTCCACCCTGCTTAGCATAGACGATGCAGTGCTCAGGAGTATGGGGCTCATGAGAGGGGAGTTTTGCAGGCACTTCAGGAAATAGCTGTGATTTGAACAGCTACTTTGGCAGAACAGATGAAATGACGTAGAGCATAGTCACGACAGTGATATTTGTAGCATGCTAAAACCGTGTCTGTAAAAAGTACCCACATGTGTACACTTGGTACCGTGCAGGGGTGTATGGTTGTCTGCTGCAAACATGCAAAAGCCCCAAAAGCATAGGCAGCTGAAAAGAGAGTAACCTTTTTAAGAGTTTCTCCTCTATCAGTGCTGGACATCTTGCTATAAAAATAAGATTGCCACAAATGAATCAAAGAGGATTTCAGCCATATCTTGCAGTTCCAGGATAGTAATGGAATATCTACCTGTTTGTAAATGCTGCATTGACCTGGGATGAGTTATAAAATATTATTTATACTTGATAATGTTTCAGAAACTGGAACATTTTATAATTTTCTAGCTTATGCTGGAAGATAAGCATGACAGGTGATAGACAAAAGTTGCAAAGTGCAGTGTCCAATGTGGTCCTAATTAAAGAAGTCTTCTAGTCAAGCAGAGATTCTGTCTACACAACATCTCATCTGCAATACATGTGGGTCAACTAGGTAAAGAGACTCCCTTCAGCAATCTGAGAGAAGAAAGTAAAAAGCTGTTGGGAGGGAGGGAGGTGTCCCCTTCTCTCCTTTGCTAGGTAATGTGATTAGCAGTAGTAGATTTCAGTTCGAAACCCAACACAAAATAAGACAAAGCTGCTCAGAAATGAAAATTCCCAGCTGGTAGGGAATTCTAGTTCTTTTGCACCTGTCTCCCAAATGGAACAAAAACACTAAGTACGTATTAACAGTAAGTAGATTACAGAGCAATGGCTAGAAATTTTCAGTTTGCAATGTGGAAAGTATTTTCTGTTTCAGGATGCTTTTGTTTCACTTCCATGTAAAATTCCCCTCAACTTATAAAAAAGCAAACCTTTACACATCAATTTTAGTAATTCCTGCCTTTTTTTCTTTTTTCCTTTTTTTTTTTTTTTAAATATTGAGAGAGAGTGATTCTTTGTCCTTTTGTCTCCCTTTGTAGCACCCCAGTCATTTTCCATACACAAGTCACTATTATTCCAGCATTTCCTTGACAAGGAGTAATGGTTTTAAGCTAGGAAAGGATAAATTTAGACTGGATATTAGAAAAAAGTTCTTTAATATGAGGGTGATAGATCAGTGGAATGGGCTGCCCAGAGAGGTGGTGGAGGCCCCATCCCTGGAGTCATTCAAGGTCAGGCTTGATGGGGCTCTGAGCAACCTGACCTAGGTAGAGATGTCCCTACTTGTGTAGGGCGGTTGGACCAGATGACCTCTAGAGGTCCCTTCCAGCCTGAAACATTTTATGATTCTATGATGTCAAACCTGGAAGAACAGTGACATTGCTGGGTAAATCCATTCAGGTCAGAAGCCTGTTAAAATTTTAACTATTGTCTCTGGTGGGGTTTGGAGAAGCAAACCATCAAAGATTTCTAAAACTCTGTGGTGTAGTTTGTGGACTACTTTACGCAATTGATGTTATCAAAAGAAGTTGTTCTGTGAACCTGCTGCTTCTGATTGTTTTTGTCCCGCATGTTTGTGCAGTAAGCTGGATCAAGAATGAGCCAGGTCCTTGCTGCTCATTAACTTCTGTTCATAAATCTTTCTAGTGGACCTAAATACTATATAGCTCATTCTTGATCCTCACACCTCTCTGGCTGCCTGTGCAAGCAAGTGTCATCTGTGGAGCTGGGATCTGAATCCTCCCAAAGACTGGGGAGTGGGGCTTATGTGTACATTGGCATACATGATAGAGATTCTCCTGAATTTATATGGTATTTTTAATAAGGAATGAATTGAAGGAAGTATATATTGTCTATTTTAACTCTTGATTCAATCTTAAGGGTGATGGCTTTTTAGACTCAGGGGCCCAGGATCTTGGGAGGCCCATCACAGTAATTGTCCTGCGTGAATACTCTGATCTGGTCATTGTGCTTGTTTGGTCTGTCTTTATACATCCATTTTGTAATACCATTATCAGTATTGTAATAGTGTACTGTTATTTTATAATAAAGTACCCCTTTTTATTACTGAAAGGGTCTATTGAAAAGCTAGGCATAGTTGGTGTAAATACTTCTGAATAAAATAAAATCTAGGGAATAGTTAAAGTTAAGTTATGCAAAGCTTGGACATTTTAAAGAGAGGTATGAGTCTTTTGATGAATAGGAAATGTGTTAGAAAATTCTGTTTAATTATTAATCTATTGAAAAAGGAGCCAGAAATATTAATATTTTATATTACAGAGATATATTTATATAAAATAATTTTGTCGTTGGTTAGTTAGCTGGTTAGAGTACAGCTTCAAACAATCTACAGAAACAAGTGAATCCTCCTTTATCTCAAATATAATTAGCCATTTAAATGTCTTAGGTCAATTTATTAACACTTTATTCATCGGGGTGTAACTTTTATTAGGCTTTATTGCTATCAGAAATTATATCCTACACAAATACAATGGAGATTTAAATGTTCTGTAGAATGAGCCAATGCTTCCTGACTTTATTGCACAGTATTGTAATGAACCTTGACCAGCTGTAGATTTGATAAGTGTAAAATATTACTGCTTGTGCTAATTTTGTTCCTTTTTAATGACTGATAATCCATGTCGATTTAGTGTGATAGTCACAATCCAATACTGTTTTCCCGCTATAAATGTGATTGTAACAGGAGCTATTAAGTGTGTCTGCATAATAAAATTAGTCAGGGAAGCTCTTTATATTGTTTCCAGGTCTTTGGATTTTCATTATAGTAGTGGAACTTGTTAGACTGTAAAGCTTGATGGTTGCCAGCTCAGACAAGCTCTTTTCTACTTCTCTGCCAAGCAAAGGGGTAATGATGCTGCACTAGGAAGTCTGTTCTCACTGTTCTGGAAAATTCATCATATATAAACATAGGTTATCATTTTGGGGAGAGTGTGGAAAGTGTCATGGGGAAAGAGGAAATCTAGGCAGCAAAGTGTTAAACTGTGTAAGAGTGGCTTACAGAGACAAATCTGGCAGCAGAATATCTATGAAGGTAGTCATGACATCTGAAGTGCTGGGGCATGAGCCGTGGGCCCTGAATTAAAGTTGGCATATAGATGAATCTCACAACCAAACAGTGTGTTTTGTAACAGAGACCAGCAGAAGATTTTTCTCTGCTTGGAGACGTGCTGCAAGGACATGAGAATGAGTGATTAAGACTAAAATAGATGAAGAGATTCCTTTGGGTTCCTCCTCAGGTCTTGATCAGGCTTTGGGTGGAATCCAATAAGGAGAAAATCACCAGGTGTCCTGCTTCTGAAGTTTTTGAAGGTTGTTTGTATGACCGGGGTGGTTATTCAGTGGTATAAAAGCTGGACCCGGTCGCAGTGACGTCGGAAGCCAACCTACGGGCGGACGCACCGCGTGGAACTCCCCATCGCTGGAGCGGTTCCCCGAGTCCTCGCTGTGACTGGGGCTCCCCAGCAACTGCGGGGCTGGACGAGGGGGAGGGAGCTGGCAGTGCATCTCCCTCGTCATCACTGCAGGGATTTTTGTGTGACTGTGAGCAGATTTATTACCTTGCACATTCCTTCTGCTGTTAACTATATTATGTCATTTCTGCATCCTCTGGAATTAGACAGTAAAATAAGTTTATGCCTTGTGTTGGTAGCTGTATCCTTTCTGCTGACCCAGGTAATTGGCAAAACAACATCTCAGTAATCCTGCAGCACCGATAAATGTTCATATTCATCAGGTTGCCAAAGTGTATGAAAGGATCCCTGTGAGGAATCCTAGGTAGAAGCCTCTCCTTTCCTCTGCCAGTCTGTCCAGCAGCATACTCCACCTTTAGATAATGAACTGTTGCATCAGAGTAATTCTAAGAAACACACACTTCCTCATAGACTTACTTTTGGTCTCGTTTGATCTTGCCTAACCTGAAGGCTTCTGTTTCAGTTCTTGGGCCTCTAGGTTTGAAGTGGAGATATTCTTATAAGAGTGGATGAAATCCCAACTGTGAGGATAATCATTAAGCACTTTCTTTAGCTTAATATAATTTTCTGGAGGTTTTTTTTTCTGAGTGAATAGTTATGTGATCTCTACTAATATCTTGGCAGAATAGTAACTAAAACCTGTACCCATATCTGGGTAGTATCTCAAAAGAAACTATCCTGCGGTAAAGCAGATATTTAATGCCCAAGTTTCTCTTACTTAATAAAAGGTAATGGAGAATTCTCTCATTGATATCAGTGTAGGCAAGATTTTGCCCAGGGTAATTTTGGCTGGGGAACCACTACTCTGCTGGTGTGAGGGCTTTGCTGTGGTCTCTAACTGTCCAGGTGGACTGAGTGTACTGACCATTGGGGCAGGACAAGAACCACTTTCACACAGACACTGATACTGTTGGCTGAACATATGCTTCTATTTAATTAGTAGTTTATACGGGTCAGTTTATAACTTTTCACTGACAAAGTACTTCATAGCTTTCTATACAAGGTAGGAATAAATCTAAGGGTTTGTAACCTTCTGCATTATTTATTTCCAGTATTTCTTTCAACACTTGGAAGAGCTCCCCAAGAAAAAAAAAACTGTAGAATGCAAGCTGACAAGTATGTGCAGAGATAACTATTTTAACCTAAGGTTTATTGTAGCATCTCTACATTTTGGTGGCTGCATGGTAGAAGCTGTGAGGCCCTTCTGACTTTGAATTTACACTTATAGGGATCTTATTCAGTCTTGCTATACTAGGGAGCATTCAGATGTTCTTCCCATATGCCTGCAATTTCTATGAAGGATTTCAATGCACAGTGTAACAAAACAGTGGTATAAAAGAAATACAGTATCAGCCTTTCTGCAGAGATCTTCAGGCTGCCATTATGGCTGATACATACTCCTTTGTGGAGGACTTCAGCAAGTATTTTTAGGAGTCAAAGGCATTTCTGCTTTGCTCACTCAATCCTCTACCCTGATTCTACTTGAATCAGGCTCTGTGCAATAGTTTTGGGGGATGCTGGCTGGTACAAGGCTGCTTCGTGCCAGAGGACAAAATGCCAAGAGTCTAGTTGACGTGTCCTAACTATCTGACATTTGGCCCACATCAGTAGGAGATTAAGAGGTTATTCAGGGCACCTGCAAATTAGTGCATCTATCCATAATTGGGGCTATTTCATCAGTATTCCTAGGGGATTTTGTAGGAGAAGTCCAGTAACTGGCTCTAGAGCAAAATGTCTTTTTGGTGGGGAGAAAACATTGCCTCTGCTCAAAGTTATAAAGAAAATGGACCTATTCAGTTCACCAGTTTATAATTCAAGATATTGAAATAAGTTCCTAGTGACCCATTCAGTTCTTTGCCAGATGAAGATGTCCCGTATAGATTTAACTCTGGTCTTTTGCTCTAGCTAGCAAGGACACTAATACAAAAGGTATTCCTTGCAAATAAACACTGGCCAGATACAAAGAAATGCTGTGCAAAACCTAAGCCATGCAATGAGCTTCAGAAAGATTGGACCCACAGATGTGCTGACTGAAGTTTAAGAGGCAACTTAACAGATGTACAAAGCTGTAGATCAGAGGGGATATAAAACAGTTAAACTTGCTTAAAGGCACAATGTGTCACAATCTAACGATTACATGCATCCTAAGCCTGACAGAAGAGGGAACATACGCTCAGCTATGTGCTCTTGGCTGTAGGCATGCCAAGAAGATTATAAAAATGCCATGCTGTGATATGTTGCCCTCCTGCCTGAAAGGCTACCATTAAGCTGCTTATTTACTGCACCTATTCAGGCAGCAGTGCAGTTCAGAGTGCTACCTGTCTTCTTGTTGGATAAATTAGTTGTGGATATCACAGGATTATTGCTGCCTATTGTTCAGTCTGGTGAAGGTGGGAAGAGATGAAAGACACTGATCTGACCTTGTAATGTTTTGTGTAAAATAAGAGATGATTTTTCTTCATAGTGAGTGTCATAGTTGATCTTGGTAGGACTGATTGTGTTGGCAACTTTGGAGCTATATTAAAAAGGCTAACGTACTAATGAAGGCAAAATTTTAGCTCATTCATACATATATACACACACATATAAAGGAAGAAAGATGGAGGGGGGGAGATACGGAGGTGTGGAGGAAAGTGCATGTCACCAAAGCTTTGTACTCTCTGGCTTTGTAAATCAGCGCTGTTAGAAATGAAATCTTCAAGAGGGCACACAGGAAAACGTAGCCACCCCCTCAACTCAAAATGTTTTTTTTTAATATAAATTGTTTTGCCCTCATATTTTTGTGATATATGGAGCTGTGAACTTTAAATTAGTGATAACAGAAATTGACAAGTACAGCATTAAAAAATAAACCATGCAGCCCTACAGGCTTAATTATGAATTGAGCAGGAAGACAGACACAGAAAATCCTGTGTCAAAATTTTACCTCACATAATATAAATAAAAGATTATGTGTTCCACTGGTAGTCTACAGATCAAAAGGATAATATAAAATGACTACCCTGTATTTATTTTGCCTTTATTATGTGTATAGATAAACTATACTTTTCTCATTTTCTTATGTCTTTTAGCTATACTCAGTTAGAAACACTTAGATATAGACATAATTATGGATACAAGATATAATTATGGATACATAGCTATAAATGAATATCTGTAATTGTTTTTACATTTTCACATAATCATAAGAAAGACATGCTTTTTCATGGTCAAAATGTAAAAATAGAAAAAAACTGTTTGAAAAGTATTCTAATGGATAATATGACAAGTTGAATATCCATTAGGAAAACAACTTGAATGGAATTTAGTTTAGGAATTGACTCTGAAGATAAAGATGTTTTAGATAATCGCTAAATATCAGAACACTAGTTATGACAGTATTTATTGCTTAGATGTAAATATGTCATAATATAAACACGTATCTTCACCCTTCTGGTACTGTGGGTGCTGAACTGATAATTTTCTTTGCTGTTCTAAAAAATGTCTACTTGTTAAGTTTGGGTAAGGCACTGGAGAGGGTTTTCTTTTTCTTGATGAACCATTACTAACTCAAACCATTTTACATGTCTTCAGTGTAGTACATTAGTGCCCCAAAGTTAAATTTCAATGGCAGCAATCAATAACTATGATTCTTGATGGCTACACCAAAATGTGCCCAAAGTCTATGTCATTATATCTGAAGTGAAGATCTGAAAAGTTCTGAATTTCCAGCTATGCATTTTTTGTTACTGGTAAAAAAAGGATGAGGAAAGGATCTGAAAGAAATAGGTACAACTTTCTCCTTCCTTCCTTGAGCTACTTATTTAAATTAAGTAAATCTAATATAATAATAAATCAAGCTCATAGGAGAAGTCAAGAAGTACTATCACCTTGCGATAAGGGCTTACTCTAAAACTAAACCTCAGTATTTTTCCATGTTACAGCTCAGAATGCATGGCACCCTCAGTGATGGGATTATCAGAAAAGTGTCAGACTGTAATAATACAGGATTGTTCTAACAAAATAATGCCCCATTTTCATATTTGTTTGCCCATGATTTAGGTCTTAGTTTGTGAAAATAGCCCTGTTAACATTAGTCAGGATGATGGCTGAAGCTGAGCTTTTCTGATGTTGGCTTACAGCACTGAGCCTTCATGGAGTGGTATTTTAACTGGCAATTACTGTATTTGATTATGATCAATCAGGATGAAAATTGTCTTGACTCCTTAAAGCCTAAATCTCTTTATATCATTATTAGCCCTGCATTTTCTTCTTTGTCTGTCCCTCTCAGTCTGCCTTCACTACGTGCATTTGCTGGATAAAGATAGCCTTTTGCAGAAACTGAAGGAATGTGTCATACCATTAACAGTCCTAAATAGAATTTAGTATAGAAAATACACTGTAAAAACATAGTATTGTTTTGTCATTTTCCATTATGTTTGTAGTAGATAATATTTCAGAAACTTTTGTAAAATTAATGTTGCATTGTCATGATAATGCATGAGAATCAGAAAAAGAAGTAGCAGCAAAAGTCTATCGACTGTAATAACTTTTCCTTGAAACACTGCTAGCCTGGAGCCAACACTAGCAGTTGTTACATGCCAGCACAGCCAGACTGTGGTCTCCCTTTTAGAGTATAATGGTATCTCCTCTCTGCAGTTCTATTTTGCTGTGTCCCCACCTCCTTCCTCCTTCCTCCTCTGATCTTTGGGGAGGATGATGTAGGAATACACACAGCTACATCACAGCAGGTCTCTGATGAGTATCTCTCTACAGTAGTATGACTCCACAGCCAAGTTCTGCTTTCCCTGAACAGCCGCAGTACGCCATGCTGACTCGCTGCTCCAGGTGGAAGGGTTCTAAGCACTACTGCCTATCTCTAATGGAGTTCAGAAGTTTATAAGATCTGCCTGTTTCCTGACTAGGTGGCGGAGCCCGGAGAGCATCATGAGTATTGCCACTCTGAACAGTGCATAAACACATCTCTGAAATTCATAAGATTTAACTGCAGTAGCAAAGCTATGTCTTGAGACATTAAGGGTTTTGTTAGCTTTTTTTTGAAGCTATGAATTCAAGGAGGTCATTTGGCTTAAATAAAAAGGAAAAAAGTAATGAAGAAGGTGGCATATGCACTTATGCTAACTCTCATGGAAGGACCTAAATCACTGCAGTTGCAATTAATGGTAATCACTGGCAAATCTGCCTTAAATGTGTAATTAATCCTAAGCATGTAAGTAGTCTGATGTAAATGGAACTGCTCAGACGCTCATGTACTCACATGCACAAAATTAGTCAGGTACTTGGCTTCTCCAGTAGGGCCGGGTGGAAATTCGAAACTCTTCTGCTAAATTGCCATGGGCTCAGGAGAATCGTGCAGTTTAATTATCTTCAACCAGGGTTAAAGAGGGATGGAAATATCCTTTTGCACCAGAGAAATTCATCCAGATGTCATTTGTAATGGTAGCAACAACCAACTCAAGGGAGCGAGCATAGGTGAGGTTTTGTTGTGTGGCTGTTACTTGTGAAGCCAAACGACTTCATGATATTAATGCAAGCCCAGGGTAATCAGCCTAGGATGAGGCTGAGATTGTTCATTCAAATTTAGAGATGTCTTTCTGTTTGGAAGTGTTGAGGGGAAAATTAACTAGGTCATGTAAATGAGAGTAGGAATCATTTAGGGAGACTCCATGTACTGCAGTACTAATAGGCAAGATTTAAGTAGACTTCTCATTTTTCTTGTGTAACAATCACCTGTAATATCAACTGGCTGCACATTCCCAAAACAAAGGGGAAGGTAGGAAGAATTCCAGAGCTGTAGAGACTAGAACAGAGTTAGAACTGGATCCCATGAAAAATTCAGGATAATAGGTGAGCAGAAGGATTAAATAGTATGGCTAGAAGCTTTGGAGCAGTGAGTAACAAAGTTGCTTTTATCCCAAACCTGCTAATAAATTGCGAGAGCACTGACAGATACCAACACTCTTCACTCACTGTAACTGACTGAGAAAAAGGCTTTCAGAAAGAATATAGTTGCTAAGAACTTGGGGGTGGGATTGTGGGGGAGGGGAATATTGCTCGGAAATTAAAAACTGATCAAGAAAATTGGAATTTGCCGTTGGTTTCGTGTGTGCTAATCCTATAAAAATTTGTGCCTAATTCTATCAGCAGTAACATGGCTAATTAAAGCATAATTTATTGCTTTGTCACTGTATTGGACATTTAAGCCTGGAGAATATTTTTATGTTAATTATACACTGTAATAGCCTTTATTTTCTATATAAATCTGTTCCATGTCTTTTTTGATGTAAAAATATAAGTGCATGCTTATCTTCAGTTAAATCAGTGGTTACTGCTTCAAAAAGCATGTTGTTCTGCTTAAACAGTCAGTAGTTCTGATAAAGGACTAAACCAGTGATATGTAATGTAAACTTGAAAAACAAGAAAATTGCCATGATACTGAGATGAAGAATATTTACAGATTCAGCTTCTTTTGAAGGGAAGCTCTATGAAGCTTTGCTGTACAGGACACCTTTCTCCAAAACATAGTATAACTTAATGTATATACAGCATTTTTTACTTCATTGCTTTTTATTTTTCTGCATACTTTCAGAGGATGAGTTTGTGTAACCTCAACAAAAGACATTCAGGATATTTAGATTCTATAGAATCCTGAAGATGATTGCAGTTGTTTAAAATGGCTTTATTTTCTCCTGCTTTGTGTTAACCAGGATTTGGAGCAGGATTTTGGCATTCAGTCCTGGGCCATAAAGATTTTTTTTTATTGTTTGAAACTTTGTGAAAGCAAATATTTTGTTCAGAAATTTTGCATAGCTTGCCAAGTTTTGTGCTTCCTCCCACAATGCCCAACAGATGGCAAATGGTGCCTGGAAAAATATATATAGACATGACAACAATACCAGGCTTTCTGGCACCTAAACACTGAGACAAAACAGTCTCATTTTTAAGTGACCTTTTTATGATTTATCTAGTCAATGCAAGTCTGGTCTACTAAGGTGCTGTGAGAGCTTTACTTTTCTGAAAACTGCAGATGTAGGCTGCTGTTACTGAGAGCCGTGCAGCACAATGTTACATGTCCAGAAAGAAAGATGGTGAGGTCAGATTGGCCCAGCCTAGTGATGCTTTGTCAATATTGTATTGACAATCCAGTTACTATAAGAAACAAGGACATTATGTAGCTGTTAGGAGCTAGAAAATAGATTGTTTACTATGTTACATGCCATCAATCAGTTTAGTGTGTAAACTCGAGCTATGGCTGACTGGCAAAATTTCTCTCAAAAGCCCCAAGTGCCTCTGTTGCTTAATATTTATTTTAATTAAATTAACAGGAAATCAAAACCATTAGATTTTTTAAAATGTGAAATAATTCAGAATGTTAAAACAGCTTTAAAATTCACATTCTTTAAATTCTAATCAGGGTAATTAAGTTGACATGATGATTAAAAAAAAGACTATGTAGAAAAGTTGGTACTGGAAAGCCATACCCCAGTGACTGTGTATAGCATTTTGAATTTAATTCAAACTGGAAATTAGTAATATAATTTAAGATTACTCTTTAGTAAGGTATTTGTCAGTAATAATGCAACAGGAGAAATTTAATTTATAAAGGTTAGTTTCTTTGAAATATTCATTTCTGCGTTTGCAGTGAATTTTGTGCTTTATCTTCTTCAGTATTCTACAATACTAGATCAAGTCTTTTACGCTCTCAGTGTTTGCATTGCTGTGTAAATTCAAAGTTTGAAAAGCTGTTGCCTTCCAAGTCCTCTGTATATAATTAAAGGGATATAAGCAGCCCTGCTCTTCAATAAGACTCTTTTCTGGTCAACTGTGTAGCATAAATATGGAAGCTGAGAGACTTAAAATTCTTCCTACAAAGAAAGCACTACTGTCTTAGGATTTATAAAATGTCCTTTAAAAGCTCACTGTGTTGAATGACCTTAGTTAAGTGACATCCTCCATTTAGACAACAGAATAATTGCATCATAGATCAAATGTTTGGGCAGAAAAAGAATATTTTAAGACAGGACCAGGACCAGGTTGACATGTCCCAGTAAGAAGGAAAAAAGAGGCTTATAGGAGAGAGGAACAACTGTGAAGANNNNAGGAACAACTGTGAAGATGGTCTTTCCTTTCTGTAAATGCTTGGTTCTCCTTAAAAGCCTAAAAGGTTTGATCGTGACTATTGGCTAACTCAAGGTTTAGTGAGGCTAATCAAGTGCCTCCACCTGGAAAATAAAACCAATGAAAAAATAAGAAAAAAAGGCAAAAAAAGCTGACATTTGGTTAGCTTTCAGGAGAAATTCCATAATGGATTACCAAATAGAAACAATGGTAAGAGCTAAATACCTTGCCTTCAACTGAGTCAGGATATTTTATCCCTAAGTTGCCTAGTTTTACACACTTTCACACTGTTCTTTCAACTAGATATGAGCACAGGTACCTGAGCCGGCTTTACAAACGTCTCCAAATATTAAGGGGATCTTCTCTTGCAGAGGTAAGTACACTGTGAAACTTCAGTGCCTTTTGGTATCCTGTGTCTTGGATTGATGACTTTGTATACTGCTTTTCAGACAACTTAGTGTTATCAGAAGCAGGCAAACCTCCACATGTTAGAGCTTGGAGCTGGGGTTTTGTACATGTTGGAAACTGGAGCTGTACCTATTTCCATGCAGTGTAGCTGCCTCCTGAACTAGATAGCTTCAAGTTGTTCAGGTGTGCTTAGATGAGCTACAGTCACATTTCTAAACTACAGGGTTGACATTCCCCTAAGAAGATGAAGATCACCAAGAGAGGGTGGTGACAGCTTTTGTTAAGGTATCATGTCTACTGTGTTAGAATATGGGAAAAGGAACTGGCCGTGGAGGTTGTTAAAAATTGAGGTATTTTCATCACTTTGGTCCTAAAAAATATTAATCCAGTCAGTGTGAATGAAAAATTCCTCCGAGACAGCGATTGCCATGAGCTCTCCATCAATCTGTTCAGAATACTGAAGTTGTTTGATTCTCTCACCAGTTTGACAGGTTCCCTGACATTGGTTTGGTTTGTTTACCTTTATTCTTTCCAGTTCCTCAGTTGTAAACTCAGTTATACACTGATAAATACGCACCTTGTGCAGACTCTTTTGCAACTCTAAGGGAACCATGTATGTGCTAAGGGCAGTGTATCATCCTTCTTGCTGAGGGAACAAATTCAGGTTACTTTATGGTAGTTGTGCTTTGCATGTAAGTTTAAATATCTAAAGATATTGTCTTTGTTTTAATGAACCTCTGAATTTGCTGTGAATGCCAGTGAAATGTTTGTGTATGCATGCTGCATTTATGTGTCTGTCTTTTAACACCAGTCATCCCTTCTTCCCTGCAGAACTTTTCTATAATGGTCATGTTAGGATCTCAGTGTAATATATTGCAACTAAAATAGAGATGTCTTATTTAGTAGAGAGACTATTTTGTACTCTGTAAATACCAAGAAAAGGGATATTGGGGTGAATGACCAGATTCTGGACTACTGAAAGGGCTGGTATGTGGAACTCACTGCAGATTAAGCTATTGCTGTCCAAAGGATTCCCTGGAGCTGTCAGGGAAGCAAGTCTGGAATGTGAGAGGCTGCAGGACACCTCTAGATCAGATGGATTGTTCTTCATTTTCAGGTATGATCATATGATAAAACAAAAAGAAAGCATGACTAATTTTTGCATAATAGTCCATAGCTTGAATTTTGAGTTAGGATTTAGTGGAAATTGGTCAAAAGCAAATGGAAATGAACTCATGAAGCACAGAGGATGCTCTTCTGAGTTCTACCTGCAGGGGAATGAAAGGGATAGAAAATGTGCTGTTGCAGTCAGGGAAGCTTTTCTAAGTAAGCCTTTATCTGAATATCCAGGCATCTTTGGGGCTGGTACATCTGATTGTCATATCTCAGGTTTACAACCACTGGCCAGTGTAACCACTGCCTTAATTTTAATTGTTGTGATCTGTTCTTTGAAGTCTACCTAGCCTCATCGCTCTCTGTGCTCAGACAGCAGGTATGCAGAGATTTTTTTAGGTGGGACAGTGCCTGTGTGCACAGGCAACAACTGTCTGCTGTGACTTCAGTGTCTATTCAGAAGTGTGCTTCAAACTACTTGACCTGGAAGTGGATATGAAAATTACCTTCTCAGTGGAGAGCCAAGTGTTCCCATGGTCTAAAGCTAGACACACTTCCCTAAACACGTCCCTAATTGGTATTCAATCTTAAAAAATGTCTTTCATTAAAAATATAATTTGACAAAGTGGGTAATTGACTTGCATTTGATTAAGGCAGATTCTATTGGATTAACATGATTAATAGATAAAATTATAATCAAACAGAAAGCAGTACAAAAGGTGACTTAAGTCATGGGTCATATTAAGATACTAAATTTTAAAAAGATTGATATGGTAGGAATATTCATTTCACAGCAGGTATCATGCTGTTCCCTTACAGACAGTGATGTAATTCAAATGAATTTTGTAGTTAGAATCAGAGCTTGTTCCAAAGGCCTTTCAAGTTGATGAGAGCTGTTATGCCAGAGAAGTGCATTTACACCTACAATGTAAATATTCACCACTCCCATATTGATAGCAGCAAAATGCCATCTTACTATTAGAAGAACTAGTTCTGAATTCCAGTGGGGAAAAAGTAGCTTCATAGTCTTACAAAAACAAACAACCGAAATAGTGAAAGAACAGCTGTGTTCTAAGACTTCCTGACATATAGCACTGGAATACAACGTAGCATTTCATTGCACATATCTATTAGGAAGATAACTTTGACCCTTTGATACACAGGATGCTGTGTTGACTTGGAAAAGTGTATTCAGAATAAAGTTAAAATTTCAGTATAAAAAATACGGGGTTTTTTCAGAACGAGTAAAAATCACAGACAGCAATCTCATCTTAAGATAACTGTAAAGACGGAGGCAAACCATTAAAGCCACACTGTCCTACACTGGATGCATTGTCAGCATTAATGTATGTATCTGGCTTGTACTTTACTTTGAAACAGGGAGATTAATGTTTGTCTAGCAGCTAGGGTACTCCTTTGCTGAAGTAAAAAAATTTCCTTCCTTGCTAACTGTGGCAAATACATTTTATTGGCTCCTTTTTAGGTGTAATAAGCCAATAGGGTGGTCCGTGTGTGGTGGATAAAACTAATCATGACTTGAAATGCATGAAATAGCCCACTGGATTGATTATATAGGCAACTAGTTACATGGTGATAATGGAATTGGATCTAAAGATAAAGAATCTTTTCCACCAACCTCTGTTATATTTCAGAAAGATAGAACAAGTAGAAATAACTAAAGCTGCAGTTAACTAACTTTCCTAGATCAGCAGATTGTCAGTAATTAGATCAGATTAGTTAGTAATTAGATCAGCACTGTATCTGCTAGTGAAGACTGTGAGTGTGGCATCCATTAAGTTCTTTGAAACAAAAAACTGACTACTAAATTGAAGATACTGGTAAAACATAAGCAATAAATTCTCACTGTAGGATAATGTACTATTCACTATTTCACATTTAATTTGCAATAGACATGCTTGCATTGAGGTATGTGTAAGATAAATAGATTAATTAAAGACTTTACTATAAGCATTTGATCTCAGGAAGATGTAAAATCTTTAAGGTATCTTCAGCATTAGCTCATGTTTCACTAAAATAGAATCTAAGTCTGGCAAAATATGCTGAGCATCTCAACAAGTTCAAAGTATGCTGGGAGTTAAAGGATCTAGTTGCCTATGGAACCCATCCAGGGAGCCACTTTGTGTTTAAAATC
>VYZX01004963.1:6037-16607 GCA_013401335.1 Brachypteracias leptosomus | reverse complement strand
ACACCTACAATGTAAATATTCACCACTCCCATATTGATAGCAGCAAAATGCCATCTTACTATTAGAAGAACTAGTTCTGAATTCCAGTGGGGAAAAAGTAGCTTCATAGTCTTACAAAAACAAACAACCGAAATAGTGAAAGAACAGCTGTGTTCTAAGACTTCCTGACATATAGCACTGGAATACAACGTAGCATTTCATTGCACATATCTATTAGGAAGATAACTTTGACCCTTTGATACACAGGATGCTGTGTTGACTTGGAAAAGTGTATTCAGAATAAAGTTAAAATTTCAGTATAAAAAATACGGGGTTTTTTCAGAACGAGTAAAAATCACAGACAGCAATCTCATCTTAAGATAACTGTAAAGACGGAGGCAAACCATTAAAGCCACACTGTCCTACACTGGATGCATTGTCAGCATTAATGTATGTATCTGGCTTGTACTTTACTTTGAAACAGGGAGATTAATGTTTGTCTAGCAGCTAGGGTACTCCTTTGCTGAAGTAAAAAAATTTCCTTCCTTGCCAACTGTGGCAAATACATTTTATTGGCTCCTTTTTAGGTGTAATAAGCCAATAGGGTGGTCCGTGTGTGGTGGATAAAACTAATCATGACTTGAAATGCATGAAATAGCCCACTGGATTGATTATATAGGCAACTAGTTACATGGTGATAATGGAATTGGATCTAAAGATAAAGAATCTTTTCCACCAACCTCTGTTATATTTCAGAAAGATAGAACAAGTAGAAATAACTAAAGCTGCAGTTAACTAACTTTCCTAGATCAGCAGATTGTCAGTAATTAGATCAGATTAGTTAGTAATTAGATCAGCACTGTATCTGCTAGTGAAGACTGTGAGTGTGGCATCCATTAAGTTCTTTGAAACAAAAAACTGACTACTAAATTGAAGATACTGGTAAAACATAAGCAATAAATTCTCACTGTAGGATAATGTACTATTCACTATTTCACATTTAATTTGCAATAGACATGCTTGCATTGAGGTATGTGTAAGATAAATAGATTAATTAAAGACTTTACTATAAGCATTTGATCTCAGGAAGATGTAAAATCTTTAAGGTATCTTCAGCATTAGCTCATGTTTCACTAAAATAGAATCTAAGTCTGGCAAAATATGCTGAGCATCTCAACAAGTTCAAAGTATGCTGGGAGTTAAAGGATCTAGTTGCCTATGGAACCCATCCAGGGAGCCACTTTGTGTTTAAAATCATGATTATTTTAGACTAGTCAAGTGGGGGATGATGATGCCAAAGCAATGTGGAAAAGTGCCATTGCAAGATAGCCTTCCACTGATTGGCTTACAGTATCCCAAGTACATTGACAAATGAGAATCTGTTTCTTGCCTAAAGGAAAGGTTTTTGTACTCTTAAGTTTTCATGCTCTAATAAAAAGGAGTACAAAAAGACCACCAAATGGTTTCCTGAAGGTTCCAGTAGCTGCCAAATGATTTAGTAGTGAAATGTGGCTGTATTTAACATCCTCTAGATTGTTCCACAAGGAAAACAAGACTTACTGTACCAGGCACACAACATACCAGAAAATCTGCAGTAGGTTGGAAGTGATCATTATAACTCCACAGAGATTACTTGGTCAAACGGTACAAGTCCCATTGCAAGAAATAGCACTTCTTTTTTTTTTTTTTTTAAAAAATTCTACCCAAGTGCTGTTCTAAGAAGAAATGGGTTGCTTATTTTTCGTAATTGAGCCTAAAGTAATTCCTGCCATTTAGTAGCTTCAGCCTCTAATGGACTGGATTTATAAGTTTAGAAAAGTGGCATTCCAAAAATGGTATAAACAGTACTCTGTTCTTTTGGAATAGCTTCTGCTGCTGACAAGAGAGCCTGCTTTCAGTATCCTGAAATTTAGAGTTTAAAAGATCCACTGAAAGGAGATTAGTTGCTCTTGTTTGGGTCATTTTTGTTCAGCTTCAGACAGTGTGGCTCAGTCATATGTGTAATATTTTGCCTATTAGAAGAAAAAAAATCTCATTTCATTTCCAAGCTTACTTGAAATCTCCTGAACTATTGGTATTTTAGTGCCAAAAGTAATAAATTCTGTGGTCCTTTTGACATCTTTGGGAATAGCTTTAGCATTGGAGATAGAAGGGCTGAACTGGACTCTTGTCTCTGTACTCGGATGATAAGTTAATGAAACTGAAGAAATTCGGTCAGTTCACTATTATTTTTCGGATACCCCAGATCTCTGGTGTGTGTTACCTCTGTGAGCTAGAGCCTTCACTGATTAAGCAGAGTACTTGTCAAGGCAAACTCTGAATTAAAAGCTACACACAAATCTAGTTTTGCTTTGCTTCCATGCAAACTGGAAGAAAACATGAGAAAGAAGGAAGAGTATGCTGTTTTCAATGTCACTTAACTTTGGCAGGACACCTCACATAACTTTAAACTGTTGACTTGAAACCACTTGATTAGCTCACTGCAGAAACAGTATTCTGTTATCAGTGACCTCTTAGCAATGACTGACTAGGGATCACTGTATATAGATATTTTGTTTTATTAAACAATAAAGTCATGTTTAGATGGATGGATGAATTTGGAACACTGTTGCTTCATCTTTATCTCTAATTGAGACACTACCATGGATTGTAAGGCTCTGGAGTATAGTGATTTGTCAGCACAGGACACAGAGTGGACCAATTTAATGGTTGCTGGAGGGGTTAGGATTCCAACAGCCTTTGATGAAATCTTTTTTAGGTCAGTAACATTTAGAGATATAGGGGGGAAAAAAAAAAATCAAGTAATTGGAGAGAAACCAGATGGTTTGTGGCTAATTTGGAAAAGTACAGATTATATTGTTGTGCAGCATCTTATTCATTAAATGAAAAGGTCTTAAGATTTTTTTAATGGATAGATTAATACTGATACCATGTTATGATTCACAGTTTAGTGTGCAAACATCAGCCATCCTTTCTTTTTCTTTGCTCATGCTCAGTGCTATTGCTGAAACCACTGTATCAGGAAATACCATGGTGAGTCAGTAGATGACAGCCTTCTATGTATATTTCTCATTATCTTTTCCATTGCAGAAAAAATATTTGCATGTCTTTAAAATAGGAATTCAAACACTACAAGTAGCCAAATTTAGGCATATCATGGAAACATGGGTGAATGAAGTTTCATAAATATAAGCTGATGTCTTTGCATTCCTTACCATTTTTCAGAGCATCTTACTTTATTTGCACAGGCTCCTATTCATTACACCTATTAAGTATATGTTAATTTTAGAGTTTCTTTACTGTGACATTTTGAGTTAATATAGAAACACTATTTAAGAATTAAGCTATATGTTTACTTTAGGATGATAAAGGTAAAATATTTACCCATATCTAACTGGGTAAATATTATTTTATTCATCTTTGCTACTGACTAAAATTGCCGAACATTTCATAGATATTGCAAGGAGCAAACTTTGCTTCACACAATTTGTAGCAAAAATAAACAAGACAGACAAAAGATAAGAGCACACACAGACTGGGAAGTGACTTAGAGTGACTTTAAAAGGGAGAGGTAGAACACAGAGTTGTACCACATCTGCTCACTGAGCCATGAGATCACACTATCTTTAATAAGAAAGGGCTACCTGCCCCAACAGTCTTATACATGTGCCATAAAATATAATTTAATATTATGTATTGATATGTATCTGTATAATTTTGAAGATATTTCAAGATGTGCATTGTAAGTAGTATAGGGGATTTTTTGGCTTCCATTAGCTTACTTAGTACTTAAGGCCTTAACATTTTGTTATGGGATGAAGGGATTTAAACTTCACAGCATCTTGCTGTCACTTGCTGGCACACTTGAGTATATTATCTGAGATTTTTGGAGAATCCTTTCCATTTGGCAGAGATGTTTGGATACACTTATTAGGAACTGAACACTACAAAATAGATGGTCAGCTCTGGAGGGGATCCCTCAACGAGGGAATAGCTGTAGGAAAACAGTGCCAAACAAGCAGCATTTTGCTGAGAGGTTTTCAGAATAACATTCTTGACTTAGAGCCCATTATCTAACAGATGTGTATTGATTTAATAAGCCTCCCTACTGTTTCACTGTAAGCACCTAGTTCTCTCATCTTCAGTGTAGAACAGGGAGCAGGAATCTATTAATAAAAAGTCTCTCTTTCCAGCAAACCATGTTGGTGCCCATATTTATCAAGGACAGTTAAGTATTTCAAAGCTAATTACGGCTTCATTTTTTTAATTGGGATGCTGCAGGCAAGTCCCTTAGCTGGATATAGTGCCTGTTATATCTATATAGATACCCTTTGGTTGACTGAAGAATAACATTACAAGCTATTTAATCTAATCTCATTTTTTTCTCCAGTGTACCCCAAAATGATCTCACAAAATAATATGTTTTTCTGTGACTACAGAATTCACACCTTGCTACCGTCAGGATGTTACTTCATTCTAATTTCTTTCTCTAGGAGATGTATTTACTAACTGTATTGGACTCTGCTCTTCCTTTACATTGTTTTTAATTCCAGAGGCTTCATTTGCTATCTAGCAGAAATAGCAATAATGTTCTAGTGAAAACATAAATATGAACTAGTAAGGCAAATCCCTCTGCATTTGCAGAATAAATGACAGGACAGAATGATGACAGTACATGAGCAAAAAGTCTCTGTTTTTCCTGGACTTTAGATGCCTTTTCCCTAACACTGATGTTGGTTGTAGGTTCTGCCTAGATTGACATAAAAGCTCATACACTGCTGACTATGGTCAGTCCGCAACTCGCAACAGGCACCGCTCCTGAACTGCACCAGATGTGACAACTGCTTACCTCTCTCTGAGCTGGTTCCATTCGGAAGAAGGCAGTAGCCCAGCCAGTTTCCCTGCCTTCCTCTCTGTTTTTATTTTTCACTAGAGCAAGAGACAATGAACAGGAGAGATAAAAATAGGTGGGATTTGACACAAAATCTGTTGCAAGACTGCGTAAGTGTGGGAAGGAGTAGGGAAAGGCAACTCTGCTGCAGCTGCAAAGTTCTGTCAGGTTTAGCAATGTATTGGGTTTGTACGGCAAGCTTCTGGTAGCAGGGGGGCTACTGAAGTGGTTTCTGTCAGAAGATGCCAGAAGCTTCCCCTGTGTCCGATAGAGCCAATGCTGGCTGGCTCTAAGATGGACCCATCACTGGCCAAGGCCGAACCCATCAGCAACACTGGTAGCACCTCTGGGACAACATATTTAAGAAGGGGAAACAACGGCTGTGCAACAGCAGCCGGAAGAGAGCCGTGAGAACATGTGAGAGAAACAACTCTGCAGACACCAAGGTCAGTGAAGAAGGAGGGAGAGGAGGTGCTCCAGGTGCCAGGGTAGAGATTCCCCAGCAGCCTTGGGGAAGACCGTGGTGGGGCAGGCTGTCCCCACCTGCAGCCCATAGAGGGCCCCCCACCAGAGCAGGTGAATGTACCCAAAGGAGGCTGTGACCACATGGTCATGCTGGAGCAGGCTCATGGCAGAACTTGTGACCCTGTGGCAGACCCATACTGGAGAGCAGGTCTGTTCCTGAAGAAATACACCCCATGTAAGGGACCTACNCCTGAAGAACTACACCCCATGTAAGGGACCTACACTGGAGCAGGGGAGGACTGTGAGGAGTCCTTCCCCTGAGCAGAAAGGAGCAGAAGAGATGACATGCGATGAACTGACTGCAACCCACGTTCCCCACCTCCTTGCACCACTGGGAGAGGAGGTAGAGAAAATTGGGAGTGAAGTTGAGCCTGGGAAGAAGGGAGGAGTAGGGAGAAGGTGTTTTAAGATTCAGGTTTTATTTCTTATTATCCTGCTCTGATTGGTAATAATTTATTTATTTTTTCCTCAAGTCAAGTCTATTTTACCTATGATGGTAATTGGTGAGTGGTCTCTGTCTCTCCCTTATCTCAACTTACAGGCCTTTCATTATATTTTCTCTCCTCTGTCCAGTTGTGGAGGGGAGTGACAGAGCAGCTTTGGTGGGCACCTGGCATCTAGCCAGGGTTAACTCACCATAAGCAAATACTGCTGCATTGGAATGGAGCTGTGAGGGATGGAGCTGGCTGGCCTCAGCGCTGTACAGCTTTCTTAACAGTTCACAACCTCTGTACAGAGTCCTCTTCTGTCCTACATGCTCACATATGTATGCTTAAAATGAAGGTTCTTACAATAAGATGTGAACTTATATACAATGAACATAACCATTATAACACTCAGATTTTAAGACCTATTTAAATTATGTGTTAAGCTGTGCATTTTTTCTGATATTTTGCATTCATTCATTGCTAGCAAGAAGCTCAAATGTGAAAAAACAATTGGTTGGTTGTTGAAAAAGCAAATAATAATTTTACACTACTGTTTTGTGGTGTTGAGCTCCAAGTGTTTCAGAAGAGTCTTTGAGTAAGAAAACTCTGATTGTTGCTCTCTCCTAAGCCTTCTGAGGATCCATATTCCTGATGTTTCCACATCACCAGAGAGAGACATGGAAAATAACAAGTCACTTTTGAAAATCATAGCCTTCAGGTATTATATTGTTTCTTACAGCTGCCTCCCTTAAAAACACTTGATTTGCATCTCTCTACTCCATGTTTCTGTAGTGCATATGTTGTAAAGTTTTGTAAGCCCAGCACAGGAAGAATCCTATATAACACATCTTTCTTAAGGTAAGAAATGTTTGTGCGAGGAATTCAGCAAGTGTTTTGAACACAGGACCTCCTCTTCTATAATTCTTTTTTCTGCAAAGTTTCAAGTAATTTGCTTTTCTGAAGCAAGCTATAAAGCTTTTAACTGTAAAATTGATCTCCTCATAAAGTATATGTGTTCTAATGCTGTAATTACCTGAGGCCTGATCTTCCAACCCTTGACAGTGTAAGTAATCTTTACTCATCTGTCTAATTGTACTGATTGAATATAGGAGTCAAGTGACTCCAGCCTATCTGCTAGGTCTCTACTCAACTTTCCTAAATCACAATTTGTTTTCACATGGATTAAGTGATCTAAGTGAAGGGTTAACAGTGTTCTGTCTCTCTTAATTTGAGATTTGGAAGACAATTATAATTCAGAATGCTTTTTCTAGTTGAGACTCCTTAGGAAAGACACATACGTAGCCTAGGGCTAGAAGTCCAACTTTGCTTTTAAATGCAAATATTTTAACAAGTATAACACACAGAAGCATGAACTATCAATTATTCCTACTAGGCATATGTAAAACATCTTGTTTATCACAAAGAGACCAAATTAGGCTAAAAACGAAAAATAAAAATTTGTAATTGAAACGTTGCCTGTTCTCCTTTGAAACTGCCAATTGTTCTCATCAGAAGTAGCCTTCAAGTTGTCTTGATGCATCTGAATGGGCCTTTCAATAAGGAAAGTTGGAAACTACCAGTGTTGGCAGTCTGTGGCATTTGTCATGCAATGAGACTTCTTGAGAATGGTGTTAGAACAGTGAGTTATTTACAGCACTGACCTGTCAGATAAGAGTAAAGACTTTTGTTTCCCCTTACCTTCATACTCCAGTGGTCTTACTGGTATGTACAGAATGTCAGGAGGAAAAGTTTGAAGCCAGGCTGAGAGGATTTCCCAGCTTACCTACAAACAAAAATGTAGGCAAAAGTCCATGGAAATTTTGGAAGTGTTGAGTGGATTTTCTGAATCCAAATTTAAGTGCATCAGACTGAAAGCAGATCAACTACAAGTTTCAACAAATGTTGATTTTAATTTCCCATATAGTATTGTCTCAGCCTAAATCAAGTCAAATTCTACTGTTTATCTCCATCCACCAGAAGACTTTGTTCTGAGACAGTAATCTTAAGATCTTGGTTAGTTGCTTTGTTTGTTTGTTTTTCCGGGCTACTACTACCTATCTTTCAGAGCAACAACTGAAATGAGTCCTCAAGGTGCTTTTGTTGCATCCTTTTATAGACATATAGCTGCTTTACCAATACTTTCCCTTTTTCAGAGTAGTTGGTAGTTTTTGACCAGGAAGTAATTGTCATGCTCAGGGTGTCTTCAGGTTTTACACGTGCACATCCGTGCTCGCAAGATTAACATGAATGTTAAATATGCATATGGCACAGTCCTGTAGCTCATGCTGAGAAAACATGCCCTGATGATAGTCATTTTGGAAAACTTTCAATGAAGTGAAAGTTGCATTGCAGCAGCCTGGATGCTATTTCCCCCACCCTATGTCTTCTGAGCAATTTTGTAACTGGGAGTGTCTATTCCCTGATGGTTAGTGGACTGTTCTGTTTTGTCCTCTTTTGGTTTTGGTACAAATTTTTCTATATTGTTCTTACTAGTATGAAGTGCTTTCAGAGCTCTCTACAATCTTTGTTTCTGACACCACTGGGGTTCTGTATATCACCCAACGCCCTTGATTTGCTTGAGATATTTACCAATGTTAATTCTATTATATCAGTTGCATTTTAACCTTGGAATTTATGGTGGTTCATAATTTGATCTGATTTGATGTTGACAGAATTGATATTGTTGTTTAATACCTATTTTACATAATAATACATACAAGTCCTGTTATTTAAAGATCTATTACCTAGATTGTTTCACATTTTCAACTCTCTGTCCTCTTACTGATGGCTTCTAAGCTTTTTAAAGTTCTGAGGTTTTAGGTGTCAGAACACATGCTTTTTTTTTCTCCAGGCTTCTTAGGATGAAAGAAAGCCTACCTCTACACAGGTTTGGTCTCAAAAAGTTAGAAAATGGGGGGTTTTTTGTTGTTTGGGTTTTTTTTAAAACATACACTTTCGCTATGTTCACCTAGTTCTAATTTCTGTAACAATATACTATTAAGGAGACCTGACTTAGCTGCAGAGACTCTTTCACTTCAACTCATTAAGTGCATGGCAACCCCAATAATATTTACTTCTGTTAAAATAATAGCTCCTCTACTAGGTGGTGTTATATATTTATCAGACACCATATATATATTTAGTACACTATTTAGTACTTAGTGAAACAGTACTTAGTCCAACAGTGAAAGTCAGACCATTTCACATCTCTGTATCTCTACCCAAAGTCTCTCCTTTTTGTTTGGATTCTTGAATGTGAAAGGAAGTTGTTTCTTGTCTTTGTATTGCTTGATTTGTGATGAGCTTCATTATCAGGCCTCAGTGCACTACTGAATATGACTTCATTTGCTACAAAAAGTGCCGTCTACAAGGAGGCAAATATGCCCTCTACTGACTTCATCGGTGACTGGAGTTTAAAAGCTGCTGTCAGGGAGCATGCAATGGAACTGTTGTTTGCAAATAAAGCAAATTAAAATAAACATGTTTTATCATAAGAAAGCAATTAGTGTTGATTCGCAGCTTCACTTGGTTTTTGTTTCCTGACCTTGACTACATTGTGATGGTTTTGTGCTTCCTTGGACAGTTTCTACTTGCATCTGCATCGATTAAACCTTGATCTCATTTATTATCTCAGGAAATGGTCTCAAGGTCACAGGGCTGGAAATTTAATTATGGTGGCAGTATATTAAGTGGCACATTTAAAGATGCTGAATCGTAGTAATTAATTTTTTGGATGGTGGTCTCTAGGGAACAGGTTTTCTCTACACTGGGTGTTTAGACATCCATCATGACCATTCAGCTTGGCAGCTGTCTTTTAGCTTTAAACTGCGTCATTATTCATCTTTTACGACTGACTTTAAAAACACTAGACAACTATATCCTTTTTTATTGTAATATATGTCAGATGCTTGTATTAAGCTATACTTCACCTTTGCTATAAAACATTAACAGAGGTTGCTAGTAGCTACCTGGGCTGGCCTCTAAATTGAGACAACAATTACCCTTCGCTGACATCTAGTGTCAAGACATGAGATATAGCTGGAGTGCTGAATCCATTGGCCTGGAAATCCTGCACTTCCCCAGTGATTCAGGCTCACCCAAGAAGCTGCAGCACTGGACATAATTATTGGACACGAGGGATTAACTTGGCACTCAGTGTTGACTTTGTAGCAGCACTAGGTTATTGAATGAAATGCAGCACTGCCGAGGTCTTAAAAAGCTTGTAATGTTTAATGAAGGAATGGTCATTAAACTTGCTGGATCAAATATT
The DNA here is from genome assembly GCA_013401335.1 of Brachypteracias leptosomus. Lineage (NCBI taxonomy): Eukaryota > Metazoa > Chordata > Aves > Coraciiformes > Brachypteraciidae > Brachypteracias > Brachypteracias leptosomus. The sequence goes on along the minus strand of VYZX01004963.1, from coordinate 6,514 downwards.
AGGCAGGATGGAACTGGGAGGTATTTAATAAAGAGGCCTGAAAATATGAACTAAATCACATATACTCATTTAAACTGCTGGCTAAAGCCCAGCATATTTCAAAATTGTTCACTGCTGGTTTGAGCTAGACAGTATGAACTGGGAAGGAGAACAGTAAGCAGGTTTTAGCTTTCCGAGTAACTCTGCAGGAAGTTTTTCTACTGTAGAACTATTTTTCTCAAATGAAACACTTTAAAGTTCACATATTCTGCTGGGATGGCAAAGAAATGTTCTTTAGGGAGTATTGGAGTTCTCATACTGATCAATATCCACAGATTTTAAATACCCTTTGTCAAGCTGAATCTTTCAGCATCAAGACCGAAATATTGAACAGTGAATTTCCAGAATATTGTTACAAGACTTGATCCTCACACCAGCATATTAGTAAGAAGAAAACCTCTTAAAGCTGATGTCAGAGAATGGAACTAAGTTCTAGGT
>VYZX01004962.1:20454-71372 GCA_013401335.1 Brachypteracias leptosomus | reverse complement strand
ATTTATCCAGGTTATTGTTTAGTCAGTGTATAAATCAATTTGAACATGTTTGCCTAACATGTGCACATGGAAGCTAAAGGGAGGTTGATCACTGACTTTAATGAGAGTATTCTCAGTCCTACAGGCACCTATCTTTGGAGTTGCACAATACAGAACTGAGTCTACTAAACATAAGAAATAACCAGCATTTCCCCACATGTAATACCATCTAGGTTCATTGCAAAATATAACAAAAAAGCAGGTTCACATACTAACCAAGAGATCACTACGTTTCCACCTGAAGCTATTTACAGCATCAGACTATTCAAAAGATATTAACATTATCATTATTCTGTCTCTTTGAGGACAGCAAGTTAGTGAATAATCTCTTAATAACAGACAGATGGCAGTTTTTTGTGGGGTTGAAGAGGTAGTTTTGCAGGGGATGTGGGGCTTGTTGGTGGGGAAAGATGGTGGGGATTCTGTGGAGTTTTTTGTTCGTTTAGTTTTTTGTTTGGTTTGGGCATTTTTTGTTTGTTTGGTTGGTTGGTTTTGGTTTTTTAAGAAACTTTGATTTATCCTTCCTGGTCAAGGTTCAAGTATTTGAGCTTTGTAGGGGATATTGACAGGAAGAATTCAAATATAGACAATGCATGAGCCAAACATTCTAGTGTCCACTAACCTGGAATATAGAACTCTTCCTATTCTATTAATCACTCAGTGTAAAAGCAAATCTTTGCAAGATGTCTTCTGCCTGCTCAGTGCCATATATCCTACCATTTTACTTAAAAATCAGCAAGAAGGAAGTTTTCATCAGACACTTTCTTCAGCCCTCGCTTGCATGTTCCACTGAGAGTTTGTGGCAATTTGAAATTCATGCCAACCCTCAGCTTTAACAAGGCATTGTACCTCCAAATATTCACATAAGAACTTACAAATGGTCATAATAATATAGTACTTCCTTATTTTAGGGAGATACAAGCAGCAACTTAAAGCCAAACAGCTCTATACCCCTGCAAGCAGTATTAATCAACATAATTTTTTTTTTTAATTGAAAAAGGAGATTCAGCAATACTCAGTAAGCCTTTTTAACCAAAATCCTCCCCCCCAACTCCAGCCTTTGTTGGTTCTTAGGGGGAGCACTCATGTGGTGTTTGAAGTGAGGCTTTTTCCAATACACTTCCACCTCTCTCCCACAAGTTATGTGCTTTAACTTGATCGGCCCTGAATTGACCAGGCAGTTGGACTAGATGATCACTGTAGGTCCCTTGCAACTGAAATAATCTATTCAATTCTAAATTTTTGACAAAGGCAGAAATATTTTAAAAATGAAAATTCTATACAAAGATGTATNTATGATACCAAATTACACATACAATGCATAAAATATTGGAGACATCAATTCTTCTATGCATTCAATTTCAGGCTATTTATTTTACACTAGCAACCGACTTTATGTGGCTTTCAGATGAATACCTGAATGGAGTACACTTCAGAAATCATGCCTTGAGGTTAAAAGGGATCAGGTCATCTCTTTATATTCAACTTCAAAGACAAAAAATTGACTCGTGTTCATTTCATTATTTTCTTCAAAAATTTCAAAGCTGCCTGCTCTATTTATATTTCTGAATAGAATAGAATTTAATAAAGGTTTAATTCTGCAGTCAAAATCAAAACCAGCTTTGACTATGTTTTTAAGAGAAACTGATAAATTAAAAAGCAGCTGCACCAAGTATTTTCCCAATCCACAAATAAGTAATATCAATTACAAAGCACAGAAATCAAGACACTGCTCCTTCACATGCAATAAGCATTCTTATTACTTTTAGTGAGAACACTTATCTGAATAACCACTTCTACTTATAAAGACAAAAGCCTCAGACCCCACTCCAGATTTCATTAAGGTCTTCTGTGGATATAGCCCTTAACCAACAGCTTCACACACCATCTAATGTCAAAATGTAACATTCCCAAGTTTGGTGATGCTTTCACCCTGCATTACATGGCCTATCTAGGATTTAAGACTAAAGCATAAACAGTGCCTACATTCCAGCTGCTAATCCAGCAAATTAGTATTCAATCCCCTAGGAATAAACAACTCACTCTGTGTATCAGAGAATGTATTTCTCTCTCTATCAGAAGAACATATACCAAAACTGACAATTCCACTAGCACGTCTGTTATATAAGAAGCTGTTCAGCGCTGCTCTGAACAGTCTCTGGTTTTGTGTGGGATAGGTTTTCTCTCTCTAGGTGACATAACCATCTGACTGAAGGCAGAAAACTCAGCAGAGGTGAAGTAAGAATTGCATATTATAAATCACAAACCATACGATATTTGTTTCAGGACACAACTAGAATGGCTACAGCCTAGAAGCACAGAACCTGTCTGAAGAAAAACTTAAAGAATCAATGGAATATTTTGTAAAAGTCTAAGGAAAGATTCATCCAAAATTGAAAACATAAATCTTTATTTCAAGACACTGTACACAAATCAGAATGTAATGACTGTTTATTATGACAAGAAGGACCAAACTGAACCTGAGGTTTAAAAAACACCTAAAATTAGGAAACCAAGGAAACTTCAACAACTCCTCTCACACAAAGGAGCACACAATGAATTTCATGAGTGTCCAAACTTATGAACAGACAACAGTATGTTGCAACTAGTATTGTGGCTACTTGTGACACTGTAGTTCTCTGAATTAATTTGAACCAATTGAAAACAATTTTAGCTGATCACTCCAGACTTCTAATGTATAAAATAGATCGTCTTTACATAGGAGATCAAGTGTTACAGTACAATAAAGGTCATAAAAGAAAGACAGCAACTTGAAAGAAAATAGTAAAAGAATTTGTTAGCAGATAGGATTAAATATGGTGAAAGATGTTTCCCAGCCTTGGCACCCAGCAGGGAGCCTCACTGGTGCCTGGATAAGCAGAGGAAAGCCTTGTACACAGACCTTGATACCTCCCCAGTAATGTCACATTTGCAGTGAAGGACATTGATAGAGATTCTCAAAAAAGTGTGCTGAGGAAAGGAGGGGGGTTAGACAAAAAACACAGCACAGGCTTTGAGAACAAGAAGTCCTCTCCCAGATTTACATTTTCCAAACACCATTGACGTACGTGAAAGAAATCACAGACGATAAATTCTTGTTCTCAGCAAGCACTGCAAGCCATCACTTTAATTATTCCTATCAGCCCTATTGTCCATTGCACTCCCATTTCTACCTCCCCCAACATATGAATGATACTTTCCATGTTTTCAGCAATTTTACGAAGCAGTGTTTTTTGTGCACCCAATCTGCAGGTGCAGCAAAGACCTTGGCAAGGGGCAAACCGATTATCACTTATAAAAACAGTTACACAGTATTGTTCATTCTTCTTCAAGGTCTTGAGCAAAGCATAAATTCCCATGAAAACGGCATTATTACAGTTCAAGCATCAAGCAACTAAGCAGGTATGTCTTGCTATTGTTTGCAGAGATTATTTTATAGTATTTTGTAATTTATAAATCTTTTTCTCTCTCTTATGCATTTGTTCAGTAATTCAAATAGGTATTTTTGCAGCTCTTCAATAATGTACAGTAGTGCAACATACTGAAAACAGTATATTGTTCCTAAGTTGTAATTCATCTTCAGGTCAATTCCACAGAGATTACTTGTTTTTTTCTAAGAACTCTACATTTTCTTTTATGTATTTCAAAAAATGAGATTGCACTGATGAATTTTTATCATACTAAATACTGTTAAGTCTCTGCTGAATCCTCGGCATTAATGTTGGTTGTCTCATATTTTAAATTCCGTTCTAGCCTGCACTAATTTTTAACAGCCCTATAGTTCAAAAGAACTGTGTAAACAATATAATTTATTTTCCTTAATCATTACATTTATATTCCAGGTTTGTTTTTGCTTCAAGTGGAGTTGATCTTGATCTGGCTCGTTGTTCCTTTTTCCTATGCATATACTTCTTTGAGTATTGGATCTAAAGAGGCATACGGCATGGGAAAATGGGGCAACTGAGGTACTTCATCCTTCCCTTCAAACAGCATTACCAAGGTGACTGCAGAAATGCATAGAGAAAACAGAAGTATGAAGAAATGGAAGGTTAATTTATTAAATTTTCATTTATTTAACAAAAAATGAATAAAATTATATTGGCATTATTTGCTCTGATATAATGGTTGAATGTTGGTTTCATTTCCAATTCAATTGGAATTACAAATTCTTCTCTTGTAAAAAACAGACAGTTAATAGTAAATCAAATAATAAACATGCTAATTTTTTTTTCTTCTTTCACCCACAGGTATCTTGGAAGCAGAAGTGTAGAAATTATCCTGATTTTTTTATTCAGTAAAAAAAATAATCATTAAACACATTTTCTGTGTTTCTGTCCAATTACTTTTATTAGCTCTAAACAGCAATGTATCACATCAATTCTGGGGAAAGAATTATTACTATTATGAAACAATGTAACTGCACATACTGCATGTCAAATAAAAATTTAATGTTTCAGTCAGATCAAAAGTTTGGATTGCTCTGCGTCACAAATTCTAACAAGTTTTGTAAAGCTATGTGCTTAGAAAAAGCAAAAGTAGGTGCATTGTTAGTAATTTTGTTCAGTGGTTATTGTTATGCTATACTATCCAAGCCCAAATGAACAATAGATAACCTATCTAAAATCAAACAAGAAACACAATGTTTACATTCACTCATTATATTATGGGAATCCTTTCAGCTCATTTATAAAAACTTGGAGGATGGGGTGTATATGAACGGGTAAAAAAGCTCCTCGTTTGGGTTTTTGGTTTGGGTTTTTTTTTTATTTTTAAAATCCTTTGAGGAGAGCAAGTCTAGATCTCATTCTTCTTAAATATCACTGGTAAATGAGCAAACAAATGAATTTACAGCTGGAAATAACTTAAAATTGAAAACTATAAATAGGAATAAAATTATTTTTAAAAATATTGAAATCACCAGTTCAATAAACAATGTAAACATATGCATGTCCCAGATGTCAAGGGAAATCGTTCAGTAAGAACAAATATATCATTTGGAAATCCTGGTTACACATGCTGCCCTTCAGAGCAGGAAAGTTATATAGGAGTCCTACATTGCCCATCTACAGTTTCAGCAAAGCAACAGCCATGCTAAGGCATGTTTTTCTGAAACACACACAGTTATCTTCTAGTTTTAACTGTGTCATCCATTTGTCTCTCCACACAAATCTCCACAGCCAAAAGAGAAGGTGAACACTGCTGTACATATCAGTATATGCTGTTTATCACTTCTATATATAAGAAGCATTTAAGGTATCCAGTTTTGGACTGCCAATAAATATGTGACAGAGGTGATGAAGTCAAACACACAACATAGAAAACTATAAAGGTTAAATCATGAACCACCTAGGATAATAATTTCATTTCAAGCATCTTAGAATAAATTTTTTAAATTGAAAAATCCATATTTCACGTGTAGAACAGCCTTAAAATATTCTCCAAAGATAAAACTATTTAATCAGTACTAAATCTGTAATAAAGTATAATATTGCAGTTGTAGAGAGTTATTCTATGTAGTATGTTATTTGTAGGAACATCTGGTAAACACACATGATAAAAATTATCTGGGTAATTTCCAAATATTTCTGTTGGTTTTTTTGTTGTTGTTGGGGGGGGGAGGGTGTTTGTTGTTTGTTGGAGGGTGGGTGTGAGGAGGTGGTAATGTTCTAAGACACCCCCAAGAACAAACACATTTACCTAAAAAATACTAAACTGAAAAAATATATGTATTGTATATTAATACAGTGAGTATTCTGAAACTAATCCACTGTCTCCAAATAAAGAGCACAGCACTAAGAGAAGCAGGAAAGAAATTAGCTTAATCTAAGTTATAATACCTACACTTTTAAAACTTCCTGGACAACTAAAATTTGCTATCTTTATGGTACTGCATTCTGTAATCACTTACAACTGAAAAGCAATGAAAAGGATAAAAGAGGTGATATCTCAATACCCTTCTTCCTACCCTGATAGTCTTTTCCTGACTTTTCCCCTTCTTTTTTTTTTTTTTCAGGAATCATTTCCTCATACTTGGTAGCAATGTTACCAACAAATTTACCAATATTACATGACCAGGATTCTGCAGTTCCCATTACTCCCTATTCCTACTTTTGCCTTGCTGTATTTGAGCTTTAAATTAGATCAGGCAACCAAACTGCCTAGGAAAAAAAAAGAGGAGGGAAGTAGCACAAAAAATTCTGGAATTAGTTCTCTGATCTGATTCATTTTATACCTGCAAGACCAGCTGCATCAATATAATAAAGGAAGAGAAGCAGCAGTTGCTTTAAGTTGAAAGGATACTTAGGAACATCTTTGGAATCACAGTTGGAGGAAAGAGCATTTACATTTTCTCTGTGCTCACTTTCTCTAATACACAAATATGTGTGACAGAATTCCTTAGAGAAAAGAACCAAGACTTAGCTAGAGGGAAATATGTTCATCTCCAACTTTCCTAAAAACTCACCAACATGTGTAAATTTAATTAGTCTGTAACACTATATGTCAGCACTGGCATAAGTGACAGTGGAAAAGCAATAAGGAATTCTTTGTAGTCTGTTACATCAAAATGCAGTATTTTGCTACGAAACCGAACACAGTTAGAAACAACATACTACACCACAAACATTTAGATTAATTTTTAACTGAAAATAGAGCTAAGTCTTCTAATTCATGTCCCAACATCTGCATTTTTTTTTAAGATACCAAGAGTTCGTATGTGAAGACATATGCTATGTGATCAAGAAAAGTACAGTTCTATATGAAAAATTGAGCAGATTAAACAGCACACTGATGCTGAAAAGGAACAACCCCTTATATCTTCCTCCCTCTGCTTACCTTGCACCAATTCAAGCTAGTTTTATGACCCTCAGTTAACTTTTAACAAAAACACCCAGAAAGAGAAGAAGCAACAACAAAAACACCAAACAACTTCAAATATTTTTCTGTGTTAATAGTTTGGGTTTTGTTGTTGTTGTTTTGGGGGTAGGGCGTGTATGTGTTTGTTTTGGTTTTTTCACTGAAGAACTGCAGTTTAATGAGAATTTACATAATATGAAAGTATACAGGGAGGGGGGAGTGAAGGGGAAGCCTAACTTAATATCCAACCTAAAATAGCTCAGTTTGGGAGTTATCTGTTGTGTTTGGTGAGGTTTTTTTAGGGTTTTTTTCCACTATATAAAACAAATGCCACGGAAATTTAATTAATGAGCTCTAATTCTTCCTACTTTCAATTCCTGGACTAGACACGTAGCATTATTAGGTGTGTATCTGTTCTTTCTCTCAGGAAAATTGTTCCAACTTTTAACAAGTCCTAGGTGTACCCGCCAAGAAAGCCAAGTCAAACCAGTTAGATTTCACACAGACTCCAGAGAGGACCTGTGGAAATTCAGCATCCCCCATATACTGTCCCTCTGCCGTGGCATGCTTCAGCTTGGGGCTGCCAAAAGCGGGGCAGCACAGCTCCCAGGGCTGCGCCCGGGCCAGAGCCAGCCTTTCCAGCGCCCGCCGGGCTCCACCTGCTGGCGACTCCCCAGTTAAGGTGGAAAGAAGGAAGCAGCTGTAACAAGAGATGGAGAATGACAGTAGTAGATACGGCATGTCAAATCAAAAGAGATTGAGTTTAAAAAAGCAGAGATGAAGGAAAGAAGGACTGGATGCTTATAAAGCATACGGGAAAACAAGAGCTATTGCTGGGAGGAAAGAATTTTGGACCTTTAGGGTTTGGTTTTTTTTTTTTTTCTGTTCTCTTCAGTTTCTGCAACATACCTGTTTCTATTACACAATCACCTTCAGAACTTGAGATTACAACACTTATTCCTGTCAGCAACATGTATCTTTTACTGGTTTGGATCATAAGCTTTGATACACAACCACATTGTGGATTTTAAGAAAAATAAATCTTTCAAAATATTAAGCAATTTGCTGGGAACTGAAAGTTAAACATATTGGAATTACTCATACAGTCTTAATTCTACTTCATAAAACCTGCATTGCAATGTGGTCTGAAATCAATCCTCTCAGACCTATAAATTATTACTCCCCCCCCCATGACTCCTCCTCGATTCTGAAATATCATAGTATCATAGAATTGTCAGGGTTGGAAGGGACCTTAAAGATCATCTAGTTCCAACCCCCCTGCCATGGGCAGGGACACCTCCCACTAGATCAGGTTACTCACAGCCCCACACAGCCTGGCCTTAAAAATTTCNACTTGGTCTTGCTGAACTTCATGAGGTTGGCATAGGCCCACCTCTCCAGCCTGTCAAGGTGCCTCTGGATGGCATCCCTTCCCTCCAGTGTGTTGACCACACCACACAGCTTGGTGTCATCCACTTGTCACTGGCCTCCACTTGGACATGGACCCATTGACAGCCACTCTTTGGGTGCAGCCATCAAGCGGCATCAAGCCTATCAAAGCCTTTAGCAGCTCTAGATATGGGAAGCTGTAGATTAAGTGAAGAAGGGAAAGCAGAAAGAAAGGGAAAAAAAATCTTACCATTAGAAAACATTAATAACATCAAATAAGCTATTTCTTCTGTCAGGAACAGATTTCCTGTGAGATGGGTCAAGAGGTTGGTTTGTTGTTTACTTTTTTAATATCCTTGTTTTGTGGTTTGGTTTTGGTTTGTTTGGGGTTTTTTTTGTCTTATAATGTGTCAAGGGGGTTAAATTAAGATTAAGATCTGTTTGAATGTTAATTCTAAAAAAGTATTGGTTTGCATTAAAATTCTTTTTTTTCCCATTACCACATGATATCCTTTAATGAAGAAAAGTATTACCCACTGTCAGAGGGAATCTGAAAGCAATAATTGAGTACCCCTTTGGTGGAGCACAACGCACTATTAAAATCAAGCTGGTACTCAACTGTTGCTGAATCACAGATGTGTAGTACTTAACAAACGGAAGCGCATGCTTTTAGCCGCCTAACAGATTCTCTTTTGAGTACTGCGAAGAGCCACTAGGTGATGTAATCCAGCACCATCATAAGAGGCCTTGTACCAGTGCAAGTGAGCAACATTCTGTTTGGCAAGCTACTGGAATGAGGACATGCTACACGGTCAAACTAATCTAATCAGAACATTTAGAAAAGCTGTCAATGGGGAAGCCATGAAAGTAAAAGTCATATTGAAGAATCATTCTTTATTTACTAATATATGCATTTGTATGTCATTCCAGTTCATATCCATTGACTATAAGACTCCAGCATTTATTTATATAAAGCAACAAAACTACTCGCTACTACAAGGAATCATCCTGCTTCTTCCTCTTTCTTTGCGTGCTCCAAGCATTCCTCTGTGCAAGTTATAAAGCTCATCCAACTTTTTAGTGAATGGGTTTAGTTTTCCTAGCTGTTAAAAAGCCATCTACTTTTTTTTTTTTTTACTTGGTTGCTTCCGGCTAGCTCAGAAACCTGGTACATCAGAGGGTTACCTAAACTCAGAGCATGTGGGGAAAAGCATGTCCAGAAAGGGGGAGTAAGAAGGAGCGAAGTAAGTCCCTTCAATAGCGAAGAGCTGTTAGCTCTACTCAACATACTTCGTTCACCTAGGAGTGTACTTTGTATGAGATGGAAATAAACGTGGTACGTAACACTTATCTGATCAATGCCCTTAAAATTTGTTCAAATGATCGAATTAACCTGTCTCCAGTGCTTTTCATTGCTTAAATACTTTCACTGCTAACATATTGACAAATCCTTGTACAGTTTCTACATATCAATATTTTCCATAATCAAACCAACACCACAAGAATAACTGTTGCTTTGTAGGAAATTATCTTCATAACCGATGCAATGACAATTAATATAAGACACTCCACAAAGTTATTTCAACAAGAGATTTAAATAGACAAAAAGAAACGGTAAGTGATTCCAAACATTTTCACTGAGATCTCGGTCAAGAGCAGTAAAATGCGAATCAGTTACATCTCCACTACACTTCTCTATCTTATCTAAAGTTTGGGCCATCATGTTTTTTGTAGTCTGTGTGCATAGAAAGTACTAATAATGGATGGAAGATGGGATAAACGTTTCATCACAGGACCTGTCGCTTGTTAATTGTTAACTAGAAACACGCGGCAATTATCCTTTAAATTGTAATTGCTCTCATGTGATGGTCACTTATAGCACTACAATCACTCCACTAAATTCCTTTGAGAGGGGCTTTGCCTCAAGCCATATTCTGTATCTTAGGTAAATCGTCATAATAACACTCAATGCGTGAACATTAGCATTTTAAAAATAGAATTCACTTCAAACACAAGAAACACATGCTTATCACCTTCACAATCACCGACACTCCCTCTTCTAATTTTGTTGAGCTCCCTGTTTAGTTTCGTTTTAACATTGCAGGGTTAAATAGTCTGGCAAAAAGTTTATCATTAAATAGGATCGCCCCCATACCACCAAAGTTTAAATATCAACTGAAGGAAACATAAAAGAAAGATCATATAGAAAAACAGTCACGATAAATAATACTAAACCCCTTTAAAACCAAAACACATATTGAGTTCCTAACATAGGGAATCACTATACTTTTTTTTTTTTACTAGTGCAGTCACATGTCAAGACAGGAAAGTTCAGTCCTCATGTCATCTACTTTTGTTTACAATAAATAGGTCAGTATTTAAAGCATGGGAATCCAACAGAACCACTTTAATTTTATGTCCGCACGTGGTTTTCTACTTTATACCAACACAGAAATGTTGTTGCCAATACATTTTATTTTACCCAAGAAGTAACAAAACTCCTTAATGGTATGTCTGTGTTGTTTACAATTATAAATTAAACCTGCCAGCATTGGTTTTAAAGTGATTATATTAAATGCAAAAATATCCTCAGAAGCAAAAATTCTCAGAGCAATTCTGATGGAAATCTATGGAAGTTTTTATTACCAGCAGATAAAGCAAAGGTGATTCCCCACTATCAACCTTTAAAAAGATATTTGATTTTCAAAGAGAGCTGGGAAATCTGGAGAATTTCAAAGACAAACTCCTTCAGAGGATTTCAAGAGAACTTCTAGACTTTCTCAGATGATTCAGTCCCATTAAAAACATAGGAAGTAAGCCTCACCAGCCTAACCATGACATGAGTCTGAAAATACTGTATGAGACTAAAATATTGTATTAGCTTCCTGTGTCTTTTGAAATCAAGGTTTTACTCCTAAGAGCTATAAAATCGATAATTCCAGTCTAGTCAGACAATAAGATCGGCGATTGAAGGATTGAAACCCACAAACCCACAAGTTTCACTAACACTAAAATACAAATTTAAAACCTGACATCATAATGGCAATCCTTTTGTTGCTTAAAAACCATTTGTTCATCTATTAAAATAATCACAACAATAAATAACAACTAGAAACAATAACATAACAAAGAAAAGACGCCTTAATGATCCTTCTGATTAGATGTTAGCTATAACACTAAATATATTACAACCATTCACTTCAGAACTTGTTTATGCCTTTATCATCTTTCCAGACTAAGCTTTATTCTTTCCGGGACTAATTTACAGGTTTGTAGGACTAGAAAGGAAGCTAATTTAAAATGTATGTAATGGTCCATTTCAAAGAAATCATCCGGAACACTGACTAATTTCCCAGTAATTTCTCCATAATGTTACACTAAGGGTTCACGACTATACCCCTTGATTGCCATCAAAGCAGACTACCTAGCAACAGCTTCTTCTTGGATTGTTTGTGGGTTGGGTTTTCGTTTGTTGGTTGAGTTTTTTCGGTGTTGGGTTTTTTGATGGTTTGATTTTTAATATTTATTTCAACTGGTAAACGTAGAAAAATAATCTTCATATTTCTCTGTGGGTTTTCTGTTTGTTCGTGTGTGAGTTGGGTTTTGGCTTGGGTTTTTTTGTTTTGTTTCAAGTGGGGTTTTTTCATTAAAAAGAAAAGGTGTAACTTCTGACTTGCATCTTAATTGATTTAAAAAGCTGTAGATTTTTGTGAGTGGAATTAGAAGCACATGAAGACAATGCAACTGCCATCCCTGCTAGTCCATTCAGATAAGTTTTTCAGTAAAATTGAAATGTCAGCTATGCAAAGTAATTTCTTTACCTTGAAGTCATCTCCTAAAAGTTTCATCTGATTAAAAAAGAAAAAACAAGCAAACAAAACCCCACCAAAAAATACCCACAATAAAATAAAAATTATAATTAAAAAAATCCCCCAAACACAAAAAAATCCAGACTGCCCAGATGGATATACAAGAGAATTTATCTCAGTTTTATAGTGAGAACAAAATATTTTACAACTGCGGATGTATGTATGAAGAATATTCAAAGTCAACGTCTAAAAATTTCTTACTTGTTGTCATGCTTAACAGAAAAGAATGTAAATCCCACTACATTTTATGGGAGAAAATAATAATCCTGCCTGAGAAAGTATATAAAATTTTAGAGAAAAAAAGAGCTAGAAGCGTGGCATTATCTGACTTCTGTCATATCACTACAAATATATCACCATTCACAAAGGATGACGTGAAGTTCTTTGAAGTTTAAGAATTAACATGTTGTCTCAAACATGTTCAGCTCTGCGTGAAAGCCAGTTCATTATCTCTGACTGTATAAACTCAAGCAGTAGTGACTGTTTACTGAAACAACCTGTAAATGTGTTAGCCTGTGTTTGCAGAGGATAAGGACTGTGCCATCCCAGGCCCACTTCAGAATGTAAAAGTGGTTCTTTTCTCACCCTTATCTAAATCATTGTTGAACAGACTGCCCCTGAACAGAGTTTACATTCCTCTTCTTTCATCTACTTTATAAGAACATCAGAACTGTTTACTTTGAAATGCACACGTTTCTTTCTTGGGGTGCAGGGAAAAGAGATCATATGTTAAGATATGAAAAGATAAATTCAAGCCAACTAGTCATTTTCTCAGTGTTTCTTATCCTGTCTAATATCCTGAAACATAACTGCTCATTACTTAATCTTATTCTTAAATATATTCATAAGAATTAACTCATTCTACTACCTATCAGAGAATTCAGAGCTTCCCACCCTTTCTACAAATGACGTAACAAATTGCTGTCCTAACGCCATTGTGATCTAGTTTCAAACCTTCTCTCCCCGAAGACTTCTCTGAATCCCTCATACTACATAAACTGAAGTCAACAAGTGTACCTCACGCTTCAGAGGCAAATGAGTCCTAATTGAACTATGGACAGTAGTGAAAATTATTTAACCCCGCATTTCCAACTCCTAGTTCAAACATCTACCCACTCCGACTTGACAAAGAGCATCAGGCTATTCATAAGCATGTTGGGAAGATATTGGTATAGGGGGTTCTCAATAATTTTTACCTGTTTGCAAGCCCAATGACTACTTGTTCCTACCTCGATTCACTCTCCTTTGCTGGTAGAAACGCAACTGGATTCATCCAAACTTTGCATTAAACAGGCAAGTGGGGCTCCAAATTCGGGTTAAAGTCTCATAAACGAGGCCTCTCTCTGTCCTCCTTTGCTACCCTTCTGAATCCTGATCCTTCATATCAGAAGACTGAAAATCACTGCTTGGTTCAAGAGTCGAGGCCAGCTTGGGCAGCATAAAAAGCACAAGCCATGATGCAATTATCAGCTACGTGGTCAGGAGACGACTCAGAGCTGAACTTGGCGCCACGACAGGTAGCCTTGAGTTCTGCTAACTACAGCGTTCAGAGATTAGGCGGATGTAACAACCACCTGAAAGGGGAGATTAAAGCGCCTGTCAATGGGGTCCTTTGTTCTCCGCCTCATTTGATGCTTTGCGGCCTTTTCAAACTACGTCTTGGAAGGCGCTTTAAAAGTTTGCCACCGAAGCCGGGGCGGTTTCAGTGAGCACGGAACACCGGCAGCACCGACAGAGACAGGTGGGATGGAGAAAGGACCCTTCTCGGTGGAGTGGCTGGCCCAGAGCAGCCGCAGCGGAGCCCAGCCCACCGCCGCAGCCCAACGGCCCTGCTCCGCGGCCAGAGACACCGGCGGACAGGAGATCCCAGCGGACCTCGGTGAGTCCCGCCTCTCCTCGCGGGAGGGTCGCGTGGCGGGACCGTTGGTGGCGGAGATTACGCTAACGGTCGCTGCACGTGAGACCGTCGGGGAACGGCAGCCGCACGTGCGGCAGCTGCCTACGTCACCGCCCTCAGAAGAAAGAGTCTCCGCCGCTGACGCCCCCATCGTGTCCATGCAGGGACGTTCCGGGACCGGGAGGCTGCGGACAGCAGCAGCCCGGGCCTCGAAGCGGAGGTGGGCGGCGGCTCCGTGCCCGGGCGGCCCCGCACCAAGTTCTCGGCCGCGCAACTGCAGGAGCTGGAGCGGAGCTTCCGCGAGCAGCGCTACATTGGCGCCAGCGAGAAGCAACGCCTGGCTGCCGTGCTGAACCTCTCCCAGAGCCAGGTGAGCGCGGCCGCGGCCCCCCAGGACCACCCCGGCGCAGCGGCCTCCGTGAAAACTGTGGGAGGGGAGAGGCGCCCTCTGCCCATGGTGGCATCAGTTGGCACCTCATGATCACTGCAGTGACGAGGACAGGGACAAGTCCTGCAGGTGCACCTCACCCCTCTGGCAGAGAACAAGCTTAAGACAGTTTATATCTCTGCTTCAGCTGACGCAGCTCTGCTGTCCACCGCAGTTTTGTGTTAAATCAGAGGCAATACGCAAGTGGAAAACGGTGAATACAAACTTTAAAAGGTGAAACCTGGTTGGAGGTAAAAATATTTGCACATTCACCATAACCTCAATTTTCAAGCTAATTGTTCCTTAACATTATGTACGTATTTGGTGGTATTGCGGGATTTCTCTCTGAACAGGACATCCCTACCCAGGCATTTTAATGCCACCATACCAGTCTCGAGTTACAGTCCTGGCCCAAACCTGATCTCTGAGTAACTGGCTTGCCATATCTCATGGAATTGACACAGCTTGATTCCTCCTCGTGCCAAGACAATTACACTGAATATACATCAATGTTATTAGCCCTAAATCTTCTAACTGTTAATATATTGTTACTCTGATAATAAGTCTGACTTCAGGATGTATTCCTAAATGGAAATGGGACAAGTAGGTTGGTTCCTGACTTTTTTTTTCCTTACCCTCAGATAAAAACTTGGTTTCAGAATCGTCGTATGAAGTTCAAACGTCAGACTCGAGATGCCAGGGTGGAAGCTCTTTTCTCAGGCTTATTTTTGCCCTATCGTTGTTACCCAGATATTGCTACATCCAGCTACTCTCATGGGATGGACGCCAGTGTCTCTTCTACCTCTACTGTTTCCCTTCACCCAGCTATGCCAAGCCCTGCCTTGTTGTTTCCTTCTGTTCCAGCTCAGGCCCTTCATCCAGTTTTGCCAAGTCCTGCTTTACTGTTACCACCCAGCCCAGGACTATCTTGTTACTCTTCTGCAATTCCAGCAATGACTCTTAACTGATGATCATAAAAGACTGAGGTTCCAGCTGTATCTTCCCTCTTGTAAAAAATGCCAAAGATTACCTGTAATCTTAATATGAACTGCCAGATATCTCTAAGAGAAATTATTTAACTTATTTTGTTTTATTAATCAATTTTATATTTAATCATTTTTTTGTGTTTATGTTGAAGGAGAAAATTATTTGCCTGTATTGAAGTAATACAGAGAGTGGAAAGGGAAGACTTGAAACTTCCCTTTACTTGTACAGTCTTAGCTATACTGTATTGAAACTTCAAAATCCAAAAATTTGTTTTCAGAAAAAAAAAAAAGATGTGGAGATCACATCAGATCTACTGAAAAAGTGGAGTACTGTTTACACATTCAATTTATACAGCAATTATAACATGTAATAAACAGTGTTAAAAACTTTGGCCATTGTACCTGAGTGTGAGTTTTTTAATGAAAGATCTCTAAACTAGATCAATGCACTAAAATGAAAATGGTACCAAAGGTGGCAGCCCTATGAAAAAAATGAACAAGTTGTGTAGTATATTCTGTACCATTCTTGAAGTCAGGTGAGATCAGGGAATTAATTGGAAAGCATGTATTTTTGATGCTAATGTTAAACATTCACAACTCAACTGAACTGAAAATGTTTGAGTTCTTACTTCTAATTTCAGCTTGTAAATTTGGCAGCCTCACTAATTTTAAACTACAGGATTCTGTTAGGCTTGCTATCAGGAGCACTCAGTGCTTGCTCCTAAAAAACCCAAAGCAAGCTTTATGGAAAAGAGGAATAATGAGAATACAAGAGATCTTGCATCAGCATAAAGCAACAGGTGTGATTATATCTCCTCCCCTGTTCCCAGCCATCCTAACCTGCTTGCCAGGTGATGGTTAGAGTACAACAGTCCTGTGCCACGCCTTCCCCTCTCTCCACGCCCATTAACAGCTGTGTTGTGGGGCTGAGGAGAGCAAAGCTGAAATCAGTCTTTGGTAGATAAAAAGGATATTGAGATACAGGAGGGGACATACTTCCATCCAAATTCCTGCCTCCAGTGTCTCATCCACTGATTATAACCTCTGATGATAAAGAAATCCCTGAGTGAGGTTATCTGAACCTGCTCTTAAGCACCCCTACCTTTCCTACCCACGGGGAGGGTGGAAGACTTGGAGGAACTTCCCCCTCTCCCAACACACACCCACTCAGTGCCAAGCAGGACAGCGCTGCTCAGACGCAGCTAGGCAGCTAAGGAACAACACGTGCATTTTCTAGTCACTTTGAACACAGACTATACAACGCAGGGAAGATGCAGCATCACTATAATGAATAGTCAGCCTGTAATTCCACACCTCACTTTTCTCCACAACCAATCAAGTTTGTCTCGCAAAACGTGGATCCTCTTGGAGCTAAGATGGCATCTGTTTTCAAACAGCATAATTGGAGAAAATTCCCTTTACCCCTTCCAAGTCATCCCTGGAGCTATTAAATTGAAACTGCATTGAAGGGTGGAGAAGGGAAATTTAGACTACAATGCAGCAATCAACTTAGTTTCTAATGCATTTATGAGGTCTTTCAGCTTAATTAAAGAAACCTTATTATTTGCAGGTTAAAATTCCATTTAGATTATATGCTACGAACTGAACACAATTATGCTTTTTTTTTAAAAAAAAATATTTTTGTTTGGTAATTATAAAACTTTAGAATTCCATGCTGAAAGCTTGGAACTGTTTAATTCCTGTTTAAAGAACATGGACTTAAAAAAATATTTGTAATTAACACTGCTGATGGGAATGCAAAGCAATGAATTAATATTCAGAAGAGAAACTCACCAACAGTTTACCCTTCCTCCAGGAAGATGCACTTAGCCAAAAGCTCAGCACCGTGCAGCTGGTAAGGTCCAAGCTCCCAAACAGACCTAGTGTATCTCAACACGGGTGTAGGGAAGTCAGATGTTTTAAGACATCTGAAATTCTCCCCCATTACCCAAAACCAGAGTTCAGGTGACCATAGCTGTTTACACTGCACAACTGCAACTTTGTTTGACACATGTAACTCTGTTCAGGTTTATGTATATGGAAAACTGTGTATGTGCAATGAAAACCAATTTCTTAACACACCCAATTCAGAATAAATTTAGTAACTTTGCCCTATGCCACTGGGTAAAAGCAAATTTCAGCTACTGCTTTTCTTCCTCCAGTTCCCCTTCAGCAGCTTCCTTTCAGCCTGCCATCTTTTGAGTGATAATAGTAGACTACCAATACTTTTAAAAGCCTATCAAAAAATTACCGAGTGGCATCACATCCAATAAATTTTAATATCAATTAGTACAAATATAAAATTATTCCTTTTCACATTTAACTTAAAATAATAAACACAGTCTCTTTCAAATCAAACCAGAGATTCTGAGCACAAGACACATTACAACGTACAACAGGTCCCCTCTGCCTGCCCTGTTTTGTTTTCACTATAGTGCATATACAGGGGGGCATTGCTTGTCCATTTCGTTCTGAATAACTGGGTGGAAAGAAAGATGAGGAACAAAGTGTTGATGATAGTACGGCAGCTCATTTGCCATAAAGGGGTAGGTGCTTTGTGATGCATCATATCTGGGAAAGGAGAAGCTGAACTGCACAGCAGGCACCGGAGTGAAAGGCAGGAGTCTTTGGTGCTGTGAAGCAAAGGCGTAGTGATGACCATCCTGAAACAGAGCTGGTGGGGTTCCTGGGGGATAGCTGTAGAGTGGAGCAGGAGACACGAGGCTGTGCTGGTGGTCCTGTATCTGCCTCTTCAGTTTCATCCTCCGGTTCTGAAACCAGGTCTTGATCTGAGCAACAAAAAGAAAAAGGGGGGATTGGCGGTGGGAGGAGGGGGAGGGGTGGAGGAGACAAATTAGAGACTTTGCTTAATAATAACATGCAGACTATGAACAACTTTTGCCATTTTGTTTCGCCGGAATTGACAGAATTGGGCTGGTGCTTAAGCCCCAGTTAAGCGAGTGTAGAGGATCTGGGGGGTGTAGTGTCCGTATTCAGTAATTTTAGATTAATCACTTTGAGTCTTTAAGACCATTTATAAGCTTCGCAAGGCCTTTATCAAGGACAAGCACTTTACAATATTAAGGAATAAGAAATAAGAAAGCTTGATACCTCCCCGGTAGAAAGTGCCCCCACGTTTCCCAAGTGTTCACTCGTTAATCCCCGAGGCATCCAACAGCCCCTGCTAAACCCAACTGAAGACCACTACGTTTGTTCGGCGCAGGGAAGGCCGATGCAAGCCCGCCGAGCCTGGTTGCCCCTGACCGATGGCGCCGGGAAGCATCCGCTTCCTCCGGGACTCACCTGGATCTCGGAGAGTTGCAAGGCAGCCGCCAGCTTCCTCCGCTCCGAGGCCCCCAGATACTTCTGTCGCTGGAATGTCTTCTCCAGTCGACAGACCTGCTCCGAGGTGAAGGCGGTCCGCGCCCGTCGCTGCCGCCCGCAGGTCTCGCCTGCCGCCGCGCTGTGCTCCCCGCCCGCACTCTCGCTCTCGTAGCCCGAAGACTCGTCGGTGCTCAGCCAGCCGCTGTCGGGGGCTGCAAAGGAGAGAAGGGGCGGCGGTGAGGCCTCTTCCCGGCTCGGGGGGTGCCTCCTCCTCCCCTCGTCCTGCCGGGCTGTTACACCGACGGGAGTCGCAGTTCTATGTCTATCCCCTGCCCTCTCCCCTCTTCTCCCTCCCCGTTCCCTTTTCACCCACCTGGCTCCGACGGGTACGGCTCGCTCGGTTCCTGCGGACCGCCTCGGCCCTGTTCGGCCACGCAGGGTTCGCTGTCAGTGGGCTGGCTCGGCAATGCCCTTTCCCGTCGGGGCTGGGCTCTGACCAGGACGGGGGTACTGCCAAGCGAGCTGGGGACGCAGGGAGGGGGCGCGCAGCAGACATGGGGCCTGACCCCTTGGGGCTTGCTCTCTGCCAAAGGGACTTCTGCCTGGTTCATGGTGGAACGGGGCTGGGGATCAGCCGACCTCGGCCCGTTCTTATATGGTGTGGTCTTGGGCGGGCTCGTTTGCAAGTGTGAACGCACATCAAAGTGGGAATCGAGCAGAGATAACAGATTCCAGCTAGGAGGAAAGTTCACACGTCTGACAAATGTCTACAGCCCTTGGCTCCAGAGTGTCTGCGGGATCGGGAAGACCCCCTTGAAATGCAAACTTGCCCCTCTCCCCTGGAGGGAAGGGCACGGGCAGGCCCAGCCCCGCAAACGGGCATTTAAAGATACGGACGGTGCCAATAACAGCGTGGTTTTACCCGCTCCCTTTTCAGTCGCGGGTACCGAAAACAACCTCGAGCCTGCCCAGACCGCACCGTCGGGCAGGGATAAGGGATAATGTAACGCCATCGGGCACTTCAACTCGGGGCAACTGTGGAGACCGCTCTCCCCGGGAAAAGCCATGGGGAGTCACTATCAAGAAGTCTCTATCCCCAGTGCTGAGCCCTCACCCCCGGGGACTAAGGCCGGGCTGTGGGGTTAGCAGGGCCGCGGGCCCTCTCAGCTTGACCTTGGCGCCGTCTGTCTAGCCAGAAAACGCAACCAATCTCCCGAAGAGTTTAGCGATCAAAGCACTAAGTGAACAACAAAGTTCGCACCTCATCAACTTCAAACTATTCCAATCCACACGCAGCTCCCTTAGAAGGACGATGGCCGTGTAATGCAGGGAGAACACCTGCGTCCCCAGCAAAGCTCGGTTGTGGAAAGGCCAATTGTGGAAAGGCGCATCCCGCAGCTCAGCCGGTTTCCAGGCTCTTCTTGTGTCAAAATTGTACTTGGCTTTTAGTCACTCCAGTGAAAAACACCGCACGGATCATGACCCCACTGGCAGTAGTGATACTCGAGTAACACACATTCTAACCCTCAAGGATTCCTAAAAAGCAGAGGAAGCAATTGCTATCCCCATAACTGGGTAAATGCGCTGGCAAGACTTCAATTTCAACTACATTTCTCAGGCTTCCCCTGGGATGCACCACTGAAAAGAGTGGGCACCATAATCCTGAGTTTAATGGAGCAGGGGCTTACTTCTCTCTAAGAACACAGGAATAATCTCAGTTCCCACACATAAGAGTAGATCTGAGTTTTCTTTCTCAAAGAAAAAAAAAAAAGAAAAATAAGTCAAACACCCCAGCCAAACAAACTCCTCTCAAAACTCCCAAGTTTATTACAAATGATCATGGGAGAAAATAGTATTTGTGACATCCATTTTAATTGTTTCAAGCATTCCTGTAACTCCATGGCCACGGGAATGGACAGTGCATTATCGACCCCCCTCCAACCCTACAAAGGCCGTGGCAGCTTGTCCCAGCTCTGGTCCTGAGGCAGTGATAAAGCCCAGGCACTAGAGTAATGCAAGCACCTTCCCAAGCCTACAGAGGCCAGGAGCTGGATTCCTCCTGGAGCTCTGCTTGCAACACCAGCACCTAAGGGCAGGGATGGGAGAAGCAGTACTTGCCTCCACACAGCCTTGACAGAGATATCAGCCTGTTCCTTGTGAGGTGTAAGAGATTCACTTACTTCTGGCACAAGACTATAATTTTGGCTGATGTGCACAAGCCAGTGCAAATGCCCAAGCAGTTGAACCCTGAGCTGGTGACCAGGCTCCCTCTCTGGATCAGAAACATATCTCTGAGTGCTGCTGACATTATAAAAATCACCATAACAGGGGAGCATTTTAACCTCACAGCATTTCCTAGAAATATTTCAAACAGGGATAAGTTGCTCACTGCTCCCCAAAAGAGCTAAATTCCTGCACATTAATTTTAATAACTTCTGGATTTAATAACTGCTCCTGAACTATTCCACCTGTGTATGGTCTCTTTTTCCAGAGCAAAGACACTACTGTACTCACTGTCTCCATCTTATTTCACAGCAGCCATTTCTGAATAACCCCATATGTGGAAAAATCCAACCAGAGACACTCAGATTCCACTCACCCACACTAAGTTGATTCTTCTAATGCATTGTGTACTATCTGGAGAGCCTGTCTCACCAAAACTAAGTGTGAAGGTAGTACCTGCAAACCACAAGGATTCGGGAGCTCTTAAGCTGAGCCCCCAAGCAAACAGTGTGCCCCCCCCCCCCCAAGAGCAGCCTCCCCACCAGTTCTCCAGCAGATGAAATCTATGCCAAGCCAGGCAGCCCTGGGTCCCCTATGCCCTGCAACCCCACTCAGGCACACAATGACACCCTGGGACTACTATCTAGGTAGAGACACTTCATCCTTACTGTCAAAATTAAACCGGGCATGAGATGACGATTCAGTGCTTTGCCCAAAGAAACCAGCACACATATTTACATTTATACATCATGTGTCTTATAGAGAGAAACTGTTAGTACTTCTGAATAGCTGCTGTCATTTCCCCTCATTTGACTGAGGATGAAGGGAAGCAGCTGATCGGTCCTACTGTTTGCTGCAAGTCAATGAAAACTGACTTTTTCCTTTTTTTTTTTTTTAAATTTAGAATCCAATCTAAATTGCCTGTTGAATAATATGTTTATACCCAACTCTAGGATCCACCCCCCTGGATGAACATAGCTGCATCTGTGGACCACAAAACCATGGAACAGATGGGGAAGGTCTGGAAGGTGTTATGTGGCTGTTGTATCTCCCACCAGAAAGAGGTGACAGCTTGAGAAACTTGAACACTTTGATGACCCTGGGAGGAGAGAGGCTCTGCAGCTGCAGTTAAATCCTCCCCTCACTTTCAGAAATACGGTGCTTATGGGAGACAAATTTACTTCCCTTCAATTCTTTTGTATCATTCAATTGCTATATAACCACGATCAAAAATAAATATAAGATTTTAGGAAAATTAATGGGGTTTTATGTATAATTGTGTATACCCAGAACTTGGAGATTCTTGACAAAACTAGAGAAGTGCAGGTGATAGAGGATGCAGTAAGAAATACACCACCATCCCACCCCCGTAGGGGGAAAAAATATCCAAACCTCCCATGTTTAATTTCACAAAGGTGCAGAAGGAGAGATTGTGGGGCAGTGTGGCAGCCCTTCAAGGGTAGGCCAGCTGACTTACTACAGGGAATGAGGTTAACCTTGCTGGAAGTGCAGGCAAAATAAGACATTTTTCCCTACTCCAGCCAGGGCCTTAGAAACTTCAGGACTGTAGCCAGTCACAAGGCCCAGGTTGGGCGTCCTGGGCCCGGGAGCCGCTGCTCGCCCTGGGCTGAGAGGCCGGCTCCCTGCCCCCGGCCAGTGCGACAATTGATGACTGTTTGTACCCTCCACTGCTCCCCTTTGGAAATGCTAATTAGGTTACTCAGCGCCTCCTTTGATGTCCTGATAGGTGCTATTATAGAGTCAATTAGGCATCAACGAGATCGATTGTTTCGGAATAGATGCTTTTCTGTTTGAAGTACCCGTGAACACTAACAAGACCATCACCCATTCGCTCCTTTGCCCACAGGAACAATGCGGGCTAACACACAATAAATAACAAATGCTACTCAGTCACTCGCCAGAGCTGCACCCTCTTCCCTCTCGACTCTGCAAGCTCATATATTCCTTTTCAGCAACTGTGGGAGCAAACACGCACTTTGCATTAAGAACGATTTATCGGGGAAATCTCATTCAGTTCTTTGCGCAACTAACGGACAAAGCGCCTAGATAAGTTGAGTACAAGCTAGCTCGAAACAGAATAGTTCTTGAATTCCTGTACACGTCATCACCCCACAGCCCGAGGGCTTGTGACACCTCCACAGTTGTTCAGAATTGCCCAGGCAGAATAACTAAGCACTAAAATAAAAAATAAAGAGCTTAACCTACCTGAATACCAAAGAGACGCCGGGATTAGCTCCCTACTAAATACTATTAGAAGATAACAGTAGGTCTAGGCCTATGAGTTTAAGAGGAAGAGTCTGCCTGTAAAGGAAGAGTAGTAAAGGTTACACAAAGAACACGTCGAGACCAAAACATCTCTCCTCTTTCTTCCTCCCCTTGCTTCGGTGGGATTTATCAAGTTAATCGTCATCTAATTGCGTATCAAAGAAAGAGATAATGGGCAGCAATTAGATGTAATGGCCTGCCAGTGCGAGATCTCTCCCGATTAGCACACAACGCCGAATAACTTCACCTGGCTTGTAAAGGGGTCCCTGGAGTGGCTCCACCGTGTCTGGGAGCTGCAGTGGGGGAATACCCCGACCCTATTCCCACTCCCCTGTTGGCTGTTCTCGCCAAACTGGGACAAGCGTTAACGAGCAGGAGCTGCAGACAGCTCCCTGCCATTACCACGGTGCTAATTCAATCATGTTTCTCCCACTCCGCGCACACACTGCAGGGGAGAAGGGCTTTGAAGTTAAGCGCTCTGGCAATTTTCCTCTCCCACCCTCTTTTTCTCCCCGGGGGGCCCAGTTTCCAGGTAATACAGCCTCTTCCTCGGGAGCCGCCAGGCCGGGAGCTCCGACAGTTTCACCGCACAAGCATTAAGCTGCTCCTCCCCAGATAATCGACTCGACTTTTTTTGCCATTTATAGCTGACTCGCAGACAGTGCTTTGTCTTGCCAGAGAGCATTCCGGTACTGCTGGTTATTGTGATGCGATTAAAGACACAAAGGAGTGCTAGAAACGAAGGGGACTCTCAGCCGCGCTGGGGGAGCATTTCGGGAGTTCCTTAGAAGGCTGCTGCCGAGAGGCGCGGCGGATGCCAGCCCTGGGGCGAGCGGCGTTTGGGGTGCCAGAGCACGGTGGCTTTATTCTCCAGTGAGGGATTGGCAGTGTACAGGGATGCTGCGCTGGCACTGGTGCACCTTTATTGCTGCCGGGAGTAAAACACAGTGGATGAGAAATTCGAACAAGCAGGAATAAAATATGAAGGGATGTCTGAATTTCCTTCTCCCAGATCAAAGGGGAAACCACGTTTTAGTAACAGAATTGGGCTGCTTTAGCAAAAACGAAAGGATTTCACATACAGCTTTCTAGACCACTGGAGTGTAGTAGTTACCTTACAGAGAAAGCTGACTTTTGCAGGTAGAAGTGGAATTATCATGTAGATATTCGGAGGAATTTCCTACCATTAGGGGACTCAGCCAACTGAGCATCACCTCTTGCATTCATTTAAGTAGTTATCGGGAAACGGGACAGTATTTGCAAGCTAGAGCTGCCAAAACACCGGCAAGGCATTTCATGTGCCTGTTGAGTATACATGTGCCCGAGGAGTCATTATGTTAACTGATCATTAACACCTTCTCAAACAGAGCCGTTCTCCCTTGCCAGCCGTTCTGCAGCTCATGTGCCCAAAGACGGGACACTCCGTTAGCCTTGCTAGCCAGCCCGGCCCCTAGCACGGAACCCGCCTGCTTTAGCAAGACAGGGAGTTGTATACACGCACCCCGCAAGTAAAGCCTCTAGCCTCCGGGATTGCCCCGCGGCCAGCGCCGCTCGGCCCTGCTTGTCCCAGCGTGATCCCCACAACATTCGTGGGCTTAAAATGTGCTAACACCACACGTTGTCCCGGCAGCTCCAAATGTCCCTGGCTTGCTCTAAACCTCTGCACTGATGGCGAACTGCTCTGAGCAGCGCTGGGCCTCAGCCGAGCCGTGCTCGGGTGCGGGTAGTCGCAACACCAGGCGGGCTCCGGGCTATCCTCCCAGTGCACAGCCCAGCCCGGCCCGCTGCAGCGGCGCCGGCTCCGCTTTACCAGCCCCGGGAGGGTAGATCCGGGGGAATGGGACAGACATCCCAGCAGGGCTCGACCAGAACTGCCCAGGGAGACACTCACCCGGGACATTTGGAGACTCCCATAACGTGTGCTCCAGCCTCTCCACCTTATTGGGAGGTGGAGGAGTGGGGATCGGGGGTCCGGCACCCCACAAACCCTGTCCCCATGAAAGCAGCTCCCCTCTGCGGGTGGGAGCACTTTGTTCTCCCTCTCTCCTCCCTAGTCCTTTCATCTCTCTCTCTCACTTCCCCTGGGCCCAGCTGCGGTTGTGCCCGTCCCCCATTCCCGTTCACCCTCCCTCCATTTTGTTCCGGGCAGCGCCGGGCCCAGCCGGTCCCCTCGAAGGGTGCTGCTCTCTCCCGCCCCCAGCCCCCGATACCAGGCTCTGGCTTCTAACAGCACGAAGGGCTATTACTATTCCTTTTGTACTGTGTGAGTAAAGCATTTAGAGCAGAGGCGGGGTTCTCCTCTGTGGCCAAACAAGATTATAAGGACACTATCCTCTTGAAAATGTGATATCCAAATCGAGTCTCATGCTTAACACCTTTTTGTTATTGTTAATTGGTTTTGAATGTTTTGCTATTTAAAAAATGTCACTGCTTTAGAGAAGAGAAAATATTCACCATTGCAGAGCTTGCTGGAAACATCCCAGCTCCCTAATGAACATTTGAAAGAGTCAGAGAGAATTACAGGGTTGTGTTTTTTTCCTTTGAATCAATAGAGCCGTTTATTAATACCTGACTTTGAGAAATAAGCCTCCATTCAATTAGACTTTCTATCTCGTGTCAACAAATTTCCTTAATCCCAAACTGCATCATATTTTTGAAGAGATCTCAGCAAGATTGATAGCACTTGAGCCCTTATTAGTTTTCTGAAACTCATGTGTTAGGGCCACATTAACTGTGCTATTGCAAAGAAATACTAATATCTCAAAAGGCTAAAAAAATACAGCATGGATTACAAAATAATTAAAGAGACTTTCAAATGTGACAGCTACTCAGAAAATCAAAGGCCACAACCTTCAGCTGCACATAATATTGCTTTTTACCAGGCAAGTGTACTCAAGTGGCAGATTGGCCCCTGTATACAAAACAAAACAGGTGTGTTCAAAGATAAGTGACAGAGAACCTTCAGACCATTCATTATGCAAGCCCAGATTACAAGTGCATCGGAAACCTTCTAATAACCCCCGAGATCAACTCTAAAGTAATGGAAATTTTTATTGCTCCTTTCATGTTAGTTAGCCTCAAATCAGGCCATTTTGATCTTAAGTTTTCTAGAGCATTATTCAAATTAAAGAAAGTGCATTGCACAATGGTAACATACTTTACAGCCACTTAGGGAAAACCAACCCTGTAATGTTATTTTTATTTTGATCATCACCCTCATACCTCATTAGGCGCATGTGAGATACCTTTTTTCTTTTTTCATAAGAAATTTCAAGGCTAGATACTTTCCAAGATCTGTTTAGGCAAGAGGGCCTTATTAATCTGATGAGGCTGCACGTGAAATCATGAAGATATATTTACATATCTATTTAGAAAGTAACTTTTTACATCTTAAAAATAATATTCTATGCTATTTAAAGGGCTCCAATGGAAAGCATCTGTTATTCTTATATTATAGCAAATCCAGTGTCAAGTATTAGTAACAAATGTATCCATATATTTGGTTAAAAGCACAATTCCATCAGAGAAAGTATCACCTAGGAAGTAGCTGAAGAGGTTGGATACCTTCTTTAGAGGTATTCCATTTATATTAATATTTATCCAACTATGTTTCTATTTTACACAGCTGCCTATAAATGCAGAGCACTCAAACCCACAATTCCGATTGTCCAGTATGTCTCTGTAAAGTATTTTGCTCAGTGCTGCATCATAACTCCACATGGCAGGCAGAGAAAAGGGCAGCCCAGATAGCTATCAGTAGTGCAAATCCTCCTTAGTCATAGTCCGTATCAGAGGGTCAGACACCCAGCAAGAAAGCTCTGGGATCCCTGTACCCTACAAAGCAGGGTGCTCCCCAAAAGCCCACAGGCTGTGCTCTGCAGGCTGTGCTGCCGAGGTCCAGGGTGGGTGCCGGCAGCGCCGTCAAGGTGAAGCCTCCAGAAGAAGCCCCTTGCCGGGCCAGGGGTGATGTCTGGGACACGTAAGTGAACGGCAAGGACACAACACTACTCTGAGGTCCGTAAGGGAAAGGGGGGCTGCAAAAAGGCTCCGTCCTCATCTCCTGCAGCTGCCGCTTGAGCTTCATCCGGCGGTTCTGAAACCAGGTCTTGATCTGGGAGAAAAAAGAAGAGATTAGGTCAAAACGGCACCCAGTCCATGCATGGCTCATGCCCAAGCCGTTACCCATGTGTAACGTGTGGCCCACGCCCCTCGGCCGCGCCCCCGCCGCTCTCACCTGCACCTCCGAGAGCCGCATCCTGCCGGCCAGCTTGCGACGCTCGGCGGCCCCCACATACTGCTGCCGCTGGAAGGAGCTCTCCAGGGTGCTGATCTGCTCAGCGCTGAAGGCCGTGCGCAGCCGCCGCCCGCCCCTGCCGCCGGGCTCCTCCGGGCTGGAGCCCTCGGGGCTTCCCTCCGGTAGGGGCTGCCCCGCTGCCCACGATCGCCCACCTGCTCCTGGGGACAGGGGAGAGGAGAGAAAAAGAGTCAATCACATCCAAAAATCTCGGGGGTGCCTGCCCGCCTCCTTCGCCTCCGGGCAGACGCTGCACAGTTGCACCTTATCTGGGCCCTGAGGGCGGAACAGGACCCACCCGTCCTCCTCCTCCTCCCATTGCATGAGCACCAGGATGCTCCGATGGCCGCGGTTACCTGCAGCGGGGGCGGCCGCCAAATGCTCCCTGCTCCTGCCGCCTCTCCTGGCCCGCAGGCCGGCGGTCTGATCCTTACTCTGCTCGCTCGAGCTAGAGCCGGAGCTGGGCTGGTGGCCTGCGGAGGATGCTCGGTGCGAGGAGCCCTTGGTGGGGCTCTTAAAGGCCTGGCTGCTCTGGGACAACCACTCCACAGAGAAAGGGGCCTTGGTCATCCTGCCTTGTTTCGGAGATGCCAGGAAGGAGGGTGTTGGGGAGCACGGCTCCTCCTTTATACCGCAAGTCCCGGAGGAAAACGTTGTTTGTGTAAATACACATCAAAGGGAAAGATAAGTATCATCTAATTGCCATCAGTCCTCCCCCCCAACAAAAGACACCGTTCACACATTGCTACAGTTAGCGGAGGCTCGGCTCCGCCGTGTCTGCCCCTAGAGGAGTTCACTTCGCAGTCAGTGATTTACAGCTCTTGTTAGATCCTATCCTGATGCAAATGGCATTTATAGAACTGAGCGGCCTCAAACGGCGCTGGGGAATGCACCCCCGGGGGAGCGCACAGGGACCAGCATCCTCGGACGTTGGCGAGAGAAATGACGCTGCTGCTCCAGATCCCTCTTCCCCTAGAGTTAGCTTTTTCATTCCTTTTCAAGCAGAAGATCCACTATCTAAAGGGAACTTCTCAAACCTGCTCGTCTTTGGGCTGAGCACTGTGCTCCCGAGACAGCCTGAGGCAGACAAGTGCATAAACTCACTCATCGCGTTCTCCTGGGATCTCAGCATTAGGTTATAAGCACCAGGCATAGGGTGAGAAGGTTGGAGTAGAACGTTGTGAAACAGAAAAAAGGCTGTTGAGTTGTACGAATCGACTTGGCTTCTGGCTGCTTATATAAAGTATGCTTTCTGGACTAAAGAATCAGAAGAAGACAATTATTGCCTTAGAATTAACATTCTACTGAGGTTGCAGAATTCATGTCATTTCTTTCCTTTCAGATCTCTTGCAGTTGTGCAAGTCATACAGGTTTTTCTGGTATCTTACTTTCCCTGTCTTTGCTCTTATTACCTTATGCATGTCTTTCAAAAGTGTTCCCATTCATCTTTGGGTTTTGTGTGCGCCAGGAACATGTGGCTGCTGAAGTAATGCCTCTGTAGTATATTGACAAAAGGTTCCTGCAGCTTTATCATGGAATCATGGAATGTTAGGGGTTGGAAGGGACCTCGAAAGATCATCTAGTCAAATCCCCCCACCGGAGCAGGATCACCTAGACCATGTTGCACAGGAACACGTCCAGGCAGTCTTTAAACGTCTCTAGAGAAGGAGAGTAGTTTTTCACTGCAGGGTAACCATGAACTCCCTTCCCCTTACTATCCTTCCCTTCTGTGTAAGAACAGAGTGGGACTACTGCACCATTGATAACTCCTATCACACCCCTGCTTGGTATCAGTCTGTCTCCAGAAATCACGACAACATGCCTGATTTTTCTAGCCTTCTGCTTTGCACCCACTTCTACCACCTGCACACAAACTCAGTGCTCTACTGTTCATTTACCTTGTGGCTTGCTCTGTTATTCTGCCATGCCTGCTGGATTTCTAGGCATTTACTTCCTCTGCGACGACAGTTAACTTAACCACACTTCTATTTATTTCCTAGACTGTCAGTGAGGCAGACGCTTTAAGACTGAACCCCTCCAACTAAAGATATATCTTTTTCTTTATATTAATCCACTAAAAAGTTCTATTCAAACCCTCTTCATCTATCCTTTCCTAAAACCATCATTCAACTTCCTGCCTGCTCAAAATATGGTTGCTATATCCATCCATCATGAAATCCCAGCATTTTCTGCTTACTAGAAAATTGTTACATTGAACTATATTCAACTTATGAGCCCTTTCTAAGCTCTGTCTCACCTTGCTTATTCATCCTCATGGCATAGTCTGAGTCCCCCTCTGCTTTACCAGTGATGCCACTTTTCAAGAGTTTGTTTCTAACCAACAAAACTACAAACACTATTGTCATATTTATGTAAAGGTGGCTCATAACCAATCTAGAACCACAACCAGCCATGACCAGAACCCTTGTGGGGACCTTTGTTTCTGGCCTGTGTAAGTAGGGATCACCATTTAAGTCTACACTACAGCAGTAGCCTGAGCCCACTAAACAAGCTTCCTGGAGGAAACTGAGGGAGCTGGCGTAAAAATGTCTCAACAAATATTCAAGCATTAATGCCTCCTGTACATCTGTTACTTACCTAAAGAAGTCCACAAACATCTCTAGCATGGACAAAGCCCTCCAGGACATAAATATTTGCTGGTTGGATTTTTAAATTTTTTTTTTTCTGTGTGAAAGCATTTGCTATCTAATTACTTGAAACTTCATCCATTTATCCTTCCCAAGCATTTTCTGATTAACAATGGAAAGTTTAGAAAGTTTGCTTGACCAAGCTGTACAAGATTGGTTTTGAATTTCCTCTATTTTGTATAAAAATTCTCCGCCCTTTCCCTGCCCTACCTCAAATATTCTAAGCACAGGTTCTTAACCATTCTTTCATTAGGTAAATGTGAAGGCTAACCCCATCACAGACCTGAGGAAATATTTTAAAATAGCAGAATTTCTCAGCATTAACCAATTCTGGTGGCAACCTATTTCATAGAGCAGATCAAGCAGGCAGAAGATGGAGACGAGACATAAGGGAGTCTGTTCTGTTAATTGAGTTACTAAATGACAAGTCCCTTGAGCTAGCTGTATTTAACATGTGGCCTCGCAGGAGCCTCTCCAGTAAGAGCTGGGAATACTAGAGCCATTGCCTGCCTGGAAAATCCTGCCAAGCTTCCTTTGCAGTCAGGCAAAATACCTTTCTCAAGGACTAAATTCTCATAAACATCAGAAAAAGGAAGTGTAACTTTCCTGAAAGCTTCCTTCTCAATTTAAACCTCTCTCATTACTTTAACAGCATTCTGCATCACGAATGGGGCAAGATCCCATCCCAAGGAGATAAATATGTCCCCTGTGACCAGAATTTTTTCCATTCCTAGTCTCTACATAGTATAATAATATAAATATATATGCTACTTACTTTATATAACATATATACTTATATACAAATATTTGAAAAAGCATAAACTAGACTATCTCTATGACATTATTTTTTCCAGCTTTATTTTATGTCAATGAACAAAGGAACTTGACAAGCTGTTGGATAGGACAAAAAACACATGACATATGATTGTGCTCTAAAAAATAGAAAATCTCAGGGTTTAGCACTCACTGATACATCTGCCACATAGTTTCTTTACAGATTTTAAGATATTTTCACCATCTGAGCTGCAAAATACCTCTTCATACACTGCTGCTTAATTAATTTCATTTTATTGAGGCAAATGTCACAGCCAAAAGATGGTGTCAAATGTTGAGCTCTCAGAGATGCAAATTGATCACATTGTGACAAGGTTAACCCAAATCTCATTTCCATTATACATAAAACGTATAAGTATCCTGGATAGATGACAGATGACTTCTGAATGTAATGACTGCCACAATATTGAACAGCTGCTAGTTTAATTTTATCTAAAATTCTTAAGCTGTCTTCTTTCTGTTTCTATGTATTATTCATTAGGCGTTTGTTTGAAAACCTCCTGCTAAACTGTGATTCAGAAATACCATGTTTAAAATCAAGTGATGTTGCCAAAGAATGAAAACTTGCTCATGCTAAAGTCCTTAGGAATTTGTCAGAGTGAAACAGGAACAGATAGGTTCTTTCACTCTGCTGCTACAAGGAGCTAAAGACAAAGAGTTCAGAGATACCAACATGACTGCCACTAGCAGAAGTCTTAAGATACATTTACTTAAGATAACGACAATACTTTATGTAGATGTTTGGACAATACATAGTTGCTTTCTTTGGAGAGTTAGTATCTTCCCAATGAAAATAAGGATCATCAGCTTCCTGAAGACCAAAGGAGACTGAGGATTATAATGACAAATGTCATTCCAGGCAAGGCCATTCTGTGGGATGTGATGTAGAAGGGAATATTTTAGTATCCAGAGGAATTAAAGCAAGTTGAGATTTGTCACTTGACAACAGACCCCTATATTTCTTGTGAGCAGCAGCTGCATTCAAGAGGTCAAGAAGTGGCTTTGTAGATGTCTGGCTGGAAGAGGTAGGATGGAATCAAGACAATGGTTCTTATACGCAAACCAGCTCTGCAGAAATGTATGCACACAACATTGGTCTCAGGTTGAGGAGGTTCTGCAGAACTAGCTAATCCTATTTGAATATCTACATGGCAGTTGATAACAAATGCATTTTGGGATAACAGCACAGCCTTTGAGAACTAATCTTCCAACCCAAAGTCCAGCTCTGCCCTAGTCATCCAGCTCAGAGCCCTACAGAGAGGCAGGATTGTGCTCTGAGATATCCCTTTTCTGCTGAAGCTTTGAAAGAGATGAAGAAAGAATAACTAAGGATTGCCCGGTACCTCGGGTTCCCCTCAGGTATAGAAGAAAACTGCCATGGCTTGGCCTTGCTGCAGTGGGGGAGGTACACAAGACCAAAGAAGGGCACTGGTATTTTGTAACAGCAGGTGACCCTTTCTTGTAACAGTGGAGGGCCCTGTAAGACTAGGGTAGAGTGAACTCATCCTTGGGAGTAGCTAGGTTGTGATGCAATTAGAAGAGTGAAAAGGCAGTTTAGGACACACATAGTTGTGTGTTCATCTGGGGACATGCAGATTTCCTACAAAGGTCTGGCCAGTGAAGCAGGGGCTGCTGGCATCTGCTATAGAATTTATATGGTCTTTGCTCTGGCATGTTTATCCAACCATTGTAACTTCTGAGAAATGTCTCTTTAGGACTTAAAAGCATTACAAATGGCCTCTAACCAATCTCTTTATTATCAGTTATTATAATCTTCCCTCTTTGACAGAATAAGAGCTACTTTTCCACAAGGAATGAAAAGACCATATGTGCAGAAAAACCAGGAGGGCCTGGGATAAACAGAGTGACAATGCATAGATGAAAATTAAATGCCTCATCATGCTTGGAATTGATCTAAATCAACACAGCACTCAAAATGCCAAGAGCTCCCATGGCTCCTTACCATGAGGCTGTTACCAACAGCTAAGCAGAATTGGTGAAATGTTTTAAAAAGATATCTGTTCTGCAGAGAGATGCTATAAACGTTAAGAAAGAAAACACTTGTGTGTTATGTTTTTAGCAGTCCCTTAACCTAATTTAGGCTTATTAAAAAATAAGTCAAAGTCAATATGTGTTAGAATCACATTTAAAACATGCACCACTGCTTTTTACAGAAATAAGGTTCACCAGCATATTTTTTTTTTTAATTGTCGAACTACTTTAGTTGGAAAACTGGCCAAGTTTCAGGCACGTAAATCCTTCTTCAGCACTCTTTGTTGTCATACTGTCATTGAGAGAGATCTTTATGGACAACTCTCAAAAAAACCCTGCTCAAAAGTCTATATTTAGATTAATTCTGTCTAGACTAGTAATTAGACTTTAAAAACTATTACTTGAAAGGAAGCAGCATGAAAAAGGGATTTAGAAATGGTTCTATTTTCCAAAGTAGATAGGGATTGTTAGGTGCATAATATACTTTATGATCCAAGCCATGTTAAAAATATGAATTATCTAGAGCTATGAGATGCACCTACAGAGAATGCAAATTCACATAAATACCACTGGTTTTAGCAATTGTTCAGATCACTTGGACTAACAATCTGATCAAGACCATAAAATGTCACACTTAGACACCCTGAAATCTTTTCAAAACGTAACAGAGAGGCTTACATCACATTTTAGATCAAGACCTTTGTCAGTCTTTGCTGAAGGATCACTTTTTTTATTATGGTTACTTTTAAAGACACATTTAACAACCTATTACATAAAAAAATAAGAATGCATTAAATCAGAAATGTTCCATTATTTTTATTTTTTTTTGTTTCCCAGAAATACTTTCTAAAGAAATTCAGCTATACTATAACTAAAGCATTTATAACTTAAAGCAACTTTTCTCTTTCAGATATTCAAGAATGAGTATCTTTTTTTTCCCTTGTTTTTAGAGTTAGCATTTGAGCACTATGAGTCAGCAGGAGAATGAGCTATCACAGCTGGCAGCCCTGGGTCTATGCCATACAATGCTGCTTTGAAATGCATTGGTTCCAGCAGTGAAAATATTTTACTGAGTCTTCCTTAACACACACCTAATAGAAATCAGATCTTTGTGTTGCTCCAAAACCAATCTGTTCAAATTAAATGGAAATAAATGTTACCTTTTCTTCTCCCCCGCCTTCAAGGCTCTTCTCCATTTCATGTTTCTAGCTATTTCTTCTCCTCTTCTGTATCATTTACTATGAACTGTTTTTTCCTATTTTCTTTCTTCCAGACAGTTTCATCAAGTACCCAGCAAATGCTACCATTAGCTGAGAAAGAGAATAAATTGGGCAGAACGTAGAACTGCAGCAACAGAGCACAAATGATTCTGTGCTTTTGCCTTCACTGCACCCCAAAAGAGGGAGCACAGACATATCCTGACCTCCCCTCTCATTTTACTGATAAGGGAAGAGCTGGGCTATAACAGGTGAGGACAGGAATGTAGTTAGGTAAGATACTTAACTCCACCCCTGTAATGTGTAATGCGATGTCTACTTCCTTTGAAAAGTTTTACACCAATGAGTGCATTACATGTTGAGAGAAGGTAACTAAGATTTAAAATTATAAAGTTGTGCGTGCATACATTTCTCTAGAAGATTAAAGGGAGCAGATGAATGTAAACACATGCTCGTTTTAAAAATGGATTATAAAAAAAAAATCTCTGCCATTTCGTGTTTGCCTGTTTCTAATGAGCAGGTTTTAGGCCGGTCTTTTTTCACAATACCTTTGCTCATAGTGCACCATGTGCATCTGAAAAGCTGTAAGGGTTTCTTGTGCCATCTCCTGGTTATATTAAGACTTCACATCCAGGGAAGTGCTACACAAACGAAGGGAAAAAGTTTCAGAAGTTTAGCTGAAGCAGTGATAAAATCATATAATCAGAGAATCGTTTAGGTTTGAAAAGACCTTTAAGATCATCGAGTCCAACTGTTAGCCCAGCACTGCCAAGTCCACCACTAAACCACGTCCCTAAGTGCCACATCTACAAGTCTTTTAAATACCTTCAGGGATAGTGATTCAGTTCTTAGCAGCTAAGACAACTGGTATGATTTACTTTCCACCCTCCGCCAACACAGATATGTGTGTTGTGGGCTTTTACCCTTCTGCTGCTTCAGAATGAAGTCACTTTTCCACTGCATTAGCATATGTATATAATGAAAATTCAGTATCCCTCTACAACACCTTTTACATAAGTTCAAGCAACATACACCCTGGCAACACCTACTCTTCTGTTATGTATCAGTGGAAAAAAGTAAAGAAAACCTTGAAAATTAAAGTGACTAGAATACAATGAAATTAATAACCAAATTAATAGCATTCCCTGATTGCAGGCAAGTATTTGACTTTGTGTTCAATCTGCTTTACTGAGAACATAGAGGGACTGAAGATCACTGCTGATCACCACTTCCCAGGAACGGACCAAGTGGGCCTGGTCACTTAAACCAGGTTTAACTGATCTGTTCTTAGAAATTTACAGGAAAGGGGATCCTACAAGGTGTGTTACAGGTGAGTGACCTATTCCAGTGCTCCACGTGAAGCTTTCCAATGTAAGAACTGAAGCACAATTACCCTTGCTTCAAAATTAATACTGATTAAGCTTCACAGAGTATAGATACAACTCACTCTGTAGCTACTACGACTTTTTACAGCAACATTTCATACACACAGTCCTGCTCAATCTAATCTTGTCTACATAAGTCCAATTCTTTTAGTCTTTACCTGTTTATGCTTTCTGAACATATTTTTATTAAGGTCCTCTATTCTCTTCCATTTTGTCTGTATGTATCTTAAGCACAGTGCCTAAATAATAAAGCATTTCTGATGATGCTTCACTAGTGCCAAACAGCAAAATAATTACCTTCTGTCTTATATGGCTCTCCCATAGTACACCTCAGGTCTTCCTCCTCTTTTTTTTTTTTCTTTTTTGAAAACTGCACACATGACACATGAATATTTGGTTTGTGATGCATTATTATCCCCAGAGATTTTTTCTGAAGTTCTGCAGTTATTTTTAATTTCATATTTATCCCTCAGAAATGTAAGACTTAGAGCTTAAATTTAAACCATCCTCATGATTATCGTGAGTTCTAATCTTGTACGCTGTGTAAGTGTGCTTTCCATCCCACCCTGTATTTCATTTGTGAAAACCCCAGGCAACTGGATCTGGGCACCATCTGTAATAATATTGTGTAGGGTGTGAGAAGACTTTGTTATGGTAACCCAGGATAGTTTGCCTCCCTCATTGGAGTTTGTAGAGTCCCAAGCACATCTTAACCTTGTAACCTGGAATAGTTTGCTTCTTCCCATCCGAGTATGTAGAGTCTCAAGCATTTCTTATCTTATTGTTAGTGTAACCTGGGATAGTTCATTTCTTCCCATCCAAGTATATAGAGTCTTACCTTGTTGTTCGGGTAAGCCAGGATAGTTTGCTTTCCCTCCCTCCATCTGCACAGGCACTAAAGTGAAGGCCAGCTGTAGATCTCAGACAGCACCTGCATTACACTAGTTTGCTACTGAGCAAAACAGGACATTGTGTATGTATGATATGAGTGTAGGTTTTATTACTCACACCTGCAGTGCTTTCCCTTAAGCTTCACTCCTGAAATGCTCCACTGCATTGAGTCACCATTTGATTAGTACTGGTGCCTCAGGATTCCCACTGTGGTAATGCTGTGCTTTTGCTAAAGCCAAGGCTTTCACTTACTGAGTGTTGTGCTGTATTCCTGAGGGATCTGCACCTGCTTTTCACTCCTAACATATGAGTAGTCCTACCTCTACTGCATCTCACTCAATTTTTTTTTCACAATTTAACAAACACTGGTAATCACCCTTTGAAATGATGCATTAACTAGTTGTGTATACACTTTACAGATCATCTGGATCTTAGCAACCTAATATATAATAAACAGGTAAGGTGGATCCTGTTGTCAAGGGGTCTACTGACTTTACCATACAATATACTGTTTTATCTATTGGGGCAGTTACCTTAACAAAGGAGACCATTAGGTCTTCACTTAAAAATTACTTTATAGATGTATAGCCTTTTAAACTAGTCTCTGTGCTTGCAGATTTTTAGATTGCTTTTTCAGTAACTTTTGGTATCAAAGTTCATCTGGCTGATTCTCCAAGTCATTCTCTTTACCTCACTTTTCCACTCATTCCTGTGCTCTTACCCACTTTTCATAAGGAATACTACTTTCTGGTTTTCTTGGAACTCACTCATTCTTCCTCTGTCAAAAATATAATCATTCCAAGATAATTTCAGTTTAGGCCCTTATTAATCAGAATTTAACATTCTAATACATCTAATGAGCTTTATAGTCTCCCATCCTGATCTGTATTCCCATTTCCTGTTTAATCATGACATGCATTGTTTAGAGGGTAGAGAGTGAAATAGCAAGCATTTCAAGCTTTTGGGCTATTTAATATTTATTCACCTCCCCCTGTAAGCAGAGAACTCCTATTGTATAAGGAAAATTATTTAAGAATCCATTTTTATTGTTTTGCTTTTCCCTTGCTTGCAATAGCATTTTGTCTGTCCAGTTTTGTTCCTAACCTCCTGTGCTGTTCATTTATATTTGTTCTTGCCAATGTAGCCTTCTTGTTCCTACTTTTTTTTCAGTGTTCTTTTTCGATTTTTTTTTCCAGGTCATTGATGAGCCCCTATACAGCCACTCTGCTCTATCAGTTTTCTTCCCTTTGTGTGAGGATAGACTGTCATTATGCTTAAAATAGAGCCTGTTTTAGAAACCCCTTTTTAGAAACTCTCTGCTCTCCTGAGCTTGTCTTTGCCTTAGAATTCCTTCCCCAGGACCTCATGTACCAATTCCTTGAGTTTATTGAAGTTTGCTTTTTTGAAGCCCACTGTTGTTATTCTACTTCTTTCATGTCTTTCTTTTCTTTGAATCATGAACTCTGTTGTCTCATAGTAACTTTCATCTTGATTGCTTTCTACCTTCAGATTTTCAACTAGTTTATCGCTATTAATCACAGTAAAATCTTAAATAGTAGCCTGTTTGTACAGATGAAGTCTCCACATTCTTTCTGGTTGATGATCAGTTACAGGCCACATGCTGTGGCGCCTGTCTTTAGATTCTGAAACAATTATATACATTTTGACATACCTTTTAGTATTCTTTCCATTTGCCTTTCCTTCCTTCCATGTGCTTGCTCCCTCCAATACTTGGAAATAACATTTTGTGTACAATGGGTCTAGCTTTTCCTATTATTCCCTGTGCTCTCAGCACTAGCTTAGACACCCAAAGCTACATCTAAACCACCTCCATGCCAGGCTCAGACCAAAGCACATCTTGGCTACCATCAGAGGGATGAGCAGGTAGAATGGGCAGGGATGTGAAGCACAGTGTACTCCAATACATCCCTTGGTCTGAACAAACAAAAAAAAATGAGAGAGTATTTGTGACATTTCATAATATATCCTCCTTACAAATTTAGATGCAGCCTAAGATATTCAGTAATTCATCAGTTACCTCACCTTACGTGACTGGTGACCTATTCGAGTTTCCCACATCTTTCTCTGTTTCAGACTTCTGGTCAATTATCTTTTATTTACAAAAAATAATTTGGGGGATTTTGTATTCCCAACAGTGGTCTTTAACAGATTTATTTGATCTTTATCCTGCAGTTTACCTTCATGGAGAAAAGTTACTTTGCTAACATCTGTGCATCTATATACCCATTTCAGGAGTCATCTGTTCTTTTTTTGCCTTTTATCTTCAAACCCTTTGCCCTTTCACATCCTTGCAGCAAAAAACAGAGAATCAGGAGAAACCTTAAGTGGATATCAAGGCATCACTTTACCAGCATGAGTGACTTTATTCTCCCTTTTCCACAAAAAATCAGTAATCCTAGTCTATGCTTGTGCAGCTGATTATCCCACAACATTGCATATATTTGTATAACATACCTTATTTTATTATATGCCATTTTTCCAAAGTGTTAAGATAATTTTAAATTTTAATCTTCAGCATATCTGCAGAGCCCCACACAGACAAGCATATTAATGAAGTAATACCAAATGCAGGCAGACCTCTTCAGAGCCTTCTTGGACATAACCTTCATTTTAATAACAAGCCACCGTCAGCCACTCTGTGGTTATCCAAACAGAAACGCATCTGTTATTTAGCAGGGTTTTGGTTTTGGTTTTTTTTTTTCTAGACCTGTTCCGCTAGCTTCTTCGCAGAAAATGTATTAAGTATCTCTTAAGTGAATAATTTACTACTGTCACTGTTTATGAGCCTTATGAGATATCAGAAGTAAGCATCTATTTGCAGAAATTTAATTTTGAGTCTGATGCTCAGGCTCACTTGTGTCCAATCAAACTTTCTGATAACGGCAACTCAAATTGTCTAGTACTCTGAGCTCTTAATTATGACAATTGAGTTATACCAGTTTAAATATATATTGGGTTTAGATGCTAAAAAAGATACTGTGTTTTAACCCACATAATGTCAACACCATAACAAGAGCAACCTTAACATTAGAATGAAGAATTAAATTATCTGACAGCTAAAACACAGGACAGATTTAAGACAGTAATTAAACCTGTTCCTTTTAGGCAAGTTACAAAAGCATAATTTACATTAGACAAAAACTGAACAAACAGAATGATGCTAAGATCAGTTCCTAGACTAGATTACCGTGATGGCCTGATGTAATATGGCAACTGCCAATTCCACTTGCACATGAGACACTGAAATATCACTGACAGGAAGCATGCCAAAACACTGCCAGGATGAAGGTGTCCTGTCATTCTTTCATGTCATTCACAAAGAACCTTCACATAATAGTAAAAACCTTCTTCAAACATTGCAATAGAAGAAACTAAAGAGCTTCTCTCTGCAAAGGGAGAGAAGAAGATTCTACAAATCAAAGTCTCTAGTCTACAGGGATTGTTATCACTCATTGATTAAAACCAGCCACATTAAAAGGTGCTTCAAACATTTTGATGCAGTAATTTTTAAATAGAGATTGGAAAGGTGGAATTGTTCGTTCTTGTATGTATTTTAGAGAATTATCAGAGTACAAATCATGGAATCATTACAATAGTTTGGATTGGAAGGGACCTTTAAAGATCATCTAGTCTAGCCCCCCTGCAGTAAACAGGGACATCTTTAATCACATCAGGCTGCTCAGAGCCATGTCCAATCTGACCTTGAATGTTTCCAGGGATGGGGCAGCTACCACCTTTTGGCAGCCTGATCCAGTGTTTCACCAGCCTCATTGTAAAAAATTCTTCCTTCTATCTAGTCTTAATCTCCTCTCTTTTAGTTTAAAACGATCACCCCCTGTCCTGTCACTACAGGCCCTGCTAAAAAAAAGACTTCCAGAAGGTCTCCCTGAAGCCTTCTCTTCTCCAGGCTGAGCAACTCCCAACTCCCTCAGCCTGTCCTCATAGGAGAGGTGTTCCAGCCCTTCAATCATTTTTGTGGATCTTCAGATGTAACCCTATCTGCTAAGAGCTCACATTGGAAAGCATTGTGCTGTGCTTCAAAGCCCTTAGTTGGGGCCAGAAGTCAGTGTCAGAGCACAGATGCCAGCAAAGCCTCTGTTAACCTGGCTATTTGCCATGCTTAAAGGGAACATTATTGTTTTGTCAGTCAAACACTAGGGCTCCACTGAGGAGTATTTTCTGTCTGCAAGGGTGAGTTCCAGCCAGCCTACTCAGATGGAAGGGAGTGACCCAAGGTGCCAGCTTTCCACATGTACAGGCTTCCCTCTGCAGTACCCTGGAAGTGACATATGATACCACGTGCTGGAGCTGCCCTCTGCCACGTGTGCTGAGCGAGTGAGGATAGCAGGGGCAGGGCATGGAAGGGATGCAAAACAACTCTTCCTACACAGCACATTTTTTTGACTGCAATGGAGCAGTAAATCTGTCCCTCTTTCTTCTGAATTCTCAGCACTGCACAGATATGGTCTATATGGCTTACTGGAACTGGCTTGCCCAAATGTTTTTTCTTTAACATTTTTCCATGGAAAAAATATACACATCAGCCACACCAGTTTTCAATCTGCTAAAACATTAATTACATGAATTCACATTAAAAACCCCCAATGGACTCTTCCACCACAAATTAGTAATTTATTGGTACTTAAATAATTATAAAAGTTCTTTCCCAAGAGATCCTGTAATACAAAGTGTAGTGGGGGCAGTTGAACTGACTCAAAATTTCTTACATTTATAATAACTAAATAAAGACAAAAAACATTCTAGGAGAAGAATACCTGTTAGTAAGGCAAATCCTAAAGATGACCACTCAAACTTGATTTATGGGGCTTGGGTTTTCAAATACTGTTCAAACCTACATTTCCAAGGCTTTGAGACCCCTTCTAAAGCTCAACATGTATTTAAAAATAATTATTTATAAAACATGTTTTGAGAAAGAAGATTTTATTGAAAAAAAAGAAAAACTCTAAACAGAACACAACACATACTTTAAATGGGGATATACTTTGGATTATATTTAAGCAAGTATGAGTGAGAAAATAATGTACCTGTACTCTTGCCCTCATTGTAATATCAAGAATCAAGACAATCAACCATATATTTAACACTGAAAAATTGTTAGCCTCCCTCCTTTCAAACTGTGGCTTATTAATTTGTTATTTAGAAATAGATTTCCTAAAATTTTAATCCTTTGGAAGTTACATACAGTACTCATAGAACTTGTAAGTCTTGCAATGTTTATAAAACCAATTTGATACATAAAGGGGGAATGTAGAAAACCACAAAAGCAAAGTTTAGAAGTGGTTGAAAAATTTCCAAGGAAAGAAATTTGTCAGAATTATGAAACCGTGTTAATTAATGAAATATTTTCGAGCTTCTTGGCTTAGCCTTCTATGGAATAGTTCATAGGACCCAACTGAATTCCTCCCTGTTTGCTGGCAGGCTTCTGGAGATGTTGGTGCTGGAAACCTGCTTTCAAATGCAGCTAGTGTAGCTAGGACAGTTCCCAGCTCTCCATCAGAAGAGCTGAAAACCCCAGGGATCCTGGGAACAGACACCTGCAAAGGGACACAGGAAGAGCACCACTGCACAAAACAATTGGAAAGGCTCCCTAGGAGCAGGCTTCATTTCAGAAGCTCTGTGGGTCACTGTTTGAAAAATAAACAACAAAAACAAAATGAGGGAAATGTGGAAAAGATGAAGATGAACTAGGACAGCTGGTGTCAATTCTGACTTAAAGAACAAACTCCTTTTTTTTCCCAGACATTCCAAATTTGGTATTGGAATGGAAACATGGGGCCAGACTGCATAGTTGTTCAATTATGCAATACAATTACTGATGCCAATAATTTTTTTGCCAACTAGATACAACTGAACTTGCTTCTTTGACATGTTTTGTCCTATGTTTTCTTTTAAAAGGACATTCTTCACAAAGAGAAAACTTTAACAACCAGGAGGGGTTGGGCTAATCATAAAAAAGCAGTACAGTTAGAATCATAGAATCATTTAGGTTGGAAAGGACCTCCAGGATCATCAACTCCAACCTTTGTCCAGCATCTCCCTGACCTTGAAGAGCCACATCTACTCATTTTTTTAACACCTCCAGGGATGGTGATTCCACCACCACCCTGAGCAGTCTGTTCCAGTCCCTGACCATGGACATCAGTCTCACTCTAACCTCTTTTTAGGTAGTTGCAGAGAGCAATGAGATCTCCTCTAAGCCTCCTCTTCTTCAAGCTGAAGAGTCCCAGTTCCCTCAGGCATAGTTATATGCTAGACATAACTTTATTCTGAGATCTGTGTCACATTAGATGTGCATATGTCACTGTTTATGGAAACAAGGAAACCAGTTTCATTATAAAAGTGATAATTTTTTTTAATAGCTATTTATGTTTTGGTTTTGTTGTTATGGAATGGTGTCTAAATACAAAACTTTAAATATCTGATTGATGAAAACACCCCAAAGTAGTACCATAATTCAATACTATGCATTTAAACCAATATAAGCTCTGATAGATTGAAGCACTATACAGAAGACATGAGATGATTTTTAAATTCTTGTATAGCTCCAGTTATTGTCATAGAATAAAAATATTTTCTAGATGTAGTAGTTGCTTTATATCCTGATAAAATTGTAAGAAAT
Organism: Brachypteracias leptosomus; assembly: GCA_013401335.1. NCBI lineage: Eukaryota > Metazoa > Chordata > Aves > Coraciiformes > Brachypteraciidae > Brachypteracias > Brachypteracias leptosomus. Next base: position 28,155 of record VYZX01004962.1, on the reverse strand, counting down.
ATATGAGCTAATTATCACGAGTGCAAAATATAAATAAGTAAATCCAAAAAATCAATTTCAACAGTCTTACTGGCAACTATATAAAATGAATTTATTAAGATCATGTGATCAGCAAGTTTTGTGGAGTTCTTTACATAAGTAAAGTTTATGCTACTTTAAATTTTACTATCTTTCAAAGGCAAGGCTTGGAATTGAGTGAATGGTAATTTTTGAGAAAAACAACTACTAATAAAAACAATTCTTTAAAATCAATGCATATAGACCAAAGATATGAAATATATGTCTGAAGATAAGGTTCTCATTAACATTCTTAAATCACTGTATTACATAAAGATAGGAGATAAAATGTAAATGTTTCCACATTTGACAATTTTTTGAGAAACAGCAACACCTTTTACTTCCTTAAGGGTAAGTCAGAATATAATTAATGACATGTTAAACCTACATACAGTAAATAACAAAATAAATCATCTTAAAAGTAGAACAAATGCAAGAAAACCCTGTTGGGGACCGAGTTCTCAAGTTTTTAAATGAATAAGAGCTCAAAAGTTAGTCTGGTATTAATATACTAGTATGAAAAGGTAACTGAGGTATTTAATGGAAAGTATGGACATACTGAGAAAAATGAGAAGCAGGTGGCCCGCGATGTGTACATTGCCATTATTGACAAGAGAAAAGAAGAAGCTTTCCTTTTAAACACTGAAAAATCTAAAATTTAACATGTGTACATGCATTTCTGTCAAACAATAGTACATTTTGCAAAATACTAGAGATGTGCACATTCCTATTTCTCACATCATTATCATTCTCCATTACTAACTCATATCAAGATAGTTCACATCTAATCTTCATATCTCTCAAAAGTTTTTTTTTTTAAACACAGTTCTAGCAAATAACTTCCTGGTCAGAGCTCATTTTAGCCATTTCTTGCCCTAATCCACTTCTCTTACAATACCACCATTGTTCCCTCTGGTAGAAACACTTGTATTTGTAACTAATTTGTAGCCTTAACATTTTGGCCTTGCATAAACCTGGGTAGCTCAACAAATTTTCAAGTGATAGCATCACATTTCATTGCCTTTTAGAAGGTCTTGTAAGTATAAGCTCTATAAATAGGCCAGCACCAAAGTTTTACAAGCTGCATATCCAAATTTTATACAATTATCTTCTATTTAATGCTGTTAGAGCACTGCAAACCACGAAAGCAACCTCAGGAGCAAGAGCCACAGTCAAATGTGCACACATGCATACACACGCAAATTGGCAAAGTGATTCTTGTGCCAAATACAGAAAAAGAAAAGCAATTTCACATTTACTGTTTTCACAAGGCCATGAGGGCAGAAGCAGAGCAACAAAATGGTAATATTTAGATTCAGATATTACTTTCATTTGGAAAGAGGTTAGTTCAATGGCATTAGAACCAAAACAAAAAAACCCCAAAACAGTTGCAGCATGGCATTCCTCTCCTTCCTTGGTATGCTTGAAGAAAAAGATGGCCAGCTCTTTAAGTTAATTATAGTTTTCATAATATACAACATAAAATCAAGACAGACCAACCTTCAAAGGATAGCAGAGGATCTGTGTCCCTGAATTATATGCACACTGTGACAGGATACAAGTGTACTATGTTTATATAAAAATATACTCAACATTTAATGAACTATACTTCGAACTCTCCTAGGCCAACTTTGCCACAGAAGGTGTAATTTTACTTCCACAGTATTTTTTTATATTTTGGTTTACAGATTAATTTTTTTTTTATGCTAAAGAACAGTGACAAAATTAATTATCCTTTTCATTTATACTCTCTTTAGTCTTTATTTTCACTCTTTTGATCTGTCATCCAGTGGCCAGGGATTCAAATCTCATTAGTCAGCATTTTATAATTCCATGTTAAGAAACATAATAATTTCAACATGAGACAGTATTTTAAGTCACTTCACTTAAGTATTTGCTTGGGAATTGGTCCAGGAAATGAAGTCAACTTAATCCAGTTTTATAATCTACACTTAGAAGAGAACAGATGAGACGTAAATAATTACTGAAATGTTGCCTTCACTCTGCGCAGTGCATCCTGAATTTTTCGAGAATGTTTTTCTGCTGGCATTTGATGGAAGTTGGCACAGTTGTCAGCTGCCAAGGCAGAAATGTCTGCATCTTTAAAATGAGTTATTCTTTGCCTGAGGTAAGACTGCAGCTTCAAATCTGGTGTATATGTATAAGGATTCTCTTGAAATGCATGAACTTGGCTCACAACTTTTGCAATATTTCTTGAAAGAGAATATTGTAAAAAAGATTAGTTTGCTTTGCTGCTGAATGAAAACAAAACAAAACAGAACAGAACAAAAAACCCCAAACAATCCAAAGCCTCCCTCCCAAAACCCAAACTTTAAAGGAAATTCAAAGGCATCATGCATTCTCTTCTATAGCGTATGTCCCTTCAGTTAGATTTCAAAATGACTGAAACTATTGAAACTGCTGCAAAATGTTGAACTAGCTCTCATTACCCCATCAGACAATACTGTATTTTAAAAGGTTAGGTGACACACATACAAAATTAAAATAATTACCTAAGTTTAGTCCACTTGTGAGCTCCATTTGTCATTGTGAATCCTCCAGTTTCAAGTTGTTGGACATGCATAGCTAAAACATGGGCTGATGGAATTGTTGGAAGCGTTTTGAATCTTTCTCCTTCCATCAAGCACAAACTGTCACTTTTTAAAAACATCTAGTTTAAAAATGCACACAGATAAGTCTCATGTTAAGTACCATGGCAGGTTTTACAAAAAATTCCCCACTTCCTATGTTTAGCAATGCGTATTTATTTTTCATGAATTTTAACTTTCGGCATTAAGTTGAAGACAATACTATGAATTAATCTGGTATCAAATATTTTTGAAGTACAGAAATAAAGAAAGTAACTTTAATTAAAGGATACTTCATACATAATTTTTAGTTGTTGTAAATCACAGCCAAAATTACATTTTAGAACTTCACTCTATGATTCAAAATTGGATAAAATAAACATTTAAGATTTTTCAAAATTGATTATAGCCACAAAGCTCCTGCAAAAATCATGACTAGAAGTGTATTTATTGTCCTAGCTTACTTTGAAATTTCTTTCTTGATTTTTAGTCACACAGTATATAGTTCTGAGAAATACTAAGGTGAAAACTAATGTAAACTCTCAGATAGGAGTAAAAGTTTGAAAGAGAATTAAAATCTCCTTCATAATGCAAAGTAATAATTATGGCTTTCATCCTGCAGAGGCACCCATTTAAACAGATCTTGCATTTTATCCAACCCCAAAGTAGTATTTTTATGTTACAGACTTCATACTATACCTCAACAGCCTTGAGTTCCTCCATTATTTCAGCTACTTTTGCAGGTAAAATTTTCCAGGCCTTACAATAAAACAAAACATATTTTTGTTTTTCACATTAATGTCCATCTTGGAACAAGATTATGTTAAGCAGAACAGTTACAGAATAGAGTCCTAAACTTACTGGTAACTGCCGTACAATAAGATTTTCCAGGCCTGTTAGGATTTGCATTGCAGTAGCAAAATTTCTTTGTTCATAGCAGCATTTTGCTATAAGAAGAAATGTTGATAATAAGCTCACCTGCAGCTGAAAAAAAAAAGGTAGATATACCATATATACTAAAAAACCCAAGATATACTAAATTTATATAGTAAATCTACATGAATGTACATAATTAAAAGAGAAGGAAGGAAAAAAAAGCATTTTCTTTTTAAATTTGTTATCAAAATTGTTGACGGTAGTAACATTTTCCTCCTACACAGTTTCCTCTCTTCTGTCACTGAGGTATCGTTGTTCAAGTCTGACATCTGTTCTCCTCAGGCAGCCCATTTCTTACATTCTATTAGGTTTTGACACCTGCTACTAGAAAACATCTAAGACTCTCCTTGCGACAACAAACCGAATTGTTAACTGCCCACTCACAGATGTATTTCAGAATATTTCTTGCAACTTTGCTATGTAGGAACTCATATACAAAACCAAGTAATTAACCATTTCATAATTAGTAATACAATAAAACAATGACAAACCTTAGATGTGTGACATGTTACAATTTCAGCAGCAACCCAAGTGCTGATACTGTCTGCATTTCTTAGTAACTGTAGAAGGTACTGGTCTTGTACACACTTTGGCAGAAACAGATTACACACTTTAAGTGAAACTGCCTCAGTAGAAACAGCTCTATGGAAAGAATAGGAAAAACAGCAAATGTAATTCATGCTGACTTTGGATTTTCAAAGAAAATACTGTTTGTGAAGATGACAACTTTTAACTATTTAAAATAATTTTGCAGTGCTTGCAGTCTTGATTTTATAATCTTTTACAAAGTACATAGGGAGCTATGTTACTTTTTCTTCCTTATATTTAGAAGGTAACTATATGTGATTACAAGATAGGCATATGAAGTATACATGCAGTATTTCTGTATATAAAGCACTCCCGCAACACAAGTTTTCAGAAATATTTTGGCCTGATCCACATTAGATTTCAAAGAAAGCACCTTGCAAATGTGACCTACCACATGCACATATGTGCATAGGTACATATACATACACATGTATAAAATCTCCTGAAATTAAAAAATTTATGCAGACAGACTATCTAGATATTAAGTATTTACCATGTTTCTCTCTTGGATGTATTAAAGCTGTAACACAGTAAGTTACTGTGTATCAACAGAATAGAAGAGCAGTTAAAATAAGCAACTTACTTTTGGACAGCAACACATTTGTCTTTAACACCAAGTGCTCTTGAATTTAGAAAGTGCACTGGATGACATTTACGAAATACTTCCTAAAGAAAAAGAGCAAGATATATCTGTTGTTAGATCTAGCCGTTCCTCTAAAATGCTTGGGGGTAAAAATGACAGAGACTCCCCCTCCCTGTCCCGCCTTCAGCAAATTCATCAGAGGGATCACAGCCTAAGAACAGAATCAGCCATTCTAAATTTTACTGCAGAGATTTCAAGAGAAAAATAGATTATTTGAATTCAAAAATCTTACGAAATGGTACAAAATAAGCTTCAAACAGGGTTGGGAAATGGTAGAGAAAGGAGGCTGAGTATAAAGTATGAAGATGTTATTTGTATTGCCAAGTAAACCTAGTCCTTTATACCTGCTGCAGTAACGTCAGCTGACAACAAAGCTGCTGCACGCTGTATTCTATTAAGAGATATGGTCCCACTTCATCTGCTTTAGCAAAGGAGACTGGGAACTCTTCTGTAAAAACGTTATTGCAAGGCTTCGGCAAAACGGATGAAGTATTGTACAGCCGCTCTCTCTGATATTGTCCCATACCTTTGGAAAGTTTCCAGCTAAAGTTCTGTAGAAAAAAACCCCAACATGTAAAGCTACAATTTCTCCAAAGCAAACATTATATCTCCCCTTGATTTAAACTTTCTGGAATGTTTTGTTACAGAAATACCTTTGTGGATGCAAAAGTCTTCAGCTAATCTTCCAGGTTAGCCCACATACTAACCGTTTTATTCAACATTGCTATTTTAAGCTAGTAATACACACAGCTGATGTGTGAGCAGGTTACCAGATCTCAACCAACAATCAAAACCTATGTTTTAGTTCCTACTCTCTCTCTCTCATTATTTCTTGTACTCTTTTTGCTTAGAATTAAACAGTCCTTTCCAAAGAAATATTTTTCTGTTCTTTTCCCTTCTTCCACCTTGCAGTATCATTATGATACAGAGACAATAAAAGAAGTCCATGTTTCTCTATTCTGCTAGCCCTTTATTGGTTGAATCCCCATTATACCCCATGGATTTCTGCACCTTTAACAAGGGGCTGATTTTAAATTCAACTTGCACATTATTGATACAGTTGACTTCCATGTGTCATTTTGATCACTCTGTAGAGAGATCTTTTTTCTGGAAAAGCCTGCAGTATGATCCAGCTTCTGGGGTTACTTTTCACTAGCACACTACGTGAACCAGTAAATATAGACAAAAGTTCAGACAAGCTTTTGCTACAAGCCTTAAAATTCTAGCAGGAAATACCACACCCTTCACTATTCTCCTATATTTATAGACTTACAAAGATACACGACTAAAGAAAAGTATTAATGTTTGACAAGGGGGAAAATGTTTCCTAGTAACTATTAGCCATATGCTAGTATTAATGATGAAGAGTTCAACTCCTCTCAAAATTTTGATTATCTGATCTGTTATTACTGAAACAGCTGAGAGGGTGCAATTAAGGCTTAAGATGACTTCCACAGCTATAGGACTGTTTAGACTTTAGATACTTTCAAAAGAAAATTTAAAATGCAGGTACAAAAATTTTACTAGATTTCAGTGCATTCTGAAGAAAAGACATGCCTTTCTGGAAACATCTTCTGAGAGCTTTTTACATAGAGAATGTAATGTTTTTCTGTCCTCCTCGACCTCCTCTTCACATTTGTCCATGCTGGGGCACTGATGAGCACTGCCACTTCTCCCGGCAGAAGCATCCTCAAGCAATGACAACAAGCGCTCACCATAGCCATTTAATGGAGCAACCTGTAAACGTGAAACAGGTTAACAGAATATCGAAGTCAACTTCCCACATTATAAGCAAGATGTAAAATAGTTGCAAGGTTCACGTCTGTCCAAAACCAGACCTATTGAACATAGCTGTCAAGGACAGCATTATTTTTCTTCTACTTTAATTGTAATTAGGACATTTTTCTAACACTCATATATACCATAACTGACTTTTTTTTTTCTTAAAGCTTCTACTGGAATTCTGACTTACCTTGGAAGAAATAAATTCTTTTAGGGTACACAGAAGGTCAGTATTTGTTGCAAAGTCTATACTGTAACAGTCTTCAATCCAAGCCTGCAGGATGTAGAAACTGCGGTTACATATTTTGGTAAGTGATGTGGAAGGATCCAGGCTTGCGCTGGTGAGAAGAAAAAGGCATTTATTTCACCAAAATTGATATCCAATTCCAATTAAAAAATAAGTGCTGAAAAAACCACAAGTATTATTTGGTATTGACCACACTATCTTAAATTCTTAACTTTCATGTCTCTAGAATCCATGGCTCTATCGTGGTGAATGGCGTTAAATCTAGTCAGTGGCCAGTCACAAGTGGTGTTCCCCAGGTCTCAAGTATTGGGGCTAGTTCACTTTAACACCTCTAACAATCATCTGGACGAGGGAATCGAGGGCACCTCCAGTAAGTTTGCAGATGACACCAAGTTGGGTGGGAGTGTTGATCTGCTCAAATGTAGAAAGGCTCTACAGAAGGATCTGGACAGGCTGGCTGGATGGGCTGAGGCCGGCTGTATGAGGTTAAACAAGGCCNGAAGTGATTGTCCCCCTGTACTTGGCACTGGTGAAGCCATACCTTGAATATTATGCTCAGTTTTGAGCCCCTCACTACGAGAAAGACATGGAGGTGCTGGAGTGTGTCCAATGAAGGGCAAAGCTGATGAGGCGTTTACAGCACAAGTCTTATGAGGAGCAGCTGAAGGAGTGGGCATTATTTAGCCTGGATTAAAAAGAGGCTGTGGGGAGACCATATAGCTCTTTAAAACTATCTGAAAGGAGGTTGTAGCAACGTGGGAGTAGGTTTCTTCTCCCAAATAACAAGTGATAGGAAATGGCTTCACATTGCGCCAGGGGATGGTTAGGTTGGATATTAGGAAAAATTTCTTCACTGAAAG